>VZRJ01004885.1:0-39776 GCA_013397565.1 Ptilonorhynchus violaceus | reverse complement strand
CCGATGGATACCAGCGAAATGGGCTCGCCCTTGGCTTAAGAATGAGACTCCAGTCCCTAATACCACCGATGAATAAGCGTTGGGTTTTCCCCTTTATTTTTTTTTTTCTTTCTTCTTTCTTTTACCTTAGGTGTTGCTGCTGCTTCAACTCTGGTTATGCTCAAGAAGTTGAGATGCTGGATAGTTAAACACTCAAATCAAATATTCACTAATGCTATTTGTATTAGACAGTTGTTGTGGAGTAGAATTGCTATAAATTTTTGTTATTGACACATAGGCACGGGTGTAAAAATGGTGAAGGAAGTTTTGTAAATATTATTAGCCACTACTGTATTGTTTTGTGTTATTCCATCTGTGATAAAATTGGCAATGCATTTTGTGAAGGACATAGTAGAAAGGGTTTGGGTGGTGAAAGAAGAAAAAGGGGGGAATTGTTGTAACGTATTTGAGCCCTGAAATGTGCCCCAGCCAAACCATCTTCAGTTATTCTTATCAGAGCCCTCAGGAATTCATCAAGGCTACTGAATTGTAAACTGCGCTAAATCGGGAAAGGAGAAGCTGAAGAATGGAATACCAAGGCAGCAAGAAATAGATAAAGAAAAACTGTGCCGCACTGGACTAGAACCAATCATGAAAGTGCGTGCAGAGCGCATGGACAAGATAGGGGCGCCAATCATGTAATGCATGATCGCGTGAACAGGTATAAGTAGAGAATAATGTAAACAATAAAGGTCTTCTGCGTAATCATATTGGTTCGTTGTTCAGAAGTCCTGGGCTCCTGCAAGAATGAGATACATGGCAAGATCTATTTAATTTCTCTCTGACACTGTAATGATGGAACAATAGATATTGGGGAATTATAGTCAGCAGGGTATTCTGATAACCCTGGAGCACTGTCTGGAGTAATTTTTAAGGCTGTTTTAAAAACTAGTAAAGAATTGA
Organism: Ptilonorhynchus violaceus; assembly: GCA_013397565.1. Lineage (NCBI taxonomy): Eukaryota > Metazoa > Chordata > Aves > Passeriformes > Ptilonorhynchidae > Ptilonorhynchus > Ptilonorhynchus violaceus. The sequence goes on along the minus strand of VZRJ01004885.1, from coordinate 38,834 downwards.
TGGGAGAAATATTTTAGTGAAAATTTCTTTTGCCCACCCACATTTTCAGCTTGTCAGTCAACACATGTTAAGATGTTAAGGAAGAAAATACAGGGTATGTTTTCACATTGTTTTTGCATCAGCTGTAGTAAAAAAACCCAAACAACTCAACAAACCAAGACATATATATTAAAAGTCATATATGAAACAGTTGATATTTTATACAACTAGCATTTGCTTGTAAGAAGAGAAAAGGAATAAGGGGGAATGTGAGCATGTTAGTGTCTCTAGTTTTCTAAAATATCATGCAGTGTGATGGGGTACATGGAAGAAATGCATAAGCAGAAAGTACTCAAGTCTACTCTAACCTTTGATGCTGAGTCAGACATGAAGACACGGATTTCAGTCCTGACATTCAGTACTAATGACCATACTTAGTCATCAACATTTCTCACTGGAAATCAGCAAGTATCTCACCTATCATTAACCAGGTCTGTCTAAAACAGAAAATTTATGCATAGGCTGCTCTTTCATGTTATAGAAGAGAGAAGGCTGCAGCATGACTGGGGGAGTTCAGGAGAATGCATTTACTCTGGGCCACGACAGTATCACAGCCTTATGTGCCACCCACACTGCCCTTCATGTAATTAAGTTAGCAAAATCAACAAAAATCAGCAGAAAACAATCACTGCTTTACCCTCTGGCTGTTTCATCCATGGTTTATACGGAAATGTTTTTTTCTGCTTGGCAATTTTTTTCATGAAGACTGAAAAACGTCTGAAGAGTTTGTCCTTTCCTGGAGTTGGAAGGAGTCTCTCTGGATAAAAGGCATTCCTTGTCACTCTATAAATTGCAACTATTGTTTAGCTGAAGTCTATTACTTTGATTTTGGATAACAGAGGGCAGGCAAGCAACTGATGATTAAAGGAGCTAGACAAGATTAGAGAAAAAAAAATCAATAAATGTATAAACAAAAAGAGGTTTTCAGGCTTTAACCAGGTGATTTATTGCACATTTTGTGCCTCCTTTTACATTAAAGTTGTTAATGTAGTCCTACACAACTTGATTACACTTTGCGTTGTCTTCTGGAGTGCTTTGTACAAGAGCAGAAGAAAAAAATACCTTGTATATCATATGAATTGAAACAATTTTGCCTAAAGTAAGAAGAAAGAATAGAACTTGATCACAGAAGAGGAACACAACATCACAAAACTGAATATCCACAGAATTATTTCTTGTCCGTTGTCTGGGGAGATGTTTGAAAGCGAAATACTATACTCCCTTGCAAAAATTGAGGAGAATGGTATTAGTTAAATAGGACTTGTGGGTTACAGCCAGCTTGGACTGTATAAAACTGAAGGGAAACCAGAATCTGCATTTCAGTGTCAGGAAAGCAAAGAACTAACCCATTATCATTAGACACCAATGACCCATTTACCACGCATGCGCGTGCCTGTTAAGAGTCCTTCCATAATATAGTCATAGAAGGTGCATTTTCGATTCCTTTGGTTTATACTTTTGTGTAGCATAGAAATACAGACAACATTGACTACAGCTTAATAGAACTGTATATATTCTATCACCTGAAAGAACAACAAGGATGGATATTTAACTGGATGACTTAATTTTTTCAGATATGTATCTAGCTTCAGTCCAAAAATCACTGCCGAGATAAACACTCTTGCTTGATCCAGGATCTTTGTACCATTCCTTTCGAAGCTCTGTTAAAGACTGAAAGCAGCCAGTGTCATTTCACTAATGTCTAGACTTGTACTGTCATATTAATAAAAACAGTCTTTTCACCATTTTCTGTTGTGCACTGTGGAGTAAAGCCAGTTCCTAGGGGACAAGGAAATGCTCAGCTGAGTTCACAGCAGATTGGGCTTCTTCCTGTATTTGTTATGCAACATTCAAAGGTAACAGTGGCTGTGAAAGTCCTCAGTGCTTTCCATTTTCAGAGTGCAAAGTCCTTTCTGCCTCAGGTTTGATGTGAAGGTCACAGCTCAGGCTATATCCTTGTGCTGTGACGGAATTCTCTTTTTCATAGAGCTTTTCGCCTGTGATATTGTGGAACAAGAATGGTTCATTATGTTGCCTAGAAAATTTATAATTAGACACATAACTTTTTGTAGCTCAGATTTGCCATGTTGCTACTTATCTTACATGTATTTGACAGAATGTCTCCTACAGCTAACCGGTTCAAAAAAGTTTTGAATAATGTGAGAAATCTTTCTCAGACATCCGACCCGTATTTTGCCTATGATATTTTGTCTCTTTGCCAGGCCTAAGTGGGTTCTTTCTTCATCCCTTATACAATGTTCTTACTGATTCACCTTGTCTTCTTTCTCCATGTTTGGGGCCAAGAGCAGGAATTCCTTTAGCATTTAGCAGTAATATGTCAGGGTTACAGTTAGATATAACTGATCATAGTTGTCTTTTGAATGTCCCTGAGGCTGGACATACAGCTGGAAGAACACAATGTAAGCAGTCCAGTTCTCTGGGATCTTCACATATCCTGCATTGTCCACCATCTGCTGTGAAATTTTTCAGAGTGCCAAAAAACTGGGCATTAACCTTCTTTCCTGCAAGTTCAATCAAAACCTACAAATCTTTTACTCAAAAACTTAAAATATACTCCTTCAATCACAGGTAACAATTTTGTAGTTGAGTGAAATATAAGAAAACTTTGTTTCAATTGTACAGAAATAAATATTATTCTGTAGAGCTGGAATGGAGAATGGATCTGTACAAATGTTCAAGCATTAGGCATGTAAGATGGATTCCTGAACATACCAAACTCGTCTGATCAATAGTATGGTGCAAAGAATGAAGAAGGCCTCTCTGTTTAGCCATTGCTCATTTGCATCTTCCCCCATTTTAACAATTCAGGGGTTCAAGGCAGCTGCACTGCCAGATCAATGAAAATCTATGTGACTTTATGTGTTTTTCCCCAGAATTGTTAACATTTCAGACTGCTAATAGGGACATCTAACAAGCAAAAAACCAAAACGTTCATTCCCTGCAAACTGACTTCACAGCTTACCTTTCAGTGAAGTATGAATAAAGATGACGCTTTGAGAAAACATGATAGTCATGAAAAAGCAGAGACTTACATTGACTTCCATTTGAAAGAAAAGTTATTTTATTGAGCCTTTTGTTTTATGCAAAAGGAAACTTTGCCAATTAGAAATTAATTAATGAATTAATAGGTTATACAAAACTTCCAGAAAACCAAACATAATAATGGGCTTTAAGTTCAATTTAATTAACTCCATTTTCTGTTTCAGTTAGAATCCATTAGGAAAGTAATTGCTAGTATTCATCGGCATAATTTTTTTATAGGATCCCAGATTGCTGGGCTGAAACAGTGTCACTCTGCTGACCAGAGCAGAGCTTCACCAGCATCAATCTGCACAACTGCATGAGGGGCCTTGTACATCTGATGTATTATCAGACAAATTTTATTCGTATATATAATGTGTCTAGTGATTTCTGTTTGTTTTCAAAATGTTTGCAAGTTAGATTACATATTGTCATAATACCCGGCAAGATGCAAAAAAACCGTGTGGTTACTGACATGCTTGACAGAGGGAACTAGATTTGTCTCAGCCAAGAAAAGATGCAATTTTAGTTTCGCAGTATTTTGGGAAAGATTTCATTTCATTATTGATTAAAGTGTGGGTTTTTTTAATTGAGTGAATACAAACAAAATAAAAAACATTGCCTTTATCAATGAATTTTAAAATTTATTCAGTTTGAGTGAGAATGACAGAGTTTTTGGTTTTTTGACTATGTTCGTGATTATCAATCATGACATAACTCTAAAAACATACATGCCTTCATGTATTGAATGTATGCAAAACTTTAACCTGCAAGTCAAAGTATGCATTACCTTAGAGTCCATGTATTATACATCCAAGAAAAAGAAACCACAACTACCAAACATTACCTCTGCTTACTCATGAAGTCTTGGGATATCAGACTATATTTTCAGCTGGGAAGAACAAACTTCATGTAGAGTCCTACAGTTAGCATGTGCAAATTTTGTGGAAAAGCAAGTGGAAAACTGCATAAACTTACATAGGAGTGGACAGATGATTTGCTATCATATCTGAATACTAACTCATAGGCAGGTGGTACATGAATGCATCTATTTTACTTGAAACTACTGACCCACTGCAGTTTCTGAAGGAGTGAAAACAGTGGGACACAGGTGAAGAATAACGATATCAGGCATCTTGATAATGTTACAGTTCTAATGAAAATTCCCTTTTATGCTGGAATCTCTCCTTGAAATTTGTGGCCAAATGTGATCAACGCTGTAAAACATACCAACAGACAGTTCATGCTTATTAGGATAAGAACCTAAGTAACCAAGATAAATAGGAGAAAGACAGCACTTATTTCCAAATGTTAGATGAAGAAACACAGTCACTAAAACATTAAATGATTTGCTGTATTGGATTTGGTGTCAAAGTTTTACTGTCATGGCACTTACTTTGGTGAGAAGCTGCCAGAAGTTTCCCCTGTCTCAGATGGAGCCAGGGGAAGCTGGTGAGCCAGCTCCAAGACAGACCTGTGGCTTGTCAAGGCCAAGCCCATAAGCAATAGTGATAGGGCTTCCAGGATAACATATTTAAGATGGGTAAAAAGTTGCTTCATAACTGTAGCAGCGTTTGCAGGTAGAGAAGAGAGGAGTGAGAATATGTGAGAGGAATAGCTCTGCAGATACCAAGATAAGAGAAAGAGGGAGAGGAGGCGCTCTGGACACCGGAGCTGGGATTCCTCTGCAGCCCATGGTGAAGACCATGGTGAGGCAGCTGTGCTCCTGCAGCCCATGGAGAGGCAGCTGTGCCCCTGCAGCCCATGGAGATCCATAGTGGAGCAGAGATCCACCTGCAGCCCATGGACAAGACCCATGCTGGAGCAGGTGAATATGCCCAAAGGAGGCTGTGACCCCATGAGGGACCCACACTGGAGCAGTTCACGTGTGATGATCTGACCACAGCCCCCATTCCTCATCTACCTGCACCACTGCAGGAGAGGAGGTGGAGAATCAGGAAAAAAATTAATCCTGGGAAGAAGGGAGAGGTAGGGAGAAGGTGTTTTTATTTCTCATTATCCTACTCTGATTTGGTTGGTAATGAATTCAGGCAATTTCCCAAGCTGTTTGTCCCAAGTGTTTTGTCCATGATGGTGAAGGATCTCTCCCTGCCCCTGTCTCCAGCCACAAGACTTCCATTATGTTTTATCCCTCCTGTACAGCTGAGGAGGGAAGGAATAGATCAGCTTTGGTAGGCACCTGGCTTCCATGGGTCAGCCCATGCTGTTTGCTCGTGACCACACAATCTAGTGCAAAGCCATGGAATTGTACCTAGACCACCTGAGCTGTCTTGTGCCTATTGCTTTAAATATAGACAGGAGTGATTACATAACATATATATGCTATATTTTATATAGCAATATACTTTGATAAAGTTTGCATCTAAAGCTATGACTACCTCATACTGAAGAGCTAGGTATTTTGCTTATCATTCAAATTATTTAAGGTCAAGAGAAGGTTTAATGATACTTCTTCTCCATCAGTATTATGTGTCTCACATTTAAATATTTGCAAGAAAATAGAAAACCACTAATGCTTGTGTAAAAAGCACTCGTAGATGTAATATACATAGTACATTTGATATTGTGTTAAACACCCCCCCCCCGGCACAATTTTGCTCTCTGAATGAACTGATAATTGCAGTCAAGGTTAGGTGTGAACACCACTTCCATTTTTTAATTTACTTATGATAAATCCCTCCTTATTAGAATACTGGATAATTATAAAATAGTTCTAATTACTTAACTACCTGCACCCCCAAAAATGCTTATGCTATAGATGTATCTCATGACAAGAAAGAAACACAGAGTTTACTCTGTGTCTACTATCACTTGTAATGCTACGGAGCAACAACATTTTTAAACAAAATGTCCTGGGGACAAGCTGATTCTCAGCTCAGTGGAGACTTGTTCTCAATCTCTAATAACTTCTGTTTTCCCATTGGTTGAAAAACTAATAAAAAAGTAAAAACCTGGGATATCTACCACAGCATTAATCCAGATCTTGACAGCAAAACCAATTTATTGTACACTGACAGGGTAAGCCACTGTCTTGAAGGATATATATTCTGAAAGCTTACAGAGTATAATGGTGTGAAGGTGCTGAAGAGATAAGAGGTTTACTTTGAAATTTTTGGCGCGTATGCTGATGTTTTATCCTCTATTCTTACTCCTCAGTAAAATATAATATTACAGCCCCTAGGTCCAGGACCACAATATAAAAAGATCCTTCTAATGGAATAGGGAGTATTGACTGGCTTTTTCACCAATCCAAGCCATACCAACACTCAGACTCCATGCAAGAGAAAACTCAAAACACAGAGGCACATCTGACCTTTCGTTTGTAATTCTTCAAAAAAAAAAAAAAGACTGAACAAAACACAACCTCAGTATCTACCTACTGCAATCTGAGAGGAACTTGAGAGGAAACTAAAGTTTGATTAATAGCATACTGACACATTTATGTGTGAATGTCTCTGTTCTCTCCAGCTAATATGAAAGGAGCATGTGACAGAAAAAAACCAGCCCAAGACACTACAATTTTAGGCCAAGTAGTGATTCAATGGAGATTCTTAAGAAGTCCCTTCCAATTTTCCAAAGGTGAGAGTTATCATTTCTGAACTAATTTGACTGTACAACCTAACATGAAGGAGTTCAGCACCTGGCTGAACTGGTTTCCAGCCTTCAAGAAGTCTATCCAAATATGAGCCATCTTAAATCCTAACATCTGAAGGTCAGACCTGGAAGCCTGCTAACAACAGCTAAGATTATTTTATTGATCATTGCCAAATGCAAGCTGCAATAGATCACCTTTCTCACATGTGCGTATTCTCTCATACACATTCCTGCACAGCATTTGTATTTAGTCCTACCTCGAGATGGTATCTTTCTTAACTGAGGCTTTCTTTTTGAAGGTCTTCTATTTTTGAATACACATTCTCACTTTATTTTCAAACTTGACATCAGATATTTGAATCATGTGCCATTATATTGCAGGTTAATCCATCTCTTTGACTGGATGCATAGATGTTTAAGAGATAAAAAGGTGAAGAATAAACAAAGAGTGAGACGAAAAAGGAGAAAGAATTTTGAAAGATATTTTTACCTCATGTAAGACAAGGATGTAAAAGATATAGCTATAATGAAGAATCTTTTTTCTTCTTTTAAGAAAGGCTGATGAATAAAATAAATCCTATAAGAACAGACGAGAAACAAACGTTGAGGATAAGAATAAGTGAGGTAATTTCCACAGCAACAAGGTTAAAATTAATACAGCTAAAATTAATAGTTAGCAAGCTATTCATTCTTGTAGCCCTCTCTCCTCAAAAATAACAAATTTTTTTACAGGACTGATCAAAAATATATATAATACACCATTTTGCAGGTTTGGGCTAATGATCTTCCACCTCTGATTGTTGTCTGGGTTGTTGTCACAAAGATCCATAGTCATCAGTGAGAAGTCATGAAAAAAAAAAAAAAACGCTTTCCTGTGAAGCACCTTAACAATCTAAGATAGCTGTCAGTGATAAAGAGACAGAGAATCTGTTAAACCAGAACAGACTTTCTGTTCTCTTACTAGTTGAAGCTTTGCCTTTGCATTTCCCATATCTATTCATGGACCTCAGAGCGCAATAAATGCATTAAATCCATCAGGGATAAAGAAAGAGAGAAAGAAAAAACCCCCAACAAAACAACACCAAAAACTCCATCTGCAATAAGATGGGTAGCCAGCAGAGATCTATGAATAATTTAAAAGGCACCTGTCTCTCCTCATATTGGCAACTTTGAACTGTTCTTGCCTTGCAGATATATTTCAATTGCCTGAGCAAAAAGCAATGTCTCTAAATTCTCAAAAAACTTAGAAGTTCTTAACATTCCTCCAAGATGCTTCAAGGAAAACTTTACTGCTATACAACAGCATTTCAACTTACACTGTGCATACATTTATTGATGACAGTTATAACAGAAGGAGCACATCACTGGGGGAAGTACAGTGTTCAATTATGCAGAGAGTCTACTCCAAATTACACTTTCAATTACAAGTTAGGTCTTAGCACAGTCACAGGTAGCTGGAATTCAGACAGAAATCTTGGAATTAAATATATGGCCTGTGTTATCACTGAATTGTTTAGGCTGGAAAAGACCTCTAAGATCGTGGAGTCCAGTCTTTGACTGATCACCACCCTGTGGATTAGACCATGGTGCTAAGTGCCATGTCCAGTCATTTCTTGAACCACCTTCAGGGATGGTGGCTTGACCACCTTCCAGAGCAGTTTGTTCCATGCTTGACAATCTTTCCATGAGGAAATTCTTCCTGATGTCCAACCTGAATGTCCCCTGGTGCAGCTTGAGGATGTGTCCTTTCATCCTGTTGCTAGTTGACTGGGACAAGAGACCAATGCCCACCTTGCCACAACCTCCTTTCAGGTGGTTGTAGAGAGTGATAAGGTCTTCCCTGAGTCTCCTTTTCTCCAGGCTAAACACCCCCAGCTCCTCAGCCACTACTCACAGGACTTGTGCTCCAGACATTTCACCACCCTTGTTGGCCTTCTCTGGACATGGTCCAGCATCTCAACATCCTTCTTAAACTGAGGGGCCCAAAACTGGAGGTACTCAGGGTATGGCCTCACCAGTGCTGAGTACAAAGGGATAATCGCTTCCCTGGTCCTGCTGGCCACAATGATGCAACGGCTGCTGGCCTTTTTGATACAAGCCAGGATGCCATGGGCATTTTTGGCCACCTGGGCACACTCCCTGACTTGTGTTCAGCTGCTGTTGACCTGCACCCTCAGGTCCTTTTCCACCACGCTGCTTCCCAGCCACTCTTCCCCAAGCCTGTAGTGCTGCATGGGGTTGTTGTGACCCAAGTGCAGGAAGCTGAGATGATCATAATGAGTTCTACTGGGTTAAAAAATGTAATAATTTCAGAATCTACCAAGAGAACCTCATTATCTTATTGATCTTATTATCAAGAGGAAACACTGTGATCTGAATCTAAAGCATTTGTTAGGTGCTAGGGATTATGCCTGTTCAGTTGGACTGAATAAATATCCCAAGCCCAAATCTTAAAAATAACTCCATTATGAGTGGATACAATGAGAGAGTTGTGATAAAGTACTGGTAATAGCATTCAGCATGGTAGTCTGCCTTTTCAAAAAATCATTCATTGTACAGTGTTGATTCTTACCTTCATGTCTGTTAAAGATAATTATTTGGGTTAAAAATTGTCATTTATGCAGATGAACACTAACAAAGAAGATTACAGCAGATGGGTGAATAGATGGGCCACAGGAATTTTCCAGAACAATGTTGTAAAAGGATGGGCTAAATACCTGTCCCCATGTGAAGGAGTCTATTGAGACCTGACAGTAATTAGCAGGAATGAGCAAACACATTTCGAAAGAGAATATCTATGACCATATATACATCTATAAAAATGTGTGTATTATCAGAATTGAAACATCTTGTAGCACAGAAGAAGTTTCAGCAGAATTAAAAGATCTCATCATGCCACTGTTACATTGATTTTTTTTTTCACTTTGCAATTAAAATCTCAAATTCTCTAAAAACAATTCCTTCCGACTGAGAATGACAATTTACAACTGTGGAAATTAGTTATGACCAATGACTTTCATCACAGATGCTTTTGCATCTTAGAAGCATGTTGCAAAAATAAAGAAAAGAGAGTAAGAGTTAAAAAAGTTAATCCATCACCTACAAAATCCGAAGCATTAGTAGCATGTAAGGTAAGTTTTTCTGGAACTACTTTGGTATTGCCTTGGCCTGCTCAGTTCAAAATAGAGCTGTCAACATTTTGTAAATAAAAGACATTACAAAAGACAGTTAAAATCTGTGTCACTGACCTCTTTCAGAAAAGAAAGTTGGCCTAAATTATGAGGGCCTCAAGGCTGTATTTATTCAATGTTTTGCAAGGCTGAAGAAATCATCATTGTCAGCTTTTACAAGCAGAGAATAAGACTGCTATTTGTGCAACCTGTTCCTGTGATACAGTTCTTGCCTTGAATTCCCATTTAGCTTTTCCAAGTTTTGCTCTTTCATCATGAATTTCATATATTAATAACTTCTAAAATATTAATTATTTAAGGAGGATTTCCTTCCGGTATCAAAACAGTACTGCAGTCCAATCCCAAGAAATCAGGGACCACTGGGAGGCCATTTTCTTTAGGTAAACTGCTGCTTGAAACAGTGTATTATGGGGATAAGGGGGGTGTGGCGGGGAGAAGAAATATTCTCCTATACTCTTCTACCTGTGAGCCCATTTCTCTATGGTGACATAAACCAGAGCAATTCTGTGCGCCTTGCTGCCCGAATCCTGGACCTGAGCTGACAACCTCCTTTCCAGGCCTCTCTTCTTGAGATGCAATGCAACAGAGCAAACACAAAAAATGTAAATTAAAAGTAGAGCAGCTATTCTTCAGAGCAGCTCTCAATGGCATCTTAGGATATTATCAGGGGAGTACCAGCAGCTGATCTCAGTAATGAGGAAGCTGAAGATACTGAAGAGAAACACAGTGGCAACACAACATTTAAAGGATTCACACTGAAAAAAAAAAAAAAGAAAGGGTGGGAGCAGACTACAATAAAAAAAATTATTAAGAAATTTTATTAGAGAAATTTTGCTCACCATAAAAAGTCCATGGTTTTCTCAGTTTTTCTTGTTTTTTTTAAGGATGCCTATGAAGAAACTCATGAAATTGGCCATTTTTTAATTCTCCTATGCATTTCACCCTCTTTTCTTTCCTTTTTTTTTTTTTGTTTGGGAAGAAGTAAATGTGATCACAAACTTTTGATCTGAACAGAAAGATTTTTATTATTGGAAAACCAAGGAATTCAGAACACTGATTATAAATCTGTGAATAGATGAACTCATTCATACAGAAAACTAAATCACAATTTGTTTAAAAATGCCCCAACAAACATCAGAATTGAACTTGCTTTTCTTTACACAGAAAAATGAAAATAAAGAAAAAATCAATTATGCTTCAAGAAGATGATATTTTATGCTCACAAACACAGAAGTAGAGAAATACAATAGAAAAAAACAATTACAAAAATATTAAATAATTTTCATGGAGAATTAAATCCCCATGGTTTGTGCATATCTATTAATATATTTAGAATGTTTTAGTCTTCCTGTCTTATATCATGTTTGGAATTGAGAACTGTTGGCATTGCTACTTTACAAAGGTAATTTTCCTTATATTTTCTTGCAAGTCTCAAACTTAATCAGTAAACTCAGTTTCATGTGCTATTAATTATTTTTAAAAGGTTGACATTATAAGCAAACTAGCAGGGTATTTAGTAGACTCACTCTAAGTATTTTATTTTAGGAGATGAAACTAATTTTATATATCAATCAAAATGTAATTTTCCTTAGAAATGCACAAATGTAATAGGTTTCACCTGTTTGCCTTTATGTCAGCAGGTACATGATTTATGAACTTCATAGAAGCAATGTGGAGATAAAATCAATTTTTAAATATATGGTTAGTATTTTACTAAATTACAAAATGAATGCAATTAGTAAAGCTTTCTATTTCCTAAAATTTAATTTACTTATCTGGAATAGATTTGTTCCTTGGATGATTGTGTTCAGTAGTCACCTAATGAAAGATACACTATTCAAGAGGTATCACTCTTTTGAAATAAAGCAAGCCTTTTGTAAAAAATTAACAACTCAAAATGAAAGAAACACTGGGAGAGCAGTTTTTTCTCCAGATAACAATTATTTTAGAAACAGTTTGATATCACCTTAGAATTAAACACATATTACTGCTTACCACATAAAATGGAATTTTCTGATTGCATGCTTGTTTTCTAGAACAACAAGAAATTTCAGGTAAGAGGCACTTTTTTCCAAGCAAAATGCCACATATGCAAAAGTTGTACAACAGCATAATAGAATAGAAAAGGTATCTTTTTCCTCTTCTTTCTAGACCTGTTCTCAATTTCTCAGATGTCCCCTGGTATGGGTATTCACACCAGTGGATCTTCTTTCCAATTTCCTCCTGCTCATCCCAAGAAAACTTAATGGACTTCAGCTTTCAATTCTACATTCTTGCCCTTGAATTACAGCTACAAATCTGTGTCAATGGCAATTAAAGCATGTACTTTCTATTCACAAAGAAGAGATTAATTTTCAAAAGTATTTCTGGTGTTTCTAAGAAAGTCTTCAATTTTCTGAGGTAAAATGAACAATATGCTGTACAAATATATAATTTAAGTATATGAAACGTAACAATTATGGTAATGCTAATATCATAAATATTGTCATAAATTCTTAATAATATATTACATGACTATGCAAAACTCCAAATCTGTACAGAAAATTAGGACTGCTTTTAGTTTTGGTGTCTCACTGCAAGCTAGTGGGTGGTATCAGTGCAGACCTGCTTACCAGCAACTGCTAGGAACTTGTGAGAGGGCGCTTCCATCCTAAATAAACTCATCTGCCATGTTTGCAATATCTTCACTTTTTAGGCTGTTGACTTTCTGTCTTCTCTCTAAATCTATGTAACTTCATTGACAAAGCTGCCTCCAACAGATTTTTCTGTCACATGCAGAGCGTGTTTTCATAGCACCAGTGTTACCATAAAGACATCAATTTAATCCTTTGTTGTTTCAGTGCTCTGTGCAAACACAATGCACAGTTCACATGTGTCACAGTAAGATAATTGGATATAACCACTTGGTGTCCTCACCCCTCTTGCCTTGCAATGGCTTTTGAAAATTATATCCGAGGGCCAATGGTGACTTAGTAGCGGCCATTAGTTTTCTCCTTTTATTAGAAAGCTTGCTGAGGAGAAATGCATGATGGTGTTGACTCATTTTTATTTATTTATTTTATATAAATTAAATTTAAAAAAAAATTAAAGCTGCTGCACCTAAAGGTGACTCTTACAGGGACTTGTAGCACCATGGCATGTACAACTTGGGAAGGGAATACTTCATGCATACTGAGATGCAAAGAGCACAAATGTCACCTGACTATAAGTACCTGTTAAAACAAGTGAATTTTAATCTCAGTAGATTTTACAGATTTTTAAGCACATGCTTACCCCTGAGTGCTTGGGCAGTCCTACTCTATAACAAATTTACAGTTAATGATATGCACATCTACAAAAAGCAGCACGTCTTTAAAGTCTTTTCAAATATTCTAAAATCTTTGTCTTTTTACTCCACTTCTTAATTGGATGGTCATATTTTCTTTCAGAGTTACTGCTTGTCATATTACGGCCTCAGATGAAACCAAATACTTACTCAACTTTGTAGAAAAACAGATGAAATTAAATAGCCCAACATTTTGTTTCTCCTTTAGCAATTGCTAGTATGGTTCAGTAGGCATCTGTCCTTGCTAAGATTTAAAAGGAATGGTTGCCAACAATCCCAGAAAGACTGAAATATCAGCCAAGAACAGAATAGAGGTAACATAATCCTGGGTCTTCTTATCATGCCTCTTATATATGAAGTAGAGAAAACATGTAAGTGAGGAACTTGTTATTTCAATTCTAGATGATTAAATGATCCAGGAAGAAATGGCATTGCTTGTTAGGACAACAACAGGATAAAATAAAGGAACTCTTTTAACTCATGCTTTTTCAAGTGCAGAATGTGGATCTGAATACTCTTTTAACCCTTGCTGTGAAGTTATCTGTGCCTTCTGAAGAACTGATCCTGAACAGTGCTGAGAATTATCTTTGTGATGGTCTATTAATGTGTTTAAGTGTTTCTGGATTGGGTTAAATTGCTCACATTTTACAGGATCAATTCTCTGTCTGTTTTGAATGCGTGTGCCTGATCTGAGATGCAATTGATGTACCTAGCTCCAATTGAATTTTGTAGTTGTTTCAGATGTGGAATGCAGCACTCAGGATCATGCCTTAAGTCTTGCTCCTTGGAACACAGCAGAGAATTATACATTGAAAAGTCTATTGAAACACAGTTGTGTAAACATGACATTCCCTACAGCGTAATGAAATTCATCTTTCTGGAGAACCATTCTGTGTTTAAACTGTGCACACTCTTCATTACAAAACCCTACAACATATGACACTAGACTATTTCAGGGCTGGAAAGACTGGTGCTAAACTTTTAAAACTCAAAGCCTTGAAAATGTCACTATTTTTCTGTGACAAAAAAAAAAAAAGAATCCTTGAGGTCACATACTACTTTCTTCTTATAGTTTTGTCATTAGTTATGAAAGCAGGTTGTATGGTGTGTCTCCATGGAAGAAAGAAGCACAAAGAGGGAACAGCCCACAAAAATAACACCAGTGCAAATGTGCAAATGTTAACAAAACATGTCATTTTCTGCCATGGTATTTAGCCCTATTAAGGCTTTGTGAACTCAAAACATATAGTATGAGAGAAAAAATAACAAACCCCATGCTAAGCATTTTTAAAGCTGTGGGAATTGCACACTACCTAATTCCATGTACTTTTCAGCAGTTCTTTACTTGATATCTTTAAATACTAATTTCTCTCTCTCATTACTAGACTGAGAAAGTGTGCCATAGATTAATATAAACAACAGCAACAATATCAAAAAAATCACTCTGCTTTTCCAGAACTCAAAGTATTATTACTAACACAGAAGAGTACATTTACTTTTTAGGAAATCTGACAAGTGATGTATGAAAAGTCTGACATGCTTCACAGAATGCTAGTAAAGCACAACGTAAGTTAATGAATGTTGATAGAAGTAGGCATAATGGATAAGGCAGCTCTATTTAATCAAAATACATGGAGTTTATGGTTCTATTCATTTGTAGAGGGGAGGTGCTTTCATTATTCCATAAAATTTATATCAATAACATTCAGCAATCTGCTCATTTCTAGCTGCTAAATTCCTTTCTCTAGTCATGCAGTTCTCTTGTAGACTCTGGACACTTGGAAATATGAGGGAAGTACTCAGCAAGCTTAATAACAATATTTTAAACAGATTGGAGTTCTTCTCCTGCTGTTAGATATAGGCAGTTTTGTAAAGTCTTTCCCTGTGAAAGGTCTATCATGGTCATTTTTGCTTCTTTGTCTCTGAGAACATTTGGCTTCTGCATAAGCAAAAAATGAGGAAGCAAGAAGAGACCCTGAACAAAACTATCACCACTGTAAGGACTTAAAGAGCACAGTTGCCTGTCTCAAACACCGTCAAGGCCATGGAAAGAACTTGCTATAATAAGCCACCATAGTGAGAACTTGGGGTAAGCACGGAGGGGAGGAATTTTCAATAAGAAGATGTGAAGTCCAGGCCTGGTGGAGGTGAGATCTGCTTAGCACATCCTGGTTTGATTTACCAAAATAAGGATATTGATCTAATATTGATATCCAACTGTGACGGACAGAGATTCTCTAATACAGTAGTTAGAAAGTGTATGTTTATTTCGGCCGGGGCAGGCGCATAGGACAGCTCCCAAAGATGCAGCGCCGAGTTGCAAGACAATACAGAGCCTATTTGTCTACCAAAGTTTTAAATGTTTAAGATACAAATACATATTCATAACATAAACACCTCCCATTTCCTGCTTCATATGATAATTAGCTAAAAAGTCATTAAGCATGGGTGGTTTGTTCCTTGAAATGAGTCAGTGGTCGCATATTTCGGGGAAGGGTCTTAAAATATGAAATAACACTAGTCTTCCTCCTTCTGCCCTTTTTGCCTTTTGAGTTTTCACGATAGAATCTGACCTTTGGGTACTTCCAGTTCCTTCCTTTACCATCCTTGAATAGATTTCTCAAATAGAGAGATTAGTAACTGTCTGCTTTTCTTTAGATCTTAGTAACCCAAGTCTTCTGTTTCTCATTATGGGCACAGCTGAACAAATACGAAATGACAAACAATCAGTCAAAACCTATTTCAGGCTTAACTTCTTAAGCAATTATTAACTTCTTAATTAACTCCAGCCAAGTTTATCTATTACATTTGTTTTAACTGATTATAACAAAGCTAATCTTAAGCAAAAATCTAAAATCTTAAAATTTTGTGTCTCAGGTTAACACATCCGGACAAAATTCCTACTGTGGCAAACTGTGGGAAAGAAAGCGACTTCCCTTGTCATGCTACTTCAAGTTATGGGAACCTCTGTGACCACCCCATGGACAGCTGGAACTTGGACTGTATAAAGGTAGTACTCTGAGAAGAACGACCATGGGACCCCCACCACCAAGAAGCCCAGGATGAAGAAGGACCAATAGGATGCTGCTGGATCCAAGGACAGTTACTATCTTCTGTTTGACCTCTCTCTCTCGCCCCCCCCCCTTTCTTTTCTATTTCTTTCTCACTCTCTACTGCACATGTATTCTTAGGTAAAATACATATTGTTGACTTTGGCATATGGTCTTGTTTGCACCTTAATTCAGGCAGAGGCATCTCCCACTAATTGGATCTTAACAATAACTCAGAAAAAAAACCAACAGAAAATGCATGATGCCGTGAGGGGTGGGTTCAAAATCTGTACTTTCCAGTTCTTCATAACAGCAGCAGACTTTCCAGGGGCTTATGCCAAAGATAGCACATTTTTTGAGAGCTGATGCAGAACAGAGATGATAAGGGACAAGGGAGCAGCTGCTTGCTTTGGACTGTTCTACTGGCAACATTGCTGGATTTTGCAGTAAGTGCTAGTGGCTTCTATTCAGCAGCTTACAATTCTCCTCTCTCACTCATCCTCAATAGGAATGTAATGTGGCTGCAGCTGAGACAGCACTATTGACGAGCTAAGCTGCAAAGACAGAGAAGGAAAAGAAAGAAAAGCCATGTAGTAGTATGACACAATAAACATCCAAACCCAAAAAAAGTGAAGCTTAAATTTCTTGTAGCTGTTATTCCTATTAGAGGTTTCTGGTCTATGCTTCTTGCCCTGTGCAGGTAGCACAGGATCCTCTTAAGAAGAGGCCCACTCTTGTTGTCAGCCTTTGTGGGGGCCATGCAGGGGGTTAAGATCATGTATAGTCTGTTTTCTTATAATATTATATACATAATCCAAATACACAAAAGTTCTCTCACACACATACTTTGCTAAAGCAAACTTCAGTACAAGTTTATGGAAGAGATGCTTCAGTGAACTGAATCCAGTAGCATGTTGTAAATGAATAGAGGATGAATAGGGTGCTTCTGGGTGAAATAATTCCCTCTCTCAGTTTGAGTTCTCTGAAGGAAAGAAATTTTTGGCCAGGGCATCCTGTGAGAGCATAAAATAGCCATCTAATGGAAAAGGTAGCTCGTAGAGTCCTGCAGATAGACAACTATGAATGACTTGATGAAAAGTTGTAATGGAATTTAGAACCATGTGATTTTTCTTACAGTGTTCGCTGCGAACTACATAATGCTGTACATGGAAAAATTTAGAAGACTATAAATCATGCAGGACTTTAAGGAGCTCTTTGTGCTTCCTATTTCTTTCTAAGCATTTCAGCAAAGTTGCCTTGCCTGTTCTGATAGATGTGACAAATTTCTTTAGTTGATGCTGTGCATTTCCAGATAAGATAATGCACCATGAGGTAAAGAATGGTATTTGGAAGTTATCATTAATTTATTTCCTATTTCTTATTAATTTACAAAGTATTTTTGAGGCCCATCTTTTTATTGTCATGGGATCTTTTCAGAAATGTAGCAATAAATGCACTGATTTTGCTGCTCTACTTCTTTTGAAACAGCTAGTATCTATCCACTGACAGATCCATCCATGAAACAGCCCTAATAATGTAATTTAAAACATGGAAAGTGTTGTGCTTGTTTTGCTTCTGTATTTTGGAACCTATTGCTATTCAATTTAGTACTCTAAATGAACTCATATCATATCCCATTATTGAGGAAAATGACCACCTGCCTCCCCCATATGTTGATTTCAATTTTAAATAGTGCCATTTGAAAGTCTTGAAACTCATCAGAGTGACAGGTTTTACAGCACACAGACTCTGTCACTCAGAAAAAAAGATATGGGGAAAAATAATCTGAATTTTAAAATTATTTCTGAATTTTAAAAATTATTTGACTTGCTTGTAGCTTTCCAGATTAAAAAAAAGAAAAAGTTAGTAGTTATATTTACAGGCTTTGTCAATTTGCCTGCTAGCTTAGAGTCTACTTTATTATTATTATTGCTGTCCAAAGTTTTGTTTTTATACAGTCTTCAAGTCTTTTGAAACCTTAGAACTCAATTCTAGCTGTAAATTGCTGACTTTCTTGTAAGCTACCTCCCCAAACAGAATAAGACATTGAAAATCTGACTTAACCTTGTCCAGGCTTTGGCTTGTCCATATGTAATGATTTAGCAAGACTACTACAGGTACTTTAAAACCTAGCAATTCAAAGACAGGTAGGGGTCTAGTCTGAAGGTGAGATCAAGACATATTCTTGAAATCTTTGTTTTCTATTAATATGTAATAGGACCGTGCAAAGTAAGACAATCCCACTTTTGATGATACAGGTCTTTATTATATTCAACTGTAATGCTTGGTTGTGGAGCAGGTAAGATCTTGCCTCTAGGTGGATATCTAAAATGGCTCACAAGCTAGACTAAATCATTTAAATCTGAGTCCTGTCTTGAGGAACTGCCAGAGGCATCTTGTTGCAGAACGACAAAATGTTCGGGACTCAAAATACAGACTGTAGTATTACAGCCAATACTTTACAGGCACATGTGCTTGCAAAGTCACACTGCTGTCTTCCATATGTAATAGCCATTAATTCATTCTGTACAACTTCTTAGTTTTTGTGAAGGCATAGAGATCTGCCAGATACACTTACTGAAACAAATATTAAACAGCTAAACTGCTAAAGGAGGCACAACAGGATGTTCTCTACTGTAATCTTAACTCTTAGGAGATAAGATGCAAACTTCTGCTTCTAACATGATGCATGCCCTCACATTGGGTATATCTTGCTGACCTTTTATGAGTCTTTGGCTGCCAAGATCTTTAGAATTTTTGGAAACCTGTATTCTTTCTGTCTCCACATTTTTCTAGAAGAGAAAATATTTTTAATTTTCAGGGGTGTTCTGAGGATAAGGATGTTTTCAATTATTGAGAAAGATGGAAATACTGCCTTGTTTTCCCAAACATTTAGAAGGAAGGAATTTTTCACTTAAGACTGACAGCAAATCTATTTCTCTGGGGTCAAAATTTCAAATTCCTACCAACTCCACAGGTCCCCAAATGAATGTGTACTCATTTCTTACACCATGAGACAGCTTGTTGATGCTCACTTTATGAGTGGACAACTCAAACAATGTAAACCTTATTCTTAGGGCTGCTGTGTGCTGTAAGGACAGCCAGAAACTCTGGGATTTCTGCTTCACAAGATACATTCTTTTGATGACAGAGCGCCCTCACAGACACAGAGGTTCATATCTGTCCTGTTTCTTTCTGTTGTGGGTTTACTCCTGTAAGTGAGCACCACCAGTGATGAATGACTGGGAAAAACAGAACAAAGGCTGTGATTGGGTCATTTCTCTACCTACAGAAAACAAATCACCCCAGCAGACTGACTGCACCTGTTTTATACTGGGGCTGCTAAAGTTCTGGACAAACAGATTTTTTGGTTGCTGCTGTGGGGTACCTAATCTGAGAGGGGTCCTTCCCAGCAAAACCAGCAGCTTTCAGATCCATTTCTTCCCTCACACTGATAGAAAAAGGTAAAAATCTGGCTTCACAGGGCTTTTTCCACAGCTCTCCAACCCAGTTATGTCTTTTCTCCCTCACTCACACCTACCTGTGGCAAGAGCAGCTTGCCCTTGGCCCTCCTTTCTTGCCTGCACTGCAGAAAAGCCTTGAAGTAACTTTGATAAAGATAATGGTGACTTTCCAGCTTTCTGTCCCAAGGGAGATGCCATGACAGGATATATTTAACAACTAGGGAGCCTATAGGTGACAACAGGGAGACCACAAAATTGCAAGAAGGCTGTCTTTAAAGAACAGCAAAGCAGGTGACAAAGAGGCTGATGCTGACACAGACACACTCGAATAGCATCTGAATACATAAGCAGCATATTGAATGCTCTCTGTCAAATCTTCTGCATGACCCAAGACTATTTGGAACTTACAGAAAGTGTCATCTAAGAAGGGTGTCTTTGGAAAAATAACTGAGAATTTGAAGAAACAACGCAACAGTGAACTGATAAACTCTGAAAGCTGTCCAATTCCTGGAATTACCAAACCTGAACAAGATTAAATAATTTCTTATAAAGCTATTTTATGAATTAGAGGGAAGGTCAAAAGAGAGTGCCTAGTGAATACACAGTAATTCTTTGAGCAAACTTACTGAACAATCTCACCTCTAAAGCAAGATCACAGCTAAGATAATTTGCTAATGCAAATGTGAAAATAAAGGAAAATTTCATCAAAATGCACACAAAATTAAATGCACAAATATAAAGATGAGTCATGGCTGAAGAGACAGGATCTGCATGGAAAAAACCCATGGTCTTCTGAACAAAGGTCTTCTGTGAACCCATGTCCAGTAGAAACAAACATATACTCATTAAGAGAATATCACATGGGCCAGATTTTACACATAACTAGAAGGGAGTTTGAGAAAGAAATTACAAAACCATTTTTGGTCAAAAAAGCCTTTTTAAAGAAAGGTATCTTTTGGGTTTTTTTCATTTTTCACACATTGAAAAAAGAAGCTACCAGGATGTGTTTCTAGGACACTTTTAATGATAATATTTTATAATTGGAAACATCTTTATAAAGATTTACACTGTTGAATGTAATGCTATGAATGAATTTGAAAACCAGATATTTCAGGATTGCCAAAACCTCCACATTTGTCTTAGAAAATAGGTTTGTGAGAGCTCGAGATTATAGATGTCATCATTACTCCATTCAAAAAGATTTCACTGCATTTTGAAATTTTTTGGAGGTAAGAAATCAGTAAATTGTTGCGTCTATGTATCACAGTGATGCAGTGCAAAACAGGCAACTAACACTCAATCTGTCACCAGATTCAAACACAAAAAAGTAAAACACAGAGAGACAGCTGGACAACAATGAAGGCCATGTGTACAACATGGAGTTGGGCCTGCCTATGTCAGCCCAGGGTGTGAGAAGAATCATTCCCCTCAGATGATTTCACTGTGCCGGCAAAACCCTCATGTGGGTGCAGCAATGCTAACAGAAGATGCTTTTTGCTGTTATTCAGGGACCTGGTGTTATTAAGCAAGCCAAAGAGCTTGTGTCAGCATGCTCCATGTCTACACTAAGGGGGTTTGCTGACAGCGCAGCAGAACCTCTCTAGCGTAGACAAGGTTAAAGACTTCTTCAGAATGTGCAAGAGAGGGAAATGGAATTGTAATCTCACAAAGTAAAATTGCCATTTTGGAATGGTGTGGTCATAGCATGAACAGGATCAAAATAAATAGTGGTTAGGATAGCGAAGATCCAACAACAGCTACAAAATCAGAGATTTCAGTTCATATTGGTTATGGCTACAGTTGGAAGAGATCTTCTCTCACTCAATCTGAATGAAAGATTCTTATAACAAACACACAATCAAAAGCAAGCAAACTTGTTCAGAGCCATCATGGAAGGGTCTCCAAAGCAGAGCTAGGAAAAGATTACTGAAATGTTTTGGTAAGACACGATGACTTTCAGAGTATGACACCTGCAGATGTACAAAATAACCCAACCATTAAAACTGAAAAAAAAAAAAAAAAAGAGAGCAATGATATACACTGGAGAGAACACAGCCAAGACAAACTACATCATTGCAAAAGCCAGAGACACCATTAGTTGGAAAAGCTGCCTGACAGCCCTTTGAAACAGCTTATTTGCATGAACCTAAACAGTTTAGAGAATTCTCACTTCCTGATTTCTGCAATAGAAAAAGTATTTTCTGACTTAACTAAAGCAAAAACAGTGCAGTTAAAACACCAAAGGCAGGCAGCAATGATTGCTACAGCAGACAGCTACTGCACTAAATTTGTATGCCAGCAGGTAGATTTAGTGGCCCAAAAGGACCTGTCAGCCATGATAATGTCCACTGTACAAACCTTGACATGGGATGATAGAAGCTGTGGTAAAAGTTTTCTGTAAGCAACGAATATGTGAAACTAAATATAAACCTAGACAGAACTTCCATAGAAGTTATATACTTGACATATTCACTCAGTGATTAATTATTTCACCTAACACTCATCAACAAACCAATACTCTTCCATCAAAGGCATTCTGGGCAGTGAAACCAACACACAAACAGTGCAAAACAACAACTTGTCATAGTTGTTTCTTGTAGAAAATAGAATGAACACATTCATGGACAGGAAACTGAGTAGAAAGTGATCCCTTTAAATACATATGAAAAGGATTAGTATCCACGTACTGGCTCCTTCTCCAAAGTCATTTTGCAGTATTCAAGTATAGCAACTGAACAAGTATATGAAGAATTACGTCTAACTGAAATACACAGAAATCTTAAACTAAGCTTGTTATTTGCTGGTTTGTAGCAAGCGATAGAAAGACTCCAAGGGAGAAAGAGAAAGGACAAAAACCAGTGAGGGTTCCTCCTGGCCTTTGTATTGTTGATACAGTCAGAAAGACCATTTCAGAATGAAAAACACCCAGCTGTTTCCCAGCAAGCTAGAAAGAGGTAAGCATCCAACAAGTTTAAGACATAAGAGCGGTCAACCAGAATAAAGCCTTATTGTAAACAGGGAGCTCTGCCAAGACTATATTGAGGTATTTTTGGACTGAAATCTTCTAGACAGTGCACACACCTTACATTGAACATTGTAGTCAAGGCTTTTTGCAAGATAGGAAATAGTTATGATGCAAATGGGAAAATGCAGGCCAAGTGACAAAGTAAGAGAAAGAAAATCCAGCATTTTCTCCAGAGGTCTGGGGGACAAATGGATCTTTTTACCACGACCTACAAAACCAGTCATGTGTTAGGCTTATTACAACAGTAGTTCCAAGCAAACTCTTCCCACATAATTCACCAGACACTATGAAATAATTTTGAATAATGCACTGCTGTACCATACAAGTTGAAGAACAAAATTCAGATGGTAGTTAAAATAGACAAAACTTTTGATAAACTCTAGAACTAACCACGTATCTCCCTCTATCAAAAGGAAGATACGTGGTTAGTTCTGAATGAAACAACTTTTCCATAAACAACAATATTAATGTTTTTCCATACTTCATGCCAAACACACTTTTTTGTAACAGCTATAGCATTACTACTGTTGTATGGATAGAAAGACTAACAGACAAAAAATGGGAGAGACACCTTAAGGCCAAAACTTTTGATAACTAAGATAGCTTCCAAAATGACCTCAGGAAATATTTGCAAGAAAATATTATTTCTCAGGATCAATTATCTACTTCTAAGCATGCTAAATATGCTGAACAGCTAAACCCTCATTCATACAAGAGTAATTGATGAACATATATTTCAAATAACTTCATCTAGAAATAAAATAAACAAGATGTGGAGGACGAAGAAATATGCTCTCCTCTGACACTTGTTTAACAATATATGGAAACACCCCCTTCAGCATGGTACATGACTGATAGCAATCAAA
Source organism: Ptilonorhynchus violaceus (assembly GCA_013397565.1). NCBI lineage: Eukaryota > Metazoa > Chordata > Aves > Passeriformes > Ptilonorhynchidae > Ptilonorhynchus > Ptilonorhynchus violaceus. The sequence continues at coordinate 15,217 of VZRJ01004885.1, read as the reverse complement.
CTAGGCTTTCAAAACATTGTACCACTTCCAGAATCATGTGTTAGACAGACTCCAGTTTTTGGAGAGCTATGCACAAACATTATTGCAGCCCTTTAATACTTAGAGGGGGCTCTCTTTCAATGGAGAGAGGCTATTACCAAGGCTTGTAAGTTACAGGACAAGGGGCAATGGTTTTAAAATGAAAGAGGGTAGCTTTAGATTGGACATAAGGAATACTTTACAATTAGGTGACACACTTGAACAGGTTATCCAGAGAAACTGTGGATGCTCCATCCTGGAAGGATTCAAGACCCTGTTGGTTGGTGCTTTGAGAAGCATAATCTTGTAAAAGATGTCCCTGTTCATGGCAAGAATGATCTTTAAAGGTGCTTTCCGACCCAAAGTATTCTGTGATTCGATGATGGAGGAGTCTCAGAAAGGACATCTGTGCTTTGACCACACAGAAAGAAACATAAATACTTTTAGGAAAAGTCTCAGAAAACAAAACAAAATATGAGAGAAAAAGTAAAATTTCAATCATGCCCTGACTTGACTTCTCTCTTTTTATATTTTTACACCACACACATCCTTTTCAACTTAATTATCCAGTTTCTTAGATAAACTTATTGACTGCTAATTTACTATGTACATTTTTAGGATTGATTATGCCAGTTGTAGTTGCAAGACAGAGTCCCTAGACAATAGCAGATATGTCTATGTTTACTTCCTGAGCTAGAGAGCATATATATTATGGAGTTCATTTTCAAAACCAGAGGTTTCTGACTGAATTTCTGTACTATCTTGCAAATACCACAGAATTGCTGCCCTGCAGGGACATTCAGGAAGTAGTAACCACGTAATCCATCACTCCCTACAGAAGCTCATATCCCAGTGCAACATTATAATGAGACTTTTGGTCCTCATTATAAAAAAGTAGATAGAAAGCTTATTTTATTTCTGTAAAATCCAGCCCAATGTTAACCAGTCAAATTAGAGAAAAATTATTAATAATAGTGGCATATTCTCCTTTGTGTATTATCATTCAGCTCCAAATTTTCCTTTGTGACCAAAGTTACCAGATACAACAAAGGAGGGCTCACAGGGGCAGGACAGCCCTTTCTCAGTTACTTTTTTGCCCAGGACTCCTAAAATGCAAATCTATGCAGGAGTGTTATCCTCAAAAGATGATAGTTGGAAGCACTAAACCACCTTAGGGAGAGAAAACATAATTTTGCATCTTTCATCATTTTGAACTTGCCTAGTACATAACTTCTGAAGGAATGAATGAAAACACCTTGATTAGCCCAGATGGAAAGCAGAGCTACTTAGAGCTGCTGCTTATGAAGAGAAATCCAAGTTGCAGTCACTCACCAGAGAAGAAACCAGGGTCAAAGGAACAAGTACAAGTAATTTTTTGATGCGGTAGAGTTTGCTGTATGATAAATAGCACACTGCTTTGAAAACAAAAGCTACACTGTCAGCACAGGCATCTCCTTCGTTCTTCAGGAATATCAGCCTGGAGTTGTTACCTAGCTCTCAGCAGACAACCCTGAGTGAATTCAAATGCTGCATAAAGATAGAGAAAATCAAGAAAATGCAGATTTTAGCAGCCAGTACTCTCCCACACCCAGAGAAATGGTTGTATTAAAGAAAAATTTTATGTTGTAAGAATGGTGGTTAGTTTGCCCAGAGAGGTTGTGCAACCTCCATTCTCACAAACTCAGATACAGCCCTGATCTACTTCACCTAACTGGGACTTGCTTGGATTAGGGGCTTTCAACCTCCAGAAGCCCCTGTCAACCTATTGTTACTCCACGGCAATGTGATTGTCCTGATTTCTCACAGGGTTGGCTGTGATAACAATACTGAAAACATTCATCTTAGGATATGTGTGTTCAACAGACATTAAGTAATGTAATTTTGCTGTATTCCTATAAGGATTTTGTTGTTTGTCTCTGACTGTCTCTCTCTTACATGGATAACAAAGCTGAGATATATTGAAATGCAGTGAAGTAGAAATTTGACCAGTTTCAGACAGGAACTTTAGTACAACTCTACCTGGTTGCTTTCCATATCTTAAAAAGCAATAAAAAATATATAATTAGAGATTTGAGCATCACAGACAGAATAACTCATGTAGCTGATAACACCTTCATTTTTGCCTGCACAGATGCAAAAAGTATACAGAGGCACTGTAGTATAAAATTGAGGTGGGAAATCTCCTATTCCAATTGATTAGTTTTCATTACTAAGCACTAGCCCGGCATAACTGCCTGGGTTATGCTCTTTTGAGTTGGATGACCCACATCACCAACATATCAATGAAGGCTTTGTGTACAGCAGCTAGTGATCAATCAGAATGTAAGATTTAAACAGAAAAAAAAATTGTCATGCTCAGTAAAATTCCCTTTATCATTCTTCTCCAGGCCTTCTGTGTGTTTTCTTGCCAGTCTCTCCCTACCTTTCTTATCTTCCTTCCCCTTCTTCTCATCCAGGCTTAGCCCTACCACTCCTAAGCTCAGCAATAAGAGGATTTTCTTCTTCGTTCATTTAATTTTAGATAAATGTTGAATTGGGAGTTGTACATTACCCCTGATTCAGCTGTCTTGCTGAAAAGTCAGTGGGAGACTTAGTCTGAGTTGCATGTGAATGGACTTCAGAGATACATGCCATATAACCAAAAGCTCGAGGGAGGAAAAGGCAGTTAAAGAAAAAAAAAAAAAGGCTGTTACTATTGAGATGCAGCTTAAAATGGCATCTGAGACGTGTTTTCACTAAAATCCTTCTCTGACTTTCTAAAAAGACTGCTTGAAGCAAGATACAGGTAAATCTAGCTTTTCTGAAAACCTTTAGATAGAAAACACATAGAAGTTGAGAGCTTCGAAATAAGTCAGGTCCTTATCAGATACAACCTGAAGTTAAAAGCTAGGTCCAAATCCAAATGCTACAACAGGCCATGAAATCACAAAACAGGAATAGTATTTTGGGTCCTCCCCACCTATTATAATTTTAAACTAGGATCAGAATTCCTGCTATCTTCGTTCCTAGTTACTGTATGATTACAGATATTCACATCTTTATTTGTTCGTAATAAATTATTTCCAGTTTTATGTTAATATATAGACCTTTCCTAAGTCTTTTGACCCTATATCCAACAATAAACTGAATTGCAGAGGCAAATATGATATACAATGCCTTTCACAATGTACTGATTCAATTTAGAGCTTGTAGACAGGATTTTTTTAAGCTTAAAAAAAATCCCATGTTCTTTTCATTGATATCAATAGTAAATCTAAGTAAGGTGAAATTCTTTCTAAAATAAAATTTTACAGGTTTTTCTCCAGTTGTCTAATGCGATTCTATCTGCAACGTGGAATTTTGCAGTTTCAGTGTGATTGCATGTGGTGGCTACTCTGACCAGAAACCGGCCAGTTTCACAATGAAAAAGACCCCACAATCAGACAACAACTTCAAAGCTGCTATTAAAACTGACATGAAAACTGCTATTGCTGCAAATCAAAGACATGTAAAGTTGACATACAATTTTATGCTTTAAAAGACAGCATTATGTTAGGAAGCTGACCAAGCATTGCTTTTAGGAAACTGGCCAAAATTTGATACTTATTTTCTTTCAAAACATTGTGAAATTGTTTATAAATTAAGGCATACATGACTTTCAAAGAGATTCAAAATTCTTTTACTTATTTATACAAATCTCTTGACTTTTATGTTAAACTGTTATTCACTAGAGCAAACTCGTATAATAACCTTGGTTTTTTTTTAGACTTTTGCCTTTTGGACCACAAAGCACTTTAAGTAATGTAATTTCTATTGTTATTCCCACTGCAGACATGAAGTAAACTGAGTGTCAGAATTTAAGTTTACATAGAAACAGTGGCAAAAGGTTGTGAGATTTTGTGTTGTTGGTTTTTTTTTTTTAATACTTCCTGCCTGTAAAACTAACCCTCTAAGGTTTAAGTGCCGGTGTCTGCTTGAAGATACAACTCTGATACTTTTCACAGTGGGGCCTATAGAAGGAAAGAATCTCATCTTCTCTTTCTCTCATTTAAATAGCCCAAACTAAGTACTGGCAATGCTGAAAGTTTATCAGGTATGAACATTAGCTTACAACTAAAATGCAAGTGGAAATTGTTAAATTTGACTTCTATGTGTCTGAAAATCTATGACATGTCTGAATGCTTATAAAGATACCAATTTTTAAAAAATACCATGCACCTGCTTTCTCTGTTTCTGTAGACTTAATGAGGGCTAGTATCCTGAGAAGAGGGAAGTCCTTCTTATTTCTAATGTTATACAATTATGTCCGCAAATTAAGTAAAAATTTCCATCTGATTAAATCTAACCTAATGATATGAATCCTCTACTTCATATTTACGAATGGAAATATTAAAGGTTCATTTCTTTAGGGGATATACATCGCCTATTCCTTTCCCTGATAAGCATGATCCCTAATCCTAGGATTTTTTTTTTCTGGGTGGTTGTTTCAACCACCATGTGTAACGTAGCCAAAGCACATCCGCTGTACTGTCTTATCCTTCACTGCATTGGAAGGGTTTCATCAAGCTACTTTTTTGTATGTGATGGCCAGCACTGGGGTGTCATCTGTTACCTTGCTGCCAGAGCGTGTTGCTATCTCAGCTGACCTGGTTCCAATTCCTTGTGGGTTGGTGTTCTAAGGAAAAATGCGAGGCCTCTGAGAAGTGCTGTGGCAGGAGATTACTTAGATCTGAGACTGCTGTCAACTGAACCAGAGCTCCTGGACTTTGAGCTGCATCAGTTTGCTCAAACTGGGAATCTGGCTCCTTCTCTACCAAATGTGATGTAAGTAGGAGTGCAATGGAGAATTAATTCAGTGACAGTAACTTTCTAATAAAAGCTTAAGGGGGAAGTTGGTATATACTGCTATAGATACAAAGCTACACACACAGAAAGATTGTGTGAAAATATAAAATCAGCAAGAAATGATTGCTCAGCAGGAACACAAAGCCATTTTACAGTCTTAGGAATCTGTGTCCGATTACTCTATCGGCAGGGATTTCAGGCAGCCAACATAATTTAAACTAGCACACACTGTAATGAGGCCCAGAGAAACAGACCTGTCAAAGCAGAAAAAGCATCAAAAGAACATGGCAAGTCATCTTAGGAAAAAATCATACATACACAGATAGAGTGCTTTGCAAATGCAATGCAAATACATGAACGGTATAGAGTACCACAAAATTTACAGGTATTGCAACTACAAGGCAGAGGGTCCAAAATCCTACAGATCCTTTATGAGATCTTTTGGTACTTCATCCTGAATAAGTGGGCTGCAACATGTAGGTATTTTGGCAAAATGAAAATTACTAGACTCGGAACAAGATACTGATTAATTATCCTTCTACCACGAGTTATCAGCTCTAATGCAGAGAAGTCAGACTGCCAATAATAAGGATTCAGAAAGGATCACAAGCATATGATGGGCTATACAAAACCAATTAAAAAAAAATATTTTATGAAATTGATAGGTGGGCAATAGTCAATGCTACTTTGAAGTCTAAAGCAAATAAGTATGAGCAAAATTTGAGTTCGATTTTAGTGTCCTGAAGAAAGGTAATGATAACTGTACTAAACACACCTGAACACAGCTTTTGCTAAGCACAGAATAAAAAATCAATATCATGGCATTTATGCACATGCATTCATCTGAACTCTAGCACAAAAATGTACTAAAACTAGCACTATTGCTTTGAATACAATAAGTCAAATACTTGTTTATATATTTATTTTTACATATCCAAGGTTAAACAAAAGAAAAAAAAAAGAAACCAAAAAAGCAAACCCAATAAAAAACCTAAACAAACCAATAACCCCTACTTTTAACTTGCACAAAATTTCTCATAATTCTCAGCAAAATAAAAACTTCAAGTGTTTCACAGTGTGTGTAGTGGTTTAACAATGGTATTGCCCAATTTAGCGTTTCCACTGAAACACCCCAAGCCAGGCACCACTCACTCACTCACTCACTCACTCACTTACTCCTCCTTCCCCCTGCAGTGAGCTGTAGGGGAGAATTGGAGGCACAAAAGGCAAAGATCATGGGTTGAGATAAGCATAATTTACTGGAAACAACAATGAAATAAGAAAATTAAGAGTAACAGCAACAATATCAATAACAGAAGATACAAGAAAGGTAAACGATCCACATGCAAATTCTCATTACGCAGAAACCGTCCCCACACTGCCCCAACTCGAAGAGACCCCTTCCCCCATCCACAGAAAATGATGGGGGTATAGAACAACCTTCATGTCCTTAGCTTTCTAGGGTCTCCTGAGAATTCTGCAATGTGCTTTCTCTGTATTTACACCAAAGCAGAATTTGGCGTTTAGTCATATTACCAGTAAAATTCTTCCATTTTTTCTAGCCACCACTCACATTTTTATACTGTTGACACAATTCCTCTTAGTCCTGAAACAGCATGTTAAAAAAACTGTTTCTTGAATGATATTTGTGTCCTGGGTTAACCAAAAAAGGATGTATTCTATCACCACCCACATAATTCCTTGATAAGCTGAGTTGTTTACAGTTAGGTGGTTACCCACCCAGTCCCTGAGACTATGCACATCATGTGAGGTGGGGTAGTACTCCTTATCTCAACTGCGATAACTATCCTGGCTGACAGCAAGCATCACCCATCCTGAGTGGATTAGCTCGTTAGTGGCTCATTACTGAACTGGATAAGCACCAAATAATAGAACATCAGAAACATCCCCTTCTATTGTGGAAATCCCCACCCCTGGGGGAGACATGACTAAGGAAATACCACATAAAAACAAGCTTGGGAATTGAGAGAGAACACAACCACCACTGGAAAACCAGAGGATGGGACAACCACTGGACAACCAGAGGATGGGAACACCACCACTGGATACCCAGAGGACTCCAGACAACCAGACCATGGGATATCCAGAGGACTAGACCCTTCACTACCACTGGACAACCAGAGGATGGGACCACCACCACTGGATACTCAGCGGACCAGGCCTATCTACGGGACTACTGCTTTCGATAGCACTGCAACCACTGGACAACCAGAGTTCCAGACCTTCAACAGGACTGCAACCACTGCCATGTTGTACCGTGGCTCTGCCAGTTTAAGCCCGTGTTTTCTGTATTACTACATTTATTATAACCTTTCTATTAAAATTGTAATTCTGACGTAAAATCTCTCTCGAGGTATTTGTGTGGGGTTAATTTCCCCTTCTGGTTCACATTCAAACCAGCACAATTTGACAGCTCAGTTTTCCTTTTTTCTCTTATATTGGATTGTCTCCTATTGTTCTTTCTGCTTGCTTCTTTTAGTATGCGCTAAATTCCTTTTGCTTACATATCTCAATATAGCTTGCTTCTCCTAATAAATCTTTTCTTCCCTGGATTGCCTATCTCTCTAGTAGAGTTATAGGAAAATGGAAATTAGTTCCCTGAGCATGAAAAACTCTTAAATTTATTTGTATATTTTGATTTAATGACTTTTTAGTCAAATTACATATGAAGAACCTCAACAACAGAAACTGATAATGGAGAGAATCGTCATTTAAGTAGACTTCCACACATCTAACAAGAGGTGAGCGTAAACCACTGTTGCAGTGTGCACTCAGCTAGGTGGTAGTTGCCGCAACCTTCCCGAAAGTGCTCCTGTGTCCGGCGGTGCCTCAGCGTGGTGTGCGGTGACCGGTGAGATAGGTATGCTGCCTTTGCCTCTCAGGGGTTTCCTGGGGTTTGCAGCTGACACCCTATCCCACCAGCGCAGGTGGACGCGCAGGTACTTGCACACTCACGCCTTAAACCGGGAGTAAAGAGTTGGGAGGGGCTCTTCTGAGGTAGAAGGTTTATTGCACGGGTCCAGGGATCCAGGGCAGAAGAGCCAAAGAATACAGGAGGACACAAGGTTATATCCCAAACCAAACAGGGGCGGAGAGAACACTTCGGGCCAATAATGTGAGGGTAAGAGGGAGGAGAAAAGGCGGAGTTATAATACAGAAACCAATGAGGGTAACCGAGGGGAGGAGCAGGGGAACAGGGCCAATGAGGCAGCAAGTGAGGGAGAACTCTAGAACTAAACCATATAAGGACACACAGATTGACAGGCTAACCAAATAGGGGAATGTACCATAGCAGGGCCTGGAGGGGAGAGACCTTCCTCATTATCACAGCTTAGGGGGAGATCTTGGACCTTGGAGCCTTTCAACACTTGGACTCTCTGGCCCACTATTCCTGGGCTCTCTGGCCCTCAACACCTGGGCTCTCTGACCCTACTGGCTCCCTGGTCCCTTCTGTGGCTGGCCCATCCCCTGCAGCCTCTCCTACTGCGGGCTCAGCCACCCCCACAAACCACCCTTTCAGTGGAATCTTAGATAGACTTTGTCCTTTATTCAGATGCATGGTTTCACAAGAATGGTAGAAAATATAATAATTGAAATAAATATTTAAAACAGTTAAAACATGCAAATACAATCATGTGTTTGCATAAGCTTCATTTCCTTATGAAATCAAGGTCAATCTAACACTAACAGGAGTTTAAATCTTTTTAAACACATTAGAAGTAATTTAAGTTCCAAGTCTCTTATATTTGCTGTTCATATTCAAGGTTTGTTATTTCCACAAAAAGAGAAGTCTTCAAATATCATTCAAGGCATATGAAGTCCTACTGTACATTGATTAACACACCTACATAGATATTCGCATATTCATTCTAATGTATATTCAATTCACGTGTTAACTATTTTCTTGAACTCAACTGATATTCCAATAATGGAAAAGATAAGGAAGAAAGAGACAACTTGAATGAAATTCCAAAACACTGCATACACTCCTGGCCATTAAAAACAGAATCTGCAGCCTTTATACTTCCTAAAGACCAATATGGCATAAAGGTTTCCTGAGAAGTTTTAAATTATTCAAAAAGTACCTCTTAAATATTTAAGGACATTACAAAATAAAAGAGGCTATCCACTTGAGCCCAATAGAATGACACAATCTTTATTACCAAGCCAAGAATGCCACCGGGGAAAGGCAACTTGTTTGGAATTGAATCCTAAGGAGATAGGTGACAAACTAATTTCAAGGAGGTGCTCACTTACTAGGCACTCCAATCATTTTCAATTTACTTAAAATTGGAGGCCTGTTCCCACAACATATTCTATTAGTCTTTGGGACAACACAACATCCTCAAAGGAAATCACACAGAAATACCCACAGAAATACAATGTCATGCTAAGTAAGCATGTTTTGTCAACCCAGAGTTCAAATAACATGTTGGGGCTATGTTGTGCACATGTTGGGGCATATCATGACACTTTTCAAGTGAAATACGGAGTCATTACTAGATTACTACATTAAAGATAGTTCTTGTTCTGTGCTGATAGAGTTGTCCTGTTTTACCATGCAGTCAGAAAATTCCATCTGGCATCACAACACAGCTTTGCTTATCTAGAAATTAGAACTACTGAATTCAATTACTGAACCTAAGTGACAAACTATTACTGTTTTGATATGATACAAAAAATAATTACATTGAGATTAAATTTAAAATATACTAAACAGAAATTTTAGTAAGTTGTAATAGGCTTCTGAACAGTTCCAAACACTACATTTTCTGTCTGTCTTCAGAAAAATCAAAGAATTCCAATTGTTAACTGTCTGAGTGCTGTCAGACACACAGCCAGGCACCACACCCACCCAGGTTAATTTTAAGTCCAAAGCTTCTTTTCCTTTCTGGCTTCTGCAAGAATCTCTCCAGGAGGTCTGTGCTGTCTACCTAATTGGGGGAAATTCCCAAGCATTGTCAAGTAAAGCCCTTGAAAAGTCATTTTCCCCAGGGGCTACTTTTTCAGCAGTTCCTTTGTATTCATAAAAGTGATAGTAATGACTCATAGCTACACAGAAGAGAGTGGGAATGCTCCAACAAAACACAGAAGTGAAGAAATGGAAGGAAATGTGGCATATGAACTACGTCTTCATAATTATTTCTGAGCTTGCTAGTTTTATATTAGGATTAAAATACTAATGATATTGCTTACAGGTAGGCTTGACTGATCCTGCATTAACCTTAGATTAATTAAGTATATAAACAGAAAAGCATGCAAACACACTAATCAGTGATGATGGAAACAATCATAGAGAAACTAGCATTATGTTATCTTGTCTGTGAACTGCTAGTGTTATTTCTTCGTGAATCAACTGTTTAGCTTTATGAAATGTTTTCTAAGACTGAAATGTATTTAAATAGTAACTTGTGCTAATGTTTACCAGTTACATTATTGTATATTTCCCTTGGCAGAACTGAGTATGATCAAACAATTTCTAGATTGCAAATTCTTCTACATTCTATATTTTATGCTTGGAAATTATTCATAGTATTCATATTACTCAGAAAAACTGTAACAAAGCTTTTTAGAAAAGCTCAAAACCCAGTTTTTTCAAGGTCTTTTTGTAAATCTTTTAGATTATTCTTTCTTTCCTATGTCTTTCCATTCTGAGTTCCAAGCAACTGTCACATGGCAGAAGTGCTTCTGTCAGCTTTGGTCTAAATGTCATATTTAAAGAGAGAGCTCCCTCCTCCCTCAACTGGAATTTCTGATTATATGTCTCAGAACTTCCTTCACCATCTTTAGTATATAACCCATTTCAAGTTCCTTAACCATAACAGCTTCTTTTCTGTTATGGTTATTGCTTCCATATGGATTTGCTACTTTACAAGACTTTCCATCAAAAAAGATCTGTAATTCTTATTTTCCATTTTGCTGTCCTTTTGGGTGTTTGAAGAACATTTTTTACACTCCCACAACTTCTTTTTTGAGTCCATCTTTTAATGAAAGAGTATTGCTTTGAGTGTACGGAGTTCCCAAAAAAACTAATGTCAGATGAAAATCTTTCTTCTTAGAAACAAGGAACAATACTTGGAAATAACTAACAAAGGCTTCAGTAAGCACTTCATAAAAGAGATTGTCATTATACAAAAATAAATACTGTAAATTTCCTATCACTTAGTAGCACATTGTGTACCTTTACTGAATATTTGTCATGTGTAAAGAGGTAAGTAAATAAACCTGATATTAATGGCGCTGCAGATCAAGTGCTAAAAGGTATTTCTTACTTGTTGACATATCTCTAAAAAATTGGGCAGTGAAATTAAAATGTGGAAAGTAGAAAGCATCAATATAGTTGACTTATAAATAAAAAGGAGGTGCTCGCATCAATATATAAAACAGATATTTACCATTATAAAGACAGATACAGATGAACTGTGTGCTTTAGAGACACTTGAAAAATGAACATGTCCTCAGAATCTTTGCTTCACAGAATCTGAGGTTGGAAGGGATCTCTGGAGATTCAGTACTGAAACTCCCTGTTCAAATCAGGGTCAGCTACAGCAGATTGCCCAGGATCATATTTAATGAGGTTTTGTCTGCCTCCAAGGACAGAGACACCACCACCTCTGGGCAACCTGTTCCAATGCTCAGCCACGCTCAAACTAAGATTCGCCTTATGTTTAAATGCAAATTCCTGTATTTCAGTTCATGCCCATTGCCTCTTGTCCTGTGACTGGGCAAAACTCCCTGGGCAGCTCCCTCCCACAGGGTATTCATACACATTGGTAAGACCTTCAAGGCTAAACAGTCCCAGCAGTCTCAGTCTCCTTGTAGGACAAATGCCCCAAGTCCTTTATCATCTTTGCAACCCTTCACTAGGCTCACTTCAGTATACTCATACCTTTCTTACATTTGGAATCTGTTTTGTACCAGGAGATGCTGTCCCTCATGAACACAGTAAAAGAAGGCACTGACACTCTTGAAGACATCTTTTCAAAGATATTTTTATAGAGCTAACATGCCGTGACGAGAGTTGGTAGCTGTCGCGACCTTCCAAAAGCGTCCCTAGAATAGGGCCGCCTCAAGCGTCGGTCCCAACAGCTCTCTGGTCAGGTGAGAGTTGCGGCCCACGGAAATAAAGAGGTCGAAACGGGTCTTCCGTATGAAGCCACTTTAATAGTGGTGGGTCAGGGACAAAAGACAATATGGCTCTGAGGGGCAGGGCAGTTATAGGGTTGTCGAGGGGCGGAGAGAACATACAGACCAATCATCTGAGGGTCAGGGGGCAGAGTAACGAAGATGGACCAATGGGGTAAAGAGGAGGGAGGGAGTTAAGGGAAAGGACCAATGGGGGATGCAAGTCAAAAGAAATTTCTGGAACCATAACCATATATGTGACAACCTGGGTGGGGTTTAACACCACTCCCCTGGGGGAGGAACCTTAAGAGTGACGGGGGTAGTTCACACTCTAGAGACCACCCACCACTGGGGCTGGGTCGAGCCCCTTCTCCGAACTACCACCACATCTCCCCCTTCTTTACATTTAAAAAGGGAACTTAATATTTTAAACGTGAGCTTCTTTACACAACACAATATAAATAAAATCAAAAAAATGATAAAAGCAACCCAGAGAATCGTCTTGATGATAGAGATGGCCCAGTCCGACAGTCCTGTATTCTTAAAAAGGTTCTCAAACCATCCAGCGGCTTCTTTCTTGAGATTGTTGACTTGGTCCTTTAGCTCCTTGATGGTTGAATGGATACTCCGGCTGTTTGAGGTCAAGTTCATACAACACAGCCCCTCGAATTCTTCACACCCATGGCCATGTGCCAGGAGCAGGAAATCGATGGCCGCCCGATTTTGTAGGGTGGCCTACCTGGTAGTTTCCTCGTCTTCGAGGAGCTGGCTCAAAGCCTGGGACGTAAGGTTAGCTTGCCTCCCAATCCAACATTCTAGGTGGCTGATGTCACCTAAGGCCTTTGCGGCTGCCACCCACGGCAGAAAGATGGATACTGCCGTTTTCTTAGTATGGCTCCAATCAGTAATTTGGCTATCACAATTTTCGTCCAAATTGTATGTCTCTCTCTTTTGGCGTGCCAATTGACTGTTTTTCTTCCAATTGATAATTTTGGTTCTATCTGGGGTTAGGAGAGCAAGCTGACCAAGTGAGCAGGGTCCTCCTCGAAGACGGGAAGGAATCCCATTCCAAACCCTGTCGCCACAGATGAGGAAAACTCCACTAGGGAGCTGCCTGGGACAGTTTGTGGACGCAGATAAGGTGTTTGATGTATAATTGCACCAAAATGCTGACTGATATTCTCTTTTTGCCGGATTGACATCTTTAGTATAACTTTTACGAATTCGATCGGACTCAAGCCATTAGGAGTTGGATAATTTGTAGCAAAATTTTATGCAATAAGTAGCCTTAGTGGACCCCGGTAGTGCCAATTCCTGGTGCTCCTGTGGTGCATGCAGCAAAATCCTTGTCCACTCATCCCAGCTGTCGACAGGATTTGGTCTTTTGCCTGCGTAAGGATATTCATTGGGGCGCAGGGGGATTCCAATCAGGCATGTGGACATGGGATCATCTACTCCTGACATACTCAGGCACATGTTGTCCTGGCTGATGGCTTTGGCCAGGGTAATCCAGATGTTTTGTTGGGGCTGTGGGACCAGCCAGGCATCCATGGAGCTAAGGACCATCATCAGCGGAAGCCACCGGTAGAACATGGTCATCTCTCTTCCTATGGTTGCTAAAATAAATTTTGAAAAAATTATATTTGTTATAATATTGCTATTATAACAGAAAAGGTTTAGGTCCTTTTTCTCCTTAAAACCTCACAACCTCCCAACTCCCCCTTCTTTACATTTAAGAGGGATAGGGAAGTAGGTAGGGAGAGACTCAGGTAAATCAAGGAATAGGATCACACACAGGGGAAAAATAGGATAGGGTTCTGATTAAAAGGTATCAAATCTGGGTAAAGTGTCAAATTTGGGTAAAGGCGTCCAGTGAGACGAGAAGATCTTCCTGGGAAGAGTTGGCATCTTCCTCGTCTCATCTTTTTCTTCTTTTCCATGCTTCTGTAGTGTCTTTTTCCACATCCTCTTCTTGGGCTTGTTGGTCTTTTGTTTGTTTCCTCTCATCTCCAAGGTAGGGTTTGACATTTCTCCCGGGGATCCACCTAGGTCCTGTAGGGGTCGAAACACAGGCATATCCCCTCCCCCATGTAATCAACTCGAAGGGCCCTTGCACCTGGTGTGTTTCTGGGTCCTTGACCAGCACAGGCGGTTTCTCCTTTAATTTAGCTCTTGTGGTGTTAGAGAAGTGCCTGTACACTGGAGGCTCTGGCTCTTCAAAGGTATTGTTTAAAAAGTTAATTGTAAAAAGAGCTTTACAGAGCCTTTCTATGGGGGATGTAGTCTCGGTTCCCCCCTTTTGCTGGTCAAGGACTCTCTTAAGGTTTTGATGAGCCCTTTCGACAATCGACTGGCCCGTGGGGGAGTGTGGGATGCCTGTATTGTGTCTTATCCCCCATTGATGGAAAAACTGTTGTAGTTTATGAGAGATGTAAGCTGGACCATTGTCAGTCTTAATCTCCGATGGGATCCCCAGGGTGGAAAATGCCAAAAGATAGTGCCTGATGACATCTCGGGCTTTTTCTCCCGTGTGGGAGGAAGCAAACACCGCTCCCGAGAAGGTATCAATAGAGACGTGAATAAACTTACTATGCCCAAAGGGGGCGTAAAGCGTCACGTCGGTTTGCCAGAGCTGGCAGCTCTGCAAACCGCGTGGATTGGTTCCTTGGAGTCCTAGGGACGGCAGTTGATAGTTCTGACAGCTAGGGCAGGTGGCAACGATCGCCCTAGCTTGGTCCCTCGGTAATTTAAACATCCTTACCAGTGCAGGAACATTTTGGTGGAAAAAATTATGGCTGAGCTTGGCCTGGGCGAAGATGTCAGGTGTGTTAGGTGTAATGACAGCCATAGCTGACGCGTCCCCCCTCGCATTTCCTTCCGCTATAAAACCTGGAAGGTTGGTGTGCGATCTCACGTGCATAACATGGAAAGGTTGCTTTTGGTGGGACAGCAACCTAACCAGGCTCGAAAGCAATAGATGTAGTTTTGGGTTCCGGACCTCCTTAAGCCAAGCATGTTCAGCTCTGGCAAATACTCCGGCAACATATGCCGAATCGGTGACCAAATTGATGGGAATGTTTTTAAATTTTTCAAAGGCTCTCACGACGGCCATGAGCTCAGCAAGCTGAGGGGAACCCTCAACCTGCTCTGACTCAGTGACCCACGTCTGAGTCTGGGGGTCCTTCCATGCCATAGCAGCTTTTCGAGAACTCCCCGAGCCGTCGGTGAA
>VZRJ01004883.1:525649-719248 GCA_013397565.1 Ptilonorhynchus violaceus | reverse complement strand
GGAGGCTGGGTAACATCATCACTTAAAACTGGACTGTGGAATATTCTGATAATTTTTATTGTGGGAAAGGCCTTTTTCTTTCTAAACAAAGAAGGGTGAGATGTAGCAGTGGCTGACCCTGCAGCAGGGGATGCTGCGGGAGTTTGGGCCAGCCACAGGGCTGACCGAGGAGCCTTGTTCCCTTATAAGGTTCAGTTCTAGATTGTTCTCCCTTACTCGGCATCCCATTTAGTCCTGTACCCTGCTCCTCCCCTCGCTTGCCCCTATTGGTTGAAGTTGTATTGCGCTGCCTTCTCTCTGCCCCCTGACCCTCAACCCATTGGTCCCTGTTGTCTCTCCGCCCCCACTGCCCCTGGTATTAACCCTGAAGCCCCCATTGTTCTGGGTTCTCTCCTTCCCTGACGATTCATGGAATAAACCTATTTCATGGAACACATAAGGAGAACCCCTCCGACTCTGCGTCCGACTAAGTACGCGTTTGTATGTGTGTGTGTGTGTGCACCGCCGAACATGTCAAGGCACCGCCAGACACCCACCACGTTTTCAGGAAGACTGTGGGACCCCAACATCAATCCCGTTTATTACTACACAGGTACTTCATTTTTATCCTGAAGCATTAGGCTGGCACCTTGTTACAGACAGTGATGCAGTAGAGCTGATTTAAGCAGACAGATGGTGCAAATTGTTATCTGAACTACTGGGAAGGGCTGTGGGGAAACCAGTATGTGTTTAGACTTATGAGCAGTTTGCCTCTTTTGTATCTGAAAGCTTCTCTTTTTTCCAGTTTGATGTCAAAACCTTATGCTGTGCCTAAAGAAACAGAAGGAATTAATGTTTGGTTACACTGCTATGTATTTAGGGCCACTTACATCCCCATGTCATATTTGGCAAGTGGAGAAAGTGGAACTGTGCTGCTTATCTCTGCTTTCAGCTCCTTAGATCCCAGATGGTAAGAAAGCAGCACTGTCAAATGAAAGAAAGAGGAAATATGGGCAGAAATAGGAGATGCCATTCTGAGAAGTCAAACCTCAACTTATCAACATTTTGACACCTGGCAAGCCTTGACCAGCAAGCGGGAATTTAAACCTCCCCCAGTTTTAGCTGCTTTTGTTTATTTTCAGTGGGGCTAGCTGTCTTCTGCTGCAGACATATCCTTTCTTTTCTCTGTACCTAAAATTAATCCTGGAAGTGGAACATAAGTCTGAGTTCTTATTAGCACAGTCTTCTTAGAGTATTTCTTTGTATTATAGATAGTTGAGGTCTAAGAAGTGTGGCAGGTATGCAGGAGGTAATAGCTGGACAATCACAATGGGAAGGCTCAAAATTCTAGAATTAATTTGAACTGCACATTAAATCAGTATTAGTTGAAACTGCTCTGAGAAAACATGAAATACTACAAGTTTTGGTGCTCAAACCCAGAGCTGGAATTCATAGGCAGCAAAGCTCACAACCATCATGTGAAGCAGACTGGAAATAGTTTTCCTAAAATTCACATGGGATTCCAAGGCAGTTTAATGTATCTGGTCCTTATTCTTTAATACCTAAATAAGTCAGAATGTACCTATTTGCTCCACCTTAATTCTCAGCTTCATTTTTCTGATTGGTTCGAAAGTTGTTACGGGGAATTCTGGAAGTTGCTTGCCAGGAACATACTTTGCTTGTGGGACCATGTGGCCTGAACAGTAGTAGTTGGAATTACCTTGGAGCCTTGCAGAACAGAGTAATACAAGCTTCTACTGTCATAAGGGTTAAGGGGATGCGTTATTTAGTGTCCTTTCCCCTGCCTAGTCCTCATTTCCTTGCTTTGGGAAGAAAATAGGGAGGGTGAGATTTTGAAATGGGGGGAAAACAATTGGAAGGTTGTTCTAGTGACAGAAGGAAAGGCTTCTCCTGTTGGAGGAATAGAGAGATCATCTTTTTTTGCCTTTCTCTTTGGAGTGATATAGGTAAGAAGAACAAATGGGTGTCAGTCCTTGTAGATATATTAATGTTGTCTTTTCTTTGAGCCTTTGTACTTTGAGTTTTGCAATATAGAAGTATTTCTTGGGTTTTCTCAAACTTCTGGGGCATTTCCACAAGTTACTTGTGCTTTGTCCTCTGAATCAAGAAGTCAAGCATTGCAGAATTGAGTAGCAACTGGACAACAATTTTTTCCAACTATTTCTTCCATGATCAGAAACTGCAGATCCTTAGGTGTCACTGCCTGTGGCAGAAGGTTTGGAACTAGATGATCTTTAAGGCAAAGCAAACAAAGAACCCACCTAAAACTGAAGCATAACTTAGCTATTGCCTTTTATTAAGGTAGATAATGATTGTTGAAGATTTTAGAAAAAACACCCAAATGATTTGTCAGAGAGGGAATGTGCCTAGGTGTATGTAATTGCTTCCACATTTTTTCAGTTTTTAGAAAATACTTTTTACATGTTTGCAAGGTAACACCCACTCAGTGGCTCATGAAGTGCTCTAGTTTTTTAAGCAACATAATGAGCAGCTAGTGAGGAACCCAGCTGCCAAAGGGTTTCTCAGAGTTGAGGTGACTGCCATACTACTGTCAAGCTGTCATGGACTAAGTGAAGGTTTTACAGAATGTTTCGTGAGTTCTTGGGTAGCTGGTTTTTTGAATGCTGTAGAAATGCTAGCTGTTTCCTAAAATACCAAGACACAAAAGGTGAAATGCAACTACATGTGTTTGGCTGTGCACAATAATCATGAGTGTGAGATCTAAAGGAGGAACTGCCATTTTTCAAGAGGATTGCATCATTTAGAGTGAATTTCTGCCTAAGGTGACTGACATACCCAAGATTGTTATAAGTTTATCCATAGGAGAGTAGCCCTCTTGGCCTCTCCCAGAGTTACTGTGTGGTGGATGATAGAGAAATAATCATCTACTCAGGATGTTTTTATAGTTCGTCACTAATAGGCATTTTTAGGAGTTGATGAAGTTTAGAAACATAATGGGAACCTTTCACTGCAGTACAGAGCACTAATGGCTCCAAATGAAGACAAAGCTGCTGTTCATTGATTATTAAAAGTGCTATATAGAAAAGTTTGGAAAAGTAGATTTTGAATTTGTCAAACCGACCAATTTCTCAAGATGTTTAGATCAGATGTATAGTGTTTAACTATCATCTGTAAAATTTTATATTCTCACCTTGAAAGATGTAATGACTCCTGTTTTCAAGAGCACTAGAATGTATGTCATGTAGAAGCCTTCAGAGCAATGACAAGTTTGCTGTATTAAAGTTTAAGGCTATACAATTGGTTGTCCATGCGATTCTGAGGGGGGAAAACTAGTGTTTGATGACACAATGGTTCTATCTAATGCTTCCTAGTGTAGAACCCTTTGTTTTGCAATGCCACTAGTGTTAATTATATATGTGACTTACATATAGCATGCACAATTTTTGCTTTTTAATACATGGCTCATTTAGTAGTAGATCATTGCCTGTTTTGCATGGAAAGAGAATAATCCACAGACCATAAAAGTTGAGCCATTGTTAGATAGCCTTCAATTAGTACTGCTTTGTAGAATATGTGTGAAACTTGGTCTAGTAGAATGCTGTAAAGTGTTTCAAAATGAGCACTGGAGTTGACAAAAAAGACATGAATACATACAAAGGGTAAATTTAGAGAAGATAAGCACATGAGTTTATAGTCTGCTTGTACAACTTCTGAGTTTGTTTCCCACTCAGTGCTGTGTAAACTTGCAATAGAAACAGAACCTGTATATGTCCTGCAGGTGTAGATAGGAGTCCTGTCACCCCTGCTTTACTGGGATTGTTGTGTTCGGATGCGTAGGCCACTGAGCAAGCAATGAATCTTTAATACTAATCTCACTTCTTAGTCGTATCTAGTCTGCATTTTAGAAGTTGTTCTGGTCTAATTTTGCTGTTACCTTTTTGATACTGCATTGATCTTCTGTGTTGTGTACTATTCGATGTAGGATTCTAAATCACATACTGAACCATGCACCAGTTTGGCTCTCAGTGCTTCCACTGTCAATGAGATTTCTGGCAATCTGTTTACTACATTCTTGTCAATAGTCTGATCAATATATTGAGTCCAGCTGTGCTTTCTATTCTGAAGTAGCTTCTTAAAAACCCTTATCTGCCTTGTGGAATGCTAGTATCTCTTCTTTTTTTTTACCTACTAAAATTTCCTTTGAAATGAATTTTCTGTTTATCAAGTTTAGTTCTCGTAAGGGTGTTTGGACTTTCACAGACACACACAGAACTGAAAATTTTTAAATCTGAGATATTGAAAAGAGCTTTTCGTATTAATCTGCTTTTGCTAATCTATTCCAAATTACATTTAGCATCAAGACACTGATCTATGCATTTCAAAATTTTCATCCTAAGAACCAATATTAACTTTTAACCTTTGTGGAATGATAAGGTATTAAATCTGTGTTTACTTACTGTTTAACTGTGTCCCTTGGTGCAGAAGTGCATGCAACATGCATCTTCAGAGTGGGAAGCCTCTTACTTTTCCTGGTTATTTGGGCAAATGGGGTGCACAAAAATAAGCAATCTTTATGTTTAAGTCTTGATTATTTTAAAAGCTTTCTTTAACTGCCAGCATCTAAAAGCAGAGAAAAGCGACTTTTCCAGTAATACTCTTATTCGGTGGGCCATATGGATAAAATTATTTTTGGAAGGAGTTTAAGCAGAAAAGAAATAGATGACACACCAGCTTTAGTAAATTATGCAATACAATGATTATACAAATTACTTCCTCATGGCAAGTGGAAATGTGTTTGAGAGTGAGTGACTTAACATACAGCAACAGATAAGTAACGTGTACATAAAATACACATTTGACTACAGAAACTATATAAAGCTGCTTATAGAACTTTCATGGAGGTTAAAAGTTATACTGATTAAAAGAATATTTGTATAGAGAAAGCATCTAATGCAGGAAGTCAATTTTCCTGCTGTTGAAAAGTTAGCTTTGTTGTTTAAGGACTCTTTGAAACCCAATTCTGACTTAATGAATCTGAGCATTTATATTGCCTTTTTTAATCTTTTCCAAAATCAGAGCAGTCATCTTTGTTTGTGGTTTTTAGCATATATTTTTTCTATAATAACTAATATAATTCTTATTCATGGTTGTTGTTTGTGATACCTAATACTTGGGAGGGGAAGTGGCAAGCAAACTTCAGTTCCTTAGTTCTTACACCTGTGTTTTTCACAGACTATTGTCTGACTTGATGGATTTACTTTCCTGATGTAGTAAGTGCATATACCTATGTTGACTGGTAATCAAATGTCACAGATGGTGGTGGTGTTATACAAGTATGACCTACATGTTGTGAAAAGAGTAGAAAAAGATTTTGTTTTTTTCAATCAACAACCTGAAATTCAGTCCAAAGTAACAGGGTTTTTTAATAAGGTGTGTATACTTACATGGTCATATGGTTGGTTTGTTTTTCCTTCTGTGGAGGAAGGAGAAGAGGAGAAAGAAATGAATAATATTCAGTGCTGAATATAAGAAACTTAAGCAAATTAGCATGGGGAAAAGACAACAGTAAGGTAATTGATGGTGCACCTCTCCTGTGAGAAAAGGCTGAGAGAATTGGGTTTGTTTGGCCTGGAGAAGGCTTCAGGATGTGCCCTTCCAGTCCCTGAGAGCCTACAAGAAATCTAGAGAGGGACTTTTTACAAGAGCGTGTAGTGACAGGACAAGGGAGAATGGCTTCAAATTGAAAGAGAGTAGATACTAGGAAGTTAGAGAGTTAGATATTAGGAAGAAAACATCTTTACTGAAAGGGTGGTGAGGCACTGGAACAGGTTGCCCTGAGAAGTGGTGGATGCCCCAACACTGCAGGTGTTTTAAGAACAGACTGGATGGAGCTCTCAGCAACCTGGTCTAGTGACAGGTGTTGCTGACCATGACAGAGAGGTTGGAACTGGATGATTTTTAAGGTCCCTTCCAACTCAGGGCATTCTGTGATTCTGTGATTGTAAGAATGAAGTGGAAGGACCTTTGTTCTAGTTCTGGGGTTTTTTTACGGGATGTTGGTAAATGCTAAAGTTGATAACGGCTAAAATATATCCAATTTTGAGTATTAGACAGCTTGTTTGGCATCATAACACCATTCTGACAATAAGGAATATGCTTTTCAGTATGTTATCCAGGAAAGAGAATGTGTTCTACTGTCAGAATCAGTAACATGTATTTACTTCATGGGACATTGTGGAAAATACACCAGCAAAGCAGCTACCGATAAGTGAAGTAAACAGCACATTCCTGAATCACAAAGCTCATTTCAGTTATATGTTTTTTTGTATGTTCAGTGACAAACAAGAAACCAGCTCAAGCATCTATTACAAAGGTGAAGCAATTTGAAGGCTCTACGTCTTTTGTCAGGAGAACACAGTGGATGCTCGAGCAGCTTCGCCAGGTCAATGGTATAGACCCTAATCGGGTGAGTTTGAACAGTTCTAGAAAATTAAAATTGAGCTCTGATGTAACTGATTTGTGAACCAGGCATTCTTTTACTATTCAAAAGCTATCTGGAAAGATAAGATACAGATTTAAGTGCAAATCCTTAAAAAAGAAATAACTCAGTGCAATATGTGAAGTAAATTTTAATGGGAAACATGTGAGAAGGCTAAAACTCATGGTCATACGGGTTTTTTTCTTCATATCTTTCTATACTTTTCTTGCTACTTTCTCCTTTCTTTGTAAAGAGCAAAGTAAGCTTTGTTTGCCTTTGCTTCAGCTATAAGCCTCTTGGGTTCTACTTTGGCATGCAGCTGTGCTGTGAGATAGAGCAATAGGTAGAAGTAAGAACAGAAGAGGTTACTGAGGTTCAAGTTTGTGAAATCATGTGAACCCTACATTTTTTTCTAGGACAGTCCTCTCCTCATATACTTTGGCATTTCTTATTAAGCTACAAAGGGTGGTAGTGTCCTTTACCTGCAAATGGCAAGTGAACACTGATTTAAACAAAAAACCACCAAAAGGAAAATAAACCAACCCTTCCATTCCATAGTTTTGGAGTAATTCCTTTAATTTGGACTATACAGCCCACCTTGAGCTGTCTGTAGACCCAGTAAAGTCTTGGGTACAAAAAAGAAGTCCTTAGTCACTGCCCTATGAAATGCAAGGAGTGGAATTATATTTTCTCTGGGTAAAGGAACTATGAAAACAAGAGAAATGACAAATAGATAAGGGATATGAGTTTTAGGCCCTTTTACAGCATCTGCTATGCAGCTATGTACATAACAGATTGAAAGTCCTACCAAGCTCTTAAGCTTAGAAAGGTTCTTTTCAAACTTGTCTTCCTGTGAATTCCTAGTGTCATCAATTGGAAAAGAACATTTACTAGATTAGATTGCAAAACAATGGCTAGCAACTATTCCTAAAAATATAGCAATGCTTCTTTCATAAAATCATTTTATTTTGGCAGCTGATGCATGGTATAGAGCTGCACTTTAATTTGTTCTGGAAATGGTCTTTTGTTCATGTTATCCTGAGTCCTTTGCAACACTTTATGATAATGTGTTAAATACAATAACTAGGACTTGTTATTTGCTTGGCTTATTTGTTTGTTTGAGCATGGAGAGCAGAGCCACATCTTCTATCATATAGTGTGACCATAGATTTTGTGTTGAGAGGCATAAATGCTTGCATAATATAGAAGACACAGATGTATATATATATCTGTAGATAGTAAGGGTTCCTTAAGAGATACTCACTTGTAATTTTTTTATAGAATTATTTTTGTTTTCAGATATTTTTGTCATGGCTGACTATTCCTCATTAAAAATAACAACAAGAAAAAAGCTTCCTGCCTGTTTTGTCTTTTTCATCCAAAAATATGCAATAATACTAGGATGATTATGAGTTGCATGACCTTTTTGTTTTTTGCAACACTATACGTTTAGAAAAATAATGTCTTTTTCCAAAACATTTCTAAAACTAGAATGATAGCAGTGTGTTGGTTTTTTTTTTTCTTCTAGGATTCCCCAGAATTTGATTTACTATTTGAAAATGCATTTGACCAATGGGTAGCAAGCACAGCTTCAGAAAAATGCACATTCTTTCAGGTTCTACATCACACTTGTCAGCGATACCTTACAGACAAGAAGCCAGAATTTATCAACTGCCAGTCTAAAATTATGGGAGGTAAGTGAATCAAAGCTGTAATACTTCGTGCAATTGGACATGAAATGATTTGCATGTGATTTATTCTGTGTTCACCTAAGCTTGCAGCCTAATGACATCTTGAAATCATGGGTCTGAACATGCTAACTTAGCAGTAAACTTCTAGGCTTCAGCATTTCTGTCACCACACTCTTCTGTTACCTTTTCTTTCCTGGTTTTCAGTTCTAAAGCTTACGTCCCCTGCCCACCTTGTGAGAAGTTGTTCTCCTCCCTCTTTTTAAGCAACCTCGATTTTGATTTGTCTTTCTGCTTTTGTTCATCCAGAAATGTTTCTGGGTGGCCTGAAACATCTCCTGTTAAAAGCCTCTTCTTCATCACTGTTTTCCTCACAAGCAGAAGCGAGTGGCTGCATGGTGCCTAATTTTCAGCTGGACTTAAACCGTGACAGTTTCATAAATTGGATATTTTAAGGTGAATTTCCAGGATTAGATTAAAAAATGTCTGGTTGGGTAAAAAAAAGCCTGGTCAATAGATGAAATCAGTATTAACAATCTACTTCCTGAGTAACAAAAACTATTTTGGGAGGAGGATTTTCACTTATTTCACAAAGTATTCTTCAGGAAAATAAAATTGTTTAGTTATTCCTAGTTACTCCTTTAGTCTAACTTTCTGAACATAGTCTCCTTTTTGTGTGCTCTAAACCAAAACACTTAAAACTTTACACCTCCTGTGTTCAGCTGGAAAAAAAATAATTATTTTTCTCCTTCTCAATGAGCCTCCAAACTGTAAAAGAGAAGTAAAAGCTGACTTGATATTTCCTTTTGTTGTTTTTTCTTTCCCCTAATAGACATCTCTTGTAACTATAGGGAGCCTTACTCATTTTTTTGTTGTAATTTACCTCTTGTACATCTAGAATACATTCCTGTATGTTATTATCAGAACTACTATTTTGTGCAGAGACCTTTATATGTTCCTTTTTTCTCACTGTTATTTTGTCTTACATCCCTTTCCTCTAAAACACCAAAGATAAACTTGAAGAAGGGGGAAGCCTTCTCCAGTTTGGTGCTTTCTAGCATTTTAGCTACTGAAACTGATGTTACAGATAACTTTGTCAATCATAGTTTTCTTTTAGTGTCTTCTCAAACTAAGAAAAAATGTAGAAAATTTCTTGTAAACATCTTCTCTTGTTCTTTCCTTTTCCACATTAATAGGATTTGTTTTCTTTTTGGTGCAGTGGTGAGGAGGGAGCTGCACTGATGGGTGAAGATATACCCTACAATTTTTCCATTTCATATGCAAAGTCTCATATTGGTTATCTGTTTGCTAATGTTGCTCACTTCCATCCTTGCTGCAAATAAGTTATTAATAAACCACCACACATTTCGCCTCTGAACTTGTATTATTCTCCTAAGCTTGACCTGTCCAAAATTGAGTTCCTGATTTGATTGATCTGGTTATTAACTTTATCCTAAACAAGTATCATCACACTGGAAAAAAATTGCCACTGAGGTTCATAAACATCTGCTTGACTTCTACTCTTTCAACACACAGTAGACTCTACTGCATCCGGTGAGGCATACCCACATTCTCCCTTTGACAACTTCCTAGATAAAATGGGAGTATTCAGTAATCCTCTGATACCAGATGGTGACCGTTGCCATATCCCTTGCATGTCATTCTGACTGCACAGATCCGGTCTGTGTGTGTGTGTACACACACAGTACAGCGTATGGACATTGTATCAGGACTAGTAAATCTCCTCATGGATACAGTGCTTCTGCTGTTCTTCGCACTGACAACTTTTTCCTCACACTGGGTGATACACTCCCTGTGGGTGGGTTTAAATTTGACAGAAACTGTAACAACTGTGAACCAAGTAACTGTTGACCCTAAATTTCAGTGATTTGCTATGTGTCAGCTTCACCGAGCCAAATGTGTGTATCAAAACCTCTGCAGTATCAAGAGGTATTTTATGGAAAATATGGTGAAATGTGTTGTCAATCTCAAATTCATCCTTACTAGAGAAAGTAAGGTCCAAATGTAGCTAAGCAAACCAAAGAACATATACCTGAGAGTGTAACTTGAAATTTATTATATTCAGTGGAGAATGTGCAGCTTGTGGTTTTTTATGTAACTGTTGTTTGTGCATTTTGCTAACTAGTCAAAGCAGTATATTCAAATCATACTTAAATCTTAGCAAGGTCAGATTTCAAATGAGGCTCGTCACTTCATCCCCTCGACCAAGGTAGCGTAACATTTTAAGGGATATTCTTGTGAACCTTCTGGGGATGTGAAAGGTCATACTTTTTCTTTCGGGTGGTTAGCCAGTTTAACTTGTAATACTCCACAAAATGAAAAAAAAAAAGGTATTAGAATATATATGTGCATACACCCTCATGCTTTTGCAAGTCATTATATATAATGTATATCTTGTAGCTAATGCATATTTTCAAAAATTAAAAAGAATGGTGACCAAAGAACACTTTTTCCCAAGTAGAACTGAAGATGAAAGAACTTGAAGGACTTGTTTCAAAGCCTATGTATCTTATTGAGCCTTATTCCTTCCTAACGGATAAGAGTGAAGAAGGTGAAATTCATGCTGCTCCTATTTCTACAGGAAGTGCTTAGGAGCTTAGCTGTAAGTAAATAAGGATGTTCCTGTGGAACTCCAGACTTTCTCCTTGGCCTTCCTCCTTTTACCTCCTCTCTCTCACACACACTTTGGTCCCTATGGACCAAAGCCTTGCCACTGATTATACTTCTGCAGAATCATTTTTTGCCTTATTTTCATTTGAGTGTCATGTAAGAATATAGTCTGCTGAGTTAAATAGGCTAGACTGTTTTCTGTAAGCTGATTAATGACATCAGTAATTGCAGTGATTGATTGAAGGTGTGGGTGCTAATTCTGAGAACAAAGAACAAATTCAAGTTTAGGGAGACTGTAACAAGATTCCTCCCACTAGTATCTTATACTAAATATTTCAAGTTTGTCTTTTGTTTAGAATTTTGGTGAGCCCTCTCCATAGCTTACATGCATTCTGGATGTTAGGTTGGAGAGGAAAGGCAGGCATTGGGGTTAGAGGGCTTTTTTGACTGAGGTATGAAATATTTTCCCCTTTTGTATGGTTATAACATACAGATTTTGATACTGAAATATGTCTAATTTGGAGTTTAATTGGGTCTGACTGCGGCAGAGTTCAGCAGCGCTCCCAGTGCTGTGCTTTGCATTGGGAGCTGGAACAGTGTTGCTAACACAGCAGTGTTTTGGCTACTGCTGAGCAGCGCTTTCCCTCTAACATTCCTTCCCCCATCAAGGGGTTGGGAGTGGGCAAGATCCTGGGAGGGGACACAACCAGGCCAGCTGACCCAAGTTAACCAAAGGGATATTCCACACCATATGACCTCAGCTCAGGTATGAAAGCTAAGGGAGAGACGAGGAATGGGGGTGCATCCATTATTCTGTAATCTTTGCCTTCCTGAGCAACCATGACGTGCGCTGAGGCCCTGCTTCCCGGGAAGTGTCCGAACATCGCTCACTGATGGGAAGTAGAGATTGACCTTTATTTTCCTTTTTGCTTATGTGCATGCAGATCTTTGCTTGTTTCTGTCTGTCACTTTAATAAACTGCCTTATCTCAACCCACTGATTATTTTTCCATCTTATTCTCACCCCTGTCCCACTAGGAAAGGGAGTGATAGCGTGGCTTAGTGAGCACCTGGCACCCAGCCAGGGTCAAACCACTACAGGAGTATCTTTGTGTTATGTTATTATTCAGTGACCGTGTTTGTCAGGTGGTATTGCTTTTACATCAGTAATAGAAAAAACAAAGTTGGAGATGGCTGGTGTGCAGAAATTTTGTCAGTTAGAGGTTGTGTTCGTTAGAACTTGATTCTTGACATAACATTAAACTGAGATTGAGGATGGATTTGACTCATTTCTGGATAGAAGCTTGAGATACAGCATTTGAAGTTCTTCAAAGATTAATTCTGGGTCTATAACAAAGAACAAACATTTGCTGCCACCTTTAGATACATATTAGAAATGCATTTTGTTTTAAGCTTTGTCCTACGTATATGCTTTGGTATTTAACAGTTGTTCTGCTGAATTAATCAAAGTATTCTTGGAAATCAAAAATAATAACACCTTTGCCTCTGTAACCTTTTCTGTAGGACAGCTGGCAGGAGTTGTTAATGAATCGTTCTTCTTTCCTCCAAGAATATATTGCCAGTGAGAGAATGGTAATGAGTACTTTTTCCATACAGTATTGACTCATCTTGGCTTACCACATTTGAGACCTGGTAAGCATATAGTAGTGTTTGCCATACTGAGCAAGATTAATGACTGATTAAAGGAGATGAACAAAAACTTGTGTTAGGAATTGCTCTGAGCATCCTGATCTAGTGGGTGCCATCCCTGTCCATGGTGTGGGTTTGGAATTAGGTGGTCTTTAAGGTCCCTCTCAACCCAGGCCATTTTATGATTCTACAAATTAGGATGGGAAGAAAGACAATTGCTCCCTCCCCTTCTGCCAAATACCTGGTAGCTGGTTTCAGTTCTTACCTGATAGACATTGAAAAACATGTGTAATTGAGCATACTATTCTTGCAGACTTTCACTTGTACATTAATTCTGATGCAAATGAATTTGACCAAAAAAATTAAAAACAATCAAAACAAAACCAAACAAACCCACCCTAATTATCTGCAATATCTGTTCTTTTGGTGGTATTTTGCTTGGTATTGGATTTGAAATGACCAATCATATGACTCTTAGCCATGTTTACGTACAGAAATAACAAATTTTTTTGCATTTGATTTAGGTATCTCTTGCCAACATATACCAAATACTCAGTTATTGTCAGTCTGGAGATTAAAATATTAGAAATTAATTTTCTGCTGCCAAAGACTATTGCAGGTGCTTGCTTTTATGCCCTGCATATTCATGTCAAGATTAATTCTGCTTTGCAATTTTATTTAACTGGATGTATTTTAGTGATCTTAAGCATAAAAGCTGTGTGTTGAGATTAGAATGGATAAGAATAGTTGAGATCTTTTTCCATAGAATTATGGCATATAATCAGAGCTCTAAATTAACTTTCTAAAAGGGGAATCTTGTAAAAAAAAAAAAAAAAGTACATGATGTTCTTGCAAAATCTGTAGGGGGACATAAAATGAGAAAGGACATTTATCATTATAAAGGTTGGTTCCTTTTTTTGATCTGTAGAACTCTGAGACAAGATAATGTAGAAAGCATTAAGCAATATATTTGCTTGCCTTTTCTGAAGAATGATGATCTAAGTGAGGTGTTGCCTTCAAGATGCAGAATATTACTATTTGCCATAGAAATGAGATTCTTTTCTTTTTTATCAAGTTGTTAGATTTTGATGCTTATAGAGCCAGTTGGAGTTCTGAGCTTTCTTGTAATTACTGATTCTGAAAGTTTCTGGTTGTCATTAAGTATAAATATTAATTATTATTGAAAATATTACTTAAGTTACCATTAATTTTATAAATTTATTAGATTAGAGTTTAAAGTTTTCAAGTTTAAATACATTTTTCAGTTTGGAAAGCAGGTAAATGCTGTATTAATATGAAATTGATCCTAGTTAGATATTTCCATAATTTATAGCCAATGCACAATATACAGTAACATCCTGTCCTGGCATCAATCAATGCCAGTATTTAAGAACATTAATGGGAGAAGTTTCTCTGAAAGACATTTGTGACCTGTCCATTTGGCTCTTAATCCTTGTTCTCTATATTCTCGAGAACTATTAGAGAAACAGAAAACAGAATTGCTTTTCTGTTTCTTTTAAAAGAGGAGAAAAAAGCAGCCTTGGGTGATAGACAAATGAAATCTGTAAAAGGGAAAATTAATTTCTAATTTTGGTAATTTTGACTAAACTTTAAACTTTACTACTGTATTTTGGAGGCAGGAAGACAGGGACATCAAAACTCTATGGTGATGTTGAACCCTAGAAGAAACTAAAGTGTGTGAGTGTAGTTGGCTTGGAAAACTATAGATAACGTCCTTTTTATTTTTTAATTTGAACGTTTATTAGCACTGAAACCAGATCATGACAAAAAAATAAAGAAAATAAAAAAGCCCTTATCTATGAAAATCCTTGCTTCAATGTGTTGCTTATGTAAAAAAAACATTTAAAATATTAGCTGTGTAAAGATATGAATATAATTTTTTTATAAGCAAAGATTGAAAGTAATCTGTTATTCTCTTGTCCTTCTGATAAGCAAACAAACTAGAAGATAGTGAGGCTTAGAGGATGACTGTGTAGTTACTCTAGTTTGCCTGCTGCAGTATTAAGTCCCTCTGAGAAGGTGTTAATGCATACACCTAGACAGACCCCCATTCTGATCCCTTGTGGCAGTTCTTTTTACTTCTCTCCTCTATAAATAAAATACAATTGGTTTATAATGCCGTTCTGCTGAACTGCTCCCCTATTTGTACTGTATTTCAGCACCTTTGAGCCATGGACTTCTGTGTATTTTGTTTCACTGTGTGTCTCCTATGGTAAATATTTTCCTAGCAAATAGCATTTAAACTGGATGTATTGTTTATTGTGGCTTGAAGGTTACTGCACTGTCAGGTTTGGTGCATTAGAGTTCTGGTTGAACAAGTGCTTTTGTGGATGAAAATGAACAGCCTGTAAAAATAAACTTGATAGAGAAGTCAGTTTCTGCATGTCAGCAATGACAGGAATCTGATTCCAGGAGAGAGCACAGTGTGTCACAGTGCTACCTACAACAAGGAAAACTGGCCAAGGTCTCATGTTGCTGTACAGTGAATGGATGCTAGAACTCCCATCCTCCAGCTATACAGTTAAAGTGAAATACGACTGCCTGAACTCATAAACTAATGATATTGATAAGAAGTTTGCAACATCTTTCAAATGCTTGCTGCAGGTAGCTGATATTTGCTGTGCTTCCCTATAGAAAGTTGCTGATAAGTAAGCTGAAGGAAATTTAATTTTTTTTTCTTCTTTACTGATTGATTGGTCTTAGCACACCTGAGTTAGGATGTACTCAGTTTGTCAGTCCTGTCAACCCACCTCAAGGACTTCTTGAGGCACTTCTTACCCAGAGGTGGAATTTATCTTTAGTGTAATTTATGATCATAGTGGCAAAGCTATTCACTGCCAGTTTTCCCCTGATTTCTTTTACTGAGATATCTTTTACTGTTTTACCTTGCCTAGCTTGATTAGTTTAGTGGTTTTAATAGATTTTGGAGGTACAAGTCTGATTTACACATACTCAATATATTTATACTTATATAGATATGTTTATGTATGGATAAAACGTAGGATTGGGTTTGAATATATATATTTTACAGCATTTTGGAATTCATCAGTTCAGCTTAAAATGAGATGGATGCTAGTTCTGTTTTGTGCTGCTGTGCATCAATTGATTGGTGAAAGCTGTCTTCTGGTCATCTTTGTGTGTAACCAAGCAAGACCAGCCAGAGTTTCTTCATGCTATATGAAACATCCTTTGATCTAGCTGACCTCTGACATGGAAAGGTGATTGTTCATGTTCATAAAGACTTCAGAACTATTAGAAATGTAAAACAGAATTGCTTTTCTATTTCTTTTAAAGAAGGGAAAAAAAAGCAGCCTTGGATGATAGACATGTCTATAAAGAGGAAAAATTCTCCACCTGAATGCCCAGCTGTTTCAAAAAGTACAATCTTCCTTTTCTGTTCCTGCAACCCAGTATTTCTTATGTTTCCTCTTTAGTTCACTGTTACATAATTTAATGCAGCATTTTTCTGAGTCTGGAAAGTGAATGCAAGTGGTGCATCAATAGTAATAACTATTCAAAGTACCTCTATGGAACATACTTTGTTGAATGAACCCAGATCCATTTCTTAATATTTCTGAGCTTCTTAGACCCTTGAGAATAAATTTTGCATAAATTTTTAGGTTGCTTGAGACCAGAAAACTCAAATGAAGCATTAAATAACAGCTTTTTCTTAATGACAGGGCTCCTATTTGAACTCACCTTGTTTGTAAATCACACAGCCACTAGCTCATTTGAAATGTGCAGAACTATATGGTGCTTAATGAATTGCTGTATATTTTTTGCAGTTGTCTTTTTGAATTTTGATTCTTTCCAGTGTCTGTCAGCATAGGACTTGATCTGTCCAATGAATCATTTTTGATCTTCTGGATGAAAATCCTATATACTATGTTTTTCATTATTATTCCCTATGAAAGTCATAAGGCAATGACGTTATTATACATCTGAATGAAGTAAATAGGAAGTATGAATTATCTTGTACTTGTTGTCCAGCATTGTTTCCTTTCCAAAAATCATTCTAAACTTAGTAGGTTGTAGTCCGTCATAACTAGCAGGAATTCATTAGTGTTGACATTTTCAGTCTTCTGAACTTTTCCTGTTGACAGAGATAGGATCAGTTCAGTATATATAATGGTTCTCTTTCTACTTTGATAGCATAGGTCATTTCTCTTCTGAAAGATTTTAGCATTTCCTTCATCTTTTGCAGTTCCCATATTGACATAAGAAAGTAGAAGACCTTTTTTGGATAGCCTTATTTACTAACTTTTTTTTTTTTCTGATTGTTCGGATGAAATGTTAATTTGATAGCTGTGTTTTAATTTGTAGCATCTATAATATAAGGGCTGCATTTTCTTGCTGGTTTTCATATGTTTGTATTTTTGGGTGGTTTATTGTTTTCTTGTAAACCTGGTATTTGAATATACGGAACTCAGAATATGCTGCTACGGTGGAAAAAATCAGCTTTGTTTTTCTCCTGACTTATATTCTCACAGTTCAAATTACCTTTGAATATGTATGACCTTTCCAGGTTCAGGACTTCCAAAAAATAAATTGGAAAATCATATTTAAATGTTTGAAAAAGTCCATGCTAAATCTTTATGAAGACTAGGCAAATGACAGCAGTCAAATTACCTTCTTCATCTCCAGACATTCTGGGAATAATACAGAAGGAGGATAAAAAAGGTTACTCCACTGGGATGTAATTCCACGTTGTAATAAAACAATCCAGTCTAGGTCACCTGGAGTGGAACTTCCAGATTCAGGAGCCTGGTTAAAGGAATAAAGAAATAAAGATGTAATTTTAGTTGTTCTGTGTGCTAATACATAGTTAATTTTGTGTCCAGCAAAGCTAAATCTACAACAAAGAAATACTATTAAGTATTTTATTGCAGAACAATATTCCCTCCGTATTTTTATCTCTTTCCTCTATTTCAATTCTGTGTACACAATTTTTTTTTTTTAAGTCTGCTGGCAATGCTGTTGGATAAAACAGCCCATTTTAATTCTGTCTTACTCCGTTTTCCACCACCTGATTTTAACAGTCATTCTCTCCTAGCTTAATTATATGTATTCAGCATCCACATTTGAATAGAATGTTAGTCCCTGCTCTTCTTTGACTTAAAACAAAAAGCTAGTTTTTGTGTGTGTAGCTTCTTTCATTTGGTCTCCAAATGAACATGTATATGAAAACTTGCTCCTAACCCAGGTTTCTAAACTCTTTAGATTTCTAGCATGCAAGAGGTAAATTTAAAATACAAAACTGTAGACCATCAGTCTAGGTAGCAGATAAAGAGAAAAATGTCTTCCAGGGTACTTAAGCCATTTGAAAAACAACTCATAACATTTAGTTGCAGTGACATGATATTTTGATATTCATGGATTAGCATTATTGCTTAATAAAAAATATTAAGAAATAGAGCACAGTGTGTAGTCTTGATGATATATTAGGCCAAAGTGTTGGATTTTTTGCTGTTCAGAATTACTTATGAAAGGATTGTTTCAGAATGCCCACTGTGGCAGGACAGTAGTTATCTAAGTAGGTAATTTATTGATTTTCTGTCTTCACAATATTTATACTCACTCGTGAAATGCAAAACAGATTGGATATACATCACCTTCACTCACTGTAGACTTTATTGCATTACATATTTTTCTTCATTAAAATAATACATAGTTGATGGATCTATAAAACACTTTCCATTCTCTCTCCACTGCCAGACCACTAGCATCAAATGTTTTCGTTCCCTATGTGCTTTTATTTACATTTGACAAAGATACAAAATTACTACCTTGGCTGGGTGCTGTTTCTGCTTATCAGTACATACCCTCAGTTTGCACACCTATATAAAGACTCTTCTTTCTTTGTTTCCTTCTCTTTTAAAGGCTACTGCTAAAATGATGCTTTAAAACTGGTTATAGATTTGGGCAGGAGGGTACAGAGGGTAAAGTTCTCCTAAGTGTTGACTTAAGGCTGCCAGTTAGGAAAATCATTGCTAGTCTGACCTGGACAGGTTTTTAGTAGCATATTCTTTCACTTCAGACAAATTAAGACTTCCCTTTCAGACTTCCCTTAGCATATCCTTTCACTTTCAGACTTCCCTTATCCTCCTTCTGGGACCATAGCAGACTCCCCTTCATTCACTGTGAACTTCAGCTTAAGGTGTTTTGGCTGTTGAGCACCTGGATACTGTGATTGTTCTACTTGATTCATGCTTGATAGCGGTGCAAAAGTGAAAAAATTTTCTTCCCTCAGTTTCTCATTTAGAACATTTTCACAAAGATGTGATTAAAAAAGCTCATGCGAACGCATCAAGCATAATTCAGCTGGTAAATAGACTACTAGCCTTAATCTAGTTATAAGTCTTGAAATCAGAGCATTTACTCAGGTCATCAGATAGACTTTGCAGCACTCTTTTGAGTGCAGCTGTGACAGTATTGTTTGCAAGACCCTGGATAGCTAGCAGTCCACATCTGGAATGGCTACACAGGCTGCAGTCATTCCAGGAATCTGAAATATACACACAGTCTTCAGTCAGTCAATCCAGAAAGAGCGTTGTGCTCGCTTTTTTTGCTTGCTTTTTGGTAAGGCTAAAACAAAAAGTAGGATGTTACTTACTAGACTGATTTTTTTTTTTTCCCCCACTTAAAAAGTACCTTGCAGATCTAAGAAGCTGGCATAGCTAATGAGAGCAGAGGAATAAACTTACCTCTGTTGTTAGTAAGGCTTACCTTGTTTTGTTGCTTGCTACCGAAGGTGCTGAACAGTCAGGATTATCGTTTTGCCTCCTACATCCTCTGTAATCGGAGGGACCTTTTTAAAAGTATAATGTTATGATTCACAAGGTATTGTTTGTTATTGTTGGAAATAACTTGCAAGCATCTGTTTAACTCCCAAGGTGTAGGTGCTACTTCTACTAGCAGGAATAAAATATGTTTTTTCTTCATATAAGAGTTGAGATACAATAAATTTGCCCTTTTTTTGGCCATAAAAGTACAAGATTGCAGATACACAAAAGTAAATCGTATGCAGATGTAAATAACATTCAGAAGCCATGAAATCACAAACTAGAGTTATATTAGAACATACTACAGTATAAGATATTCTATATTACTATGACCAGTATTATAGGCTTTATTTCATGTGTTGCAACTCAGGAAGACTGGAAAGTATGGGGTCAAATCTGAATAGTTTTATGGAGGTTTAAAGAGTGATTATAATCTACTGGGTTTTTTTTCTTTTTTCTGTTTTATATGCTTTGGACAAAATATCAGATTAGGTGAACTTTTAATCTAAAAGTGTCTTTGCATCAAAATAATATGCAATATTTGCCTGCCTTTTTATATTTACAGCTGTTCTTGGCCACTGTTGGTACTGATGGATATTAAAAGATCCACATCTGTCAGAAGAAATTGTCTGCCCCACATCAGAACAGGGGAAAGTAGTGTAACCAGTCTTAATTTGAGATCACTTCTTACTCTAAAACCTGTGTTACTTTTTGGGACAGAATAAGATTTTTGCAAAGGTGGAACCATTGCTTGTGTCACTTGGGAGTACAGTGACTCTTAACGTTGCATGACTGGTAAGGCTAAATTAAGTGCAGAATATATACCACTTATATCACAATAGTCACCAGACTTGGTAACTAATGCTTCTTTTGAAGGCTGTAACACTTCGAGATGCAGGTGCAAAGACCTACAGAAGTATTTTGCTTACTTTCAAAGAAGGTGAAAGTCCCTGGGAATTCTTCTGTCCAGGCTGAGCTATGAGACTTCTAGACTTTATGGTTCTATTAAGGTTGGGAAGCAAGTTATCCTTGAAAGATAAATGGAGAAGTTGATGTTCAGATTTAAGTTTTCCAAGTTGTAACTAAATAAATCCAGTAAAAATTCTACTTTTTATGAATGTTCTGTCATTCAGCTCACTTAGTCGTTCTTTCTGGATGATAATTTAAATACTGAAATTAGCTAGAGAACATTCCATTCATGTGATACAGGAATTCATTAGACTGCAAGAGTGTATTATCTTACAGGATTACAATCACAGAAGTACTGTTTCTATAATCTTCTATTTATTATCTCAAGCTGTTTAATAAGGCTTTCACATGGCTGTTTAAGAGAGGTCAGAAATGTTGGTTTTGTTCATGTCTTTAGCAGCCCTTTCCTCTTTCATTCAAAAGAGCTCTTAACCAAGGCTGTCAGCACAGCACCAATATACATGAAAGGATGTGTATATGGTGGCAGGGAGGTGACAGGAGTGAAGAAGGAGGGGAAGAATGTATTTGTCCTGTGGACCTTTATAATCAGCTGTTGTGTTACAGAGGTGATGGAAAGCCATGGGCTAGTGTTAGTCTAGGAAATGTAACTCTCTGGTAATGATGATTTTAACAAAAAAATGT
Organism: Ptilonorhynchus violaceus; assembly: GCA_013397565.1. NCBI lineage: Eukaryota > Metazoa > Chordata > Aves > Passeriformes > Ptilonorhynchidae > Ptilonorhynchus > Ptilonorhynchus violaceus. The sequence goes on along the minus strand of VZRJ01004883.1, from coordinate 698,427 downwards.
GCTGAGCAAGGACAAGCAGCTTATGGATGTGTGAAGTGCCACCATCAGTTGGAACTTCATCAGTCTAAATATGTTGATTTTGAAATACCTTAGTTTCCTGAGTTAGATGCCTAGAGTTCACTTAGTACTTTATAATTATTGTGATGTTTCTAGGGCATCATTCCAGACACAGTTGTTCCTTGCTGAGAGCAGTTTCATGACGATTTCAGCAGTGTAAGAGATTTGCCATCATGTCTTTAGTGCTGTGTTTCAGTAATGTGTACCTCTTATTTTGGGGGGACATAATTCTTTCTTCTGACAAAATGCATAATTTTGCTTGGTGAATCTAGCTAATATGTGGGAGTCACCTGAACCCTGACAGACTAGGAGAAACTTTCAGATTAGCAAAACTTGTAACTTCCTCTTGAGCTTCATGTGATCACTTGCTTCATTCTACAGTGTTGTTTTCAGTGATTCAGTACAGTTTGGAGGGTGGAAGGAGAGGTGGAGTTTGTGAAATGATGTCTATAAGAGCAGCATTGAAGTTGATTTTTATTGACAGTGGTTGATCGAAACAAATGAGATTAAAGTGCATAATTAGCAGAGAAAACATTCAGACGTAAACATAGTCATAGCAATCCTAGGTGATTCGGAAGCTGCTAAAATATTGCCCTTAAACGTATAGCTCCTGGATTGCCCTGAGGACAGCTTCTCTGGCACAGCCAATCTCAGATCAGACACTGCATTTTTCATTTGATGTTTTCTAACCATTGCTCTTGACTGACTTCATCCTGAACTTGACCAGCCTTCTTACTCAGTCTTCATTCTTACTCATGAGTCATAACTTTATTTTCAGTCTATGTGGTAACAGAAGTTGGTGATTTTGAATATGCGCTTAAATAGCAAACACAGAATTTTCGAAGTCACCTACCTGATTAAGAAGTAGGAATCTGTTGAAAAATATGCTGTGTCCCATGCCTTCATTGTAGCAGGTTAGTGCATTATGTTTCTCAATAATAATTAACACTACATAATCAGAAGCTCAATCAACAGTATTGACACAGTGTCTGCAAGAAGTACCTTTGTTTAGAAAAATCTTGTGTTTCATCTTCAGGGCCTGTTGCTAATTCTCCCACCCACCCTAAAAGAAATGTCAGTACTCTGGAGAATTCCATTTGAAACAAAACAACGAAATTGCATCAGGAGACGTGTAAACCCTTTGGATTGCCTTGACGGGGAAAAGGTGTATTAGGCTTTGTATTGGTTTTGGCTGGGATGGAGCTTATTTTTCTTCACAGCAGTCAGTATAGTGTTGTATTTTAGATTTGTGACCAAAACTGTGTTGGTAACACACCAGTGTTTTAGGTGAGGTGTGCTTACACAGTGTCAAGACCTTCACGGTCTCCTTATTCTGCCTGCCCCCAGCGAATGGCCTGGAAGGGGACACAAACAGGGAGGGGGACCAAAATTGACCAAGGAGATGCTCCATGCCATGTAACAGCATGCTCAGTAATAAAACTGGAGGGGAAACTGCCTTTTCCCAAGGTGGCCATTGCTCAGGGACTAGCTGGGCATTAGGCTGGTGGTGAGTGTTGAGTGGTGAGTGATTCTTTTTGCATTGTTTGCACCACAGACTTTCATTAAAAATAATTTTTTTTTAAATTTTAAATAGAACTTCACAGTAGTCACTGGTTGGGTTGGGGTTTTTTTATCCTGTATGAAATCATTCTGAATATTCCCTACAGAAAAATGGATTTTGAATAGAATTTGTTTGGCTTGTGGTCATGAAGAAACATAGTAAGTACAGTAATTCACTACTGGCAGAAATATCTGGAAGGATTTAACCCAAAAAAACCCCATACTTTTTCTTTATAGGATGACATCAGTGTTACCCCATTTCCAGTGATTTTACTTGTCGGCTGACCAAAATCAGCAAAGCCTGCAAATTTTTTCAGTGTTCTCAACTCTCACAGCTCTCACTTGTGACCCCAGGGGAGCAGCATTTAAGATTAAGGTTTACATTTGGCAGCTTATTCTCAAACAGAAGCTTGCCATGGTGAATAGCTGCTGTTCTTTGTTTTAATTACACATTCTGCTTCTTGTCAGGTTGGCTGTAATGGTCGTATTGCTTGAGATCCTGTTGAATTCCAGAACTTTTCCAGAGTAAGCCTCTTTAACTCAAAATTGTCGTAATGGGCAAATATCACTGCACAGTAAGATTTTTAGACGTTATTGGTTTTATAATCCCCAAGAAAATGACCCTTTTTAGAGAACAAATTAGGCTTTCTTCCTGCAGCGTTTTCAAAGTCATCACATACAAAGTTTTTTCAAATTTGGATCTTCAGAGATGAATTTTTTCCCAAAAGTGCAAATTTATGTGAATTTAATCTTGACTGTAACCGTTTGTCATCAATATAAACACTAATCACAGAATCACAGAATTGGTAGGGTTGGAAGGGACCTCTTAACTGTAACTATTTGTCATTAATATAGGCACTAATCACAGAATTGGAAGGATCCTCTGGAAATCATCTAGTCCAATTCCCCCATCTGATATTAACCATCGCCACTGAATGTTATTTAATACTGATATTAATTTGTTGGGATTTATCTGTAAGAAGCTATTTGCTTAAAAAGAGTATATTTGCTGAAAATGCAGCAAAAGTAACAGCATAGTCCACAGCCCCTGATCCCCCACCAAAGATTAACAACATTTTGAGCAGACTAATGATCAGAGACAAATTCCTATAATAAAATATAGCAAAGCTATATTAAATTAGTTTTTCTGCTTTGATTTTACTGCTTGAAATTTGAATTTCTACTTAGTTTGGCTGTTCACAAGTATGAACTGTTTACGTGGTATCATTGCTGTGGAGTACTGAATAAAACAAAAGAAAATCTCGGTAGATCAGGAGGTATTCTCATTATCAAGATATCAATGAAAAAATCTTTTTTGTTTTACTCTAATGGCCTCTGTTATTTAATGTCACTATTTAAAATAAAAGGGCATTAGCAATGGAGATAAAACTTCCTTATGACTGTAGCAAGAAAGCTTGTCTTACTTAACTGCTCGTAGAAGAGATTTTTGTAGTCCCTTGCAGAACCATAGCAAGGGTTGATTTTTTTTTTTAATACAGCTCTTTCTAGATCTAAGATTTTTGCAAGCCACACTGAGAAATGAGAATACACTGAGTGTGTTAAGCAATAAAAATATTGAACTGTTGAACCCTTAAGGTTTTTAAGGTAATTAATTTTGTTGTGTTTTGAGGGGTTGGGTTTTTTTAAGACCTCATCTTCACGACTTAATTAAATTTTATTTCCTATGCTCTGCAGAAGTCATTCTGTTCATGTGGTGCTTTCAGCTTTTGGTCAGTTAATTGTCTGCTGTGTTTCATGCTACGTTGATTTTCTTTAATTTCTGTGTTTCTGGTTTGCACATACTGAAATACGGGAGTTAAAACAGCAGAAATCATCCAGACAGATGTATTTGATATGTTGGAGATGGTACTGTTTGAGCTAAAAGTAGAGGTGGTTCTTTTTTTAGAGAAGTTTGTGGAAATAATTCAGTCAAGATGATATGTGTGAAGATACTCTTTGACTCAAGAAATCCTCAAGAAAGCCACAAATAGTTGTAGTTGTAGTTGGAAGATATACTAGATAAGTATCACTTATCACTGCCTCTGTGGCCCAACCACTACCAAAAAACAGGCCCTGCAAAACCAACACAACCACAGTATATATTTACTTTGCTCTAAAACCTTTTTGAAAGCATCTGCTGATCCTTGCGTTTTCATAACTTTCATAATTGTCCATTGATTTTTGTTAACATCTTCAGAAGTTTTCTTGAAACATAATGAACAAGAAAAACTCAAATCAGTGCAAAATGTATTAGCCTTGTATTTTGTCTTTTGTAGCAATGTTGTGGTTTAGGAATGGTATTCCCCAATTAATGCTCCAACCAAAACTGCACCGACACTCGCTTCCCCTCCCCCTTCTCCTTGTGTGTTGAAAGCACAAAAGGCAAAGATCACGGTTCGAGATAAGAAAAATTCACTGAAAACAACCATAAGATAAGAAAATGAACAGTAACAGCAAGAATACTAATAACAAAAGTGTACAAAGAGAGGGTGGTTTACATGCAAAATGCTCACCAAGCTCGGGACAATGAAAAACAGTGGACATACCATCTGTCCACCATTCTTTTTCCACAACTGGAAAGGAAGGCCCTTTTTTCCTGGAAGTGAAAGAGTCTCTTTCCCCCACCCCTGGAAATGATGTGAGATGGTATCAAATAACATTGATCTTGGCTGTGCCCGCACTGCTCTGTACTCTACCCCTCCATGGCTACTGTGAAAAATTAACCCTGTCCTTGGCCAAAATGAGAGCAACCAGTGATCACCCTACTTCAGTTCTTGCCCAACAAAATTACCACCTCCCTAAATGGAACATTTGCAGCATTTAACAGGTTAAAGCATGGTTGTCTGAAGGAGATGAAGCATCTGGCCTCAGTATAGTTTCTACCTGTAGGTAGATTGATTAAAGTGAACTTAAAATTGAATAGTAATAATAATATGGGCATAAGACATGTTATATTGGCAAGCATTAGTAACTGTAATTCAGGATTGAGACTTTCTGGGACTTGTTCTAGCTGTTGTGAGTCCAAAATAATGCCAGAATCATCTGTTTTCTGATACAGTCAGGATAGTTTTCCTGTGCGGCAGATCCCAGCATTCATCCTTTAACATGGAGAGAAGCTTTGTAGTGGAGCTGCTTGTACTGTAGTAGATTTAGGGGAGGTTTGGGGAAGCCTATGTGAGGTGTATCCGTGGGCTGCAGACTGCAGAGCCTGGTCACTCACAAGCTGTTGATCAGCACGTTTGGTAAACACACTTAGCTGGAACAAGTATGGATTCCCACTCAACAGCTCACACTAGAGGATTTCTTCCCCCTCAGTTTCCTGCTGCTCAAGTCAGTACCTTCAGGTCTTGCATAACAAACACTGCCTCTGCCAGAGGGGGAACCTACCAAAACGAAAGTGCTAAAATAACAGTCCTTCATTGACCAAAAGGCACAAAAGGACATTAGGTAATAATAATTAAATAAAAAGTCTCATTGTGACTGGTATGAGCTGTCATACAGATAGATTTGGTAATTTTCTCCAGTCTATTAAAACTTTTTAAAGAAGTAGCGACTGAGTTTAGTATCAGGGAAATACTGTGGATCTTTGCTGTGCAGTGGTTATGGGTAGGTGGCTGTCAAAACCTCCTTATGAAAACCAGGTTGGAGATGAACAAAAAAGGTTTGTCAATTCAAAACGGGGAAAAAATCCAAACCCCAGCAAAAGAAAAATGCTTTCCCCCAGCCACCCAAAAAACCTCAAAAGCCAGAAAAAACCCAGAGCATTTCAAGACATGCAAATGACTAGTAATTTATATCAAGCCTGGAATTCGAAGTTAATTCTTGTCATGGACAACTAAGACAATAGCCAACATGAAAAAGCATATTATGCATAGGACTGAAGATAAGTGAGATTTTCATGAGTTTGAATTCTGTTTGCATCCATAGAGATGCTTTGGTATTAAAAGGTATTTGAACCAGGTAATAATTCTGTGCTGAAAACCTCATTTGCTAGTTAACCTGAAATACATTTTTTACCTTTGTAAAGCTATTGAGCAAATCCCCATGAAAAACCTTTCTAGGCACACAGAGGGCAAGGTGTGCTGGCACCGGAGATTTGTTAAAAGCAAATTGTTTTCAGCCAGCTTGTCCTTTGGTCATGAAGTGACTGGCTTGCTGGATTAAGGAAGAGCAGCAGATGTCCTCTTCCTTTACTTCAGCAATGGATTCTACACTGTCTCCTTTAGCATTGTCACAGCAAACTGGGCAAATATAGACTGGATAGGTGAACAACAGGGTGAGTGGACATCGGGGTATTGGTCAGCAGTTCAAAGTCCAGCGGTAGCTAGTTACTATTGTTATTATTTTTAAGTCAGTACCAAAGTCCATGCTACTTACCAATTGGGTTCTTTCAGGGAAAAAATTAACTTTATTTCTGAATGTCATTAAAAAATAGATACATTATTTTTAAAAATCACAGAAATGCTTGACCTGAAATTGCTGTTTGTGTTGAACATTTTTCCTATGCTTAGGTAGCTTGCTGGTAAGAGATTTAGAATGTGCAAACACAAGATAAAAATATTAGTGAACTGCATTTTTTTCTTTGTAATTTTATGTATAATTTAATCAAATTTTATATATTTTTATGGAGTCTAATAATAATAATAATAATAATTGGTATGAAGGGTTAGAAAATTATTTTAACTAATCAAAGATTTTAAAGCTGGTCTGTTATATAAGTTGAAACTATCATCCTTAATTCTATATGGAAATTAAAAATGTGGTTTCAGAATTCTCTTTCAAAGCTATATTCTGTATTGGTCCGTTTTTGAAAAGTGATGAGATAAACTAGAAAGTAAAATTAATTTCTAGCTGTAATTAGAAATAGCCTTAAGGTATCTTTCACTATTCCATATCAGGAAACCTAGAACTTATATTCATCTCTTCCCCTCTTAGGTTTTTTTTAAACATTTTGTCAATTTCAACTGTTTTTTTTCAGTGTTTTGAGGTAACTTGGTAAGATAAATAGTGCTATAGTGTATAACTTCTTCCCTTCTTCAGACTGCTTTCCCACTTAGAAAAAACATTTTCTGTAATGCTTCCTTCTTTCACAAGTATATGTTCATTCTTAAGTGTGTCAGCACCTTTGTCGTCTCCCTAGAGTATTTAGTTTTGACTTGATACTTTAATTGTTGAGTGCATTTTGTTCTTAAGTGATGAGTGCACAGGCAGATAACCAAACACAAAATAGAGAATGGGAAAAGCGCCATGCTTTGTGTTTACAGCTATTGCTTCCAAACTTCTGTTGAATTTTTACTGGCACCAGTATATCTGAGTGTCAGTAATTTGTGTAGGTGTGTAGTATAATTATGTTGTAATGTAGATGGTCATGTTAATGAACTTGAACTGATTGTTATGATGCTTTTAAAGTTTATTCAGTGACACAGATTTGGTTCTACGCAGTTAAGTGTGATCCATAAATATCTGATTCCTAAAATTTAAAAAAAAAGTTTTAGTGTCATAGATGAAGCTTCTTAATTATCAAAGCTAAATACATTTATTTCCTTCTCAGAAGTGGGTAGTTGCTAAATGTTTTATTAATGCATGTACAATTAAAAATTGACTACTTGCGTTTGCAAATCAGTCACTGTAGAGTATTATCACTAATGTATAGATAAATCCCTGCATTGAGCTGAAATACATTTCATATGGCTAATAGAGAATGCAATGAACTTTTTATGAATGTGTGATAAAACAAATGATGCAATCTAAATAATGATATCTCTAGAGACCAATTAGTTTCTTCACATACTTGATTGACGACAGTATTCCTATATCTTTCAGGTATTGGGTGTAGTGGCTAAAGGATGTACTTTTCATAGTACATGTTAAAAGTCCTAAAGCTGGTTTCATGGGGTGTAAGAGCCTCTGATACAGCTTGAATTGTAGAATATCCCGAGTTGGAAGGGACCTACAGGGATCATCAAAGTCCAGGTCCTGGCCCTGCACAGGACACATCTGTGCTTGAGAGTATTGACCAAACACTTCTTGAACTCTGTCAGCCTGGTGCTGTGACCACTGCCCTGGGGAGCCCATTCCAGTGCCCAAGCACTCTCTGGGTAAAAAACCTTTTTCTAATATCCAACCTAAACTTCCTCTGATTCAGCTTAATGCTATTCCCTTGAGTCCTGTCACTGATGACCACAGAGAAGAGATCAGTGCCTGCCCTTCCTCTTCCCCTCATGAGGAAGTTGTAGACAGCTGTGAGGTATGGCTTCTCCTCGAGATCCTTCACGATCTTCGTAGTCCTTCTTTGAACAGTCTCTAATAGCTTTATATCCTTCGTGTATTATGGTGCCCAAAACTACACACAGGACTTGAGTTGAGCAGAGCACAGAGCATAGTGGGACAATCCCCTCCCTTGCCCGGCTGGCAATGCTGTGCCTGATGCACCCAAGGACACGGTTGGCCCTCCTGGCTGCCAGGTTACTGCTGACACAGATTCAACTTGACATTAACTTGGACCTTTCCATGGTGCTGCTGTCCAGCATCTTGTTCCACAGTCTGTACATATATCCAGGATTGCCCCATCCCAGGTGCAGAATCCAGCACTTGCCAATATTAAACTTCATATGGTTGGTGATTGCCCAGCCCTCTAATTTTTCAATGTCTCTCTGCAGAATCTCTCTGCCTTCAAGGGAGTCAACAGCTCCTCCCAATTTAGTATCATTTGCAAACTTACTCAATATATGTTTGAGTCCTGCATCCAAGTCATTTATGAAGATGTTGAAAATTGGGCCCTGCAAAACCCCACTAGTGACAGGTCACCAGTCTGATGTCACTCCATTCACTATAACCCTTTGCACCCGACTCATTAGCCAGTTGCTCACCCGTCACATGGCGTGTTTATCCAGCTGTGTGCTGGATGTTTTGTCCAAGATACCGTGAGAGACAATATCAAAAGCTTTACTGAAATCCAAAAGGATTCCGTCAACATGGAAAAAAGTTCTCAGAATATTTTGAATCAAGAGTAGTTACCTCCTGAAGAACAGCTTAAAAGTTTTGCAGGTTGTAGGTGATTTATTCATAGGAATGATTCTCCAATATGTGCAGTGCAAGTGTTGCTATTCCTGCAGTGATACTAATACAAGGATGAGGCATAGTCAGTCATACCAGCAACCACCTACACATGCTCTAGAAATACACTGATGAAATTCCATAGACTACTGACATGTGGGTTTCTGAGTTGCTCATAGATTAGAAGGGATTTTTTTTATTGTTTTACTGACATTCCATTGGTAAAGATTCTTTACTGACATTCCATTGGCAAAAGTAGTTCTTCAGAACAGTCTCAGAATAGCAGCTTCTCTGCAAGTCACTGCCCATGGGAAAATACAGCAGATCTTACCTGGAGAGAACACAATATTGTGTTAGCTAGGGAGAAAAACAAGTAGTATCACTGTGCCAAACTTTCAAGTTCATTCTTCTCTGCTGAAAATAATGTGGAGAAATAGATACCAATCTCTGGCTGCAAATCCACAAATATTTTTAGGAGTATAGAAAACAGAGAATATTTTTGTTCTGTAGTTTCCTATTGACATTGACAGAAGGTCAGCAATGTGTTAAATTCTGCTTCTCAGCACATGTTAAGACTTTGGAAGATGCTTAATTTTATAAGGTTTTCCATGTAGCCTGCTTCCCTTGAATTCAGCAGAGGCTTTGTGGTCTTGTAAGCAACAGAGTTAATTCAGTGTTGGGAGTTTTTAAAAGTCTTATCCTAGAAAACTAACACTATACAAGAGGCTAAAGCCATTAGATCACACCACCAAAAAAGGGAAACTATTTCCAGTGCAGTGTTGCTCAGTACATGTGTTCCTTGGAAAAGCTGCCTGATCAGAAGCCAAAATAATAATCTCCTTAAAAAAACTGCCTTTAAATTATCAAATTATGAGCAAAATAGCAATTGACTAAAAAACTTTAAAGTAAGAAAGTGTGCAATATGTAAGGTTGTTTGGTTTTACAATCAAACTCCTCAGTGTCTGAAGGGAGATCACTTGAAAAGATTAATTTCTGTCTCTACAAAGGTCCAGCTCACAGTATTGTTAGCTATTAATCTCTTCAACAATAATGCCAGCTGTTATATTCCTTTTCTAAATGCAGCCTCTTTGTTCCATGCAACAGTAGAAAAAACCTCAAACCTGTAGCAGTTCCACATCCTACATATCCATTTTTTTTAATTACTGATGTGAAAAACCTAACAATATTGGTATACAGGAGGCCAGGTATTATTTCTCATATGACTCATCATCTGTGAGTCAATGTGTGTAGGTTCTTGAGTCTCTCCCTCACCTCCATAGTTTAATACTAGTTGTGTTTTAGTTTAATAAAATTGTAAGGCAATTTTCTTCATCTCAGGAATTCTGCATGTGCAGCTTGTGCTGTTGCTCCACAGGCTACTCAGGGCAATCTTTAGTTTCACTATTCATTGTTTGTTTGGCCTTTCTAAGGAAATGATTATTATTTGAAAACTACATCTGAAAGGGTCATTTGTTCTTCTTTTTTCTAATGAAACTATGTGCTAGTTTCAGCTGGGGTAGAGTTAATTTTTTTTCACAATGGGTGGTACAGGGCTGTGTTTTGGATTTGTGCAACACAGAGTTGATAATATAGAGATGTTTTTGTTATTGCTGAGCAGGGCTTGCACAGAGCCAAGGCCTTTTCTACTTTTTGTGCTGCCAGGCTCGTGAGGAAGCTGGGGGTGCATGGGAGGTTGGGAAGAGACACAGCCAGGACAGGTGACCCAAACTTACCAGAGGGATATTCCAAACCATATGATATCATGCTCAGTACATAAAGTGGGAGGAAGAATGAGGAAGGGGGGGAAGTTTGGGGTAATGATGTTTTTCTTCATGAGTAACTGTTACTGTGTGATGGGGCCCTGCTCTTCTGGAGATGGCTGAACTCCTGCCTGCCCCTGGGAAGCAGTGAATTAATTCCTTGTTTTACTTGTGTGCACAGCTTCTGCTTTCCCTATTAAACTGTCTGTATCTCAGCCCACCAGTTTTTTTTTTACCTTTCCAATTCTCTCCCCAATCCTGCTGGTGGGAGAGCGAGCAAGTAGCTGCATGGTGCTTGGTTGCTGACTGGGGCTACAAAATAGTAGCAAAATAGCCCTTCAAATTAAAGTTTGGGTTTTATTTTTAATCTGAGAATATTTTTGAAGTAGACACACTTTTCAGATTAATGATAAAAGCAGTGTATTTGTGTTTATTTTCTTTGTCTTTGGATGTCAGTATGAACAGCAGACTTTAACAGCAGTTTAGCTGTAGTGCTCTCTTCAGCTGTGTTGAACTCCTTTCATACCTTTACCAGAATAATTCATTTTAAAGTATTATATATTTGGTTTTAATGCTGGGAAAAAAGGATGACAGCCAGGACAACTGCAGGATCAAGCCCAACCAGCATGGATTTACGAAAGGAAGGTCCTGCTTGATTCCCCTGATCTCCTTCTATGACAAAGTGCCCCACTTAGTAGATGAGGGGAAAGCTGTGGATGTTGTTTATCTAGACTTCAGTAAAGTGTTTGACACCATCTCCCACAGCATCCTCCTTGATCAACTGGCTGCTTGCATCTTGGATGAGTGGACTCTTCAATGGATAAAAATCTGTCTGGATGTCCACGCCCAGAGAGTTGTGGTGAATGGAGCTAAATCCAGTTGGTGGCCCATCACTAGCGGTGTTCCCCAGGGCTCAGTTTTGGGGCCAGTCCTGTTTAACATCTTTATTGATGGGGATGTGGGGATTGAGGGCACCCTCAGTAAATTTGCAGACGATACTAAGCTGGGTGGGAGTGTTGATCTGCTGGAGGGCAGGAAGGCTCTACAGAGGGATCTGGACAGACTCAATCAGTGGGCTAAGGACAACAGCAGGAGGTTCAATAAGGCAAAGTGCCGGGTCCTGCACTTGGGTCACAGCAACCCCTGTTAGTCCTACAGGCTGGGGGAGGAGTGGCTGTGCAGCAGAAAGGGACATGGAGGTGCTGGTAAACAGAGGGCTCAGTGTGATCGAACAGTGTGCCCAGGTGGCCAAGAAGGCCAGTGGCATCTTGGCCTGTATCAAAAATAGTGTGGCCAGCAGGACTAGGAACATCCCTCTGTACTTGGCATTGGTGAGGCCACACCTCAAGTACTGCATTCAGTTTTGGGCCTCTCACTTTAAAAAGGCCGTTGAAGTACTGGAGCATGTCCAATGAAGGGCATCAAGGCTCATGGAAGGTCTGGAGAACTTATCTTCTAAGGAACAGCTGAGGGAGCTGGGTTTGTTTAGTCTTGAGAAGGCTCAGGGGGTATTTCATCACTCTCTGCAGCTGCCTGAAGGTAGGTTGTAGTAAAGTGGGGCCAGTCCAGATAGCACATCAGCTCTAGAACATTATAAATTTAATTATTTGCATTTAATACAAAGCATATTATACTTGAGTGCTCTAATGGTTTCTTTTGGTGTTGCAGGAAACAGCATACTCCATTCAGCAGCAGACAGTGTGACAAGTGCAGTACAGAAGGCAAGTCAGGCCTTGAATGAGCGTGGTGAAAGGCTAGGTCGTGCAGAAGAAAAGACAGAGGAGCTGAAAAACAGTGCTCAGCAGTTCGCAGAAACTGCACATAAGGTAAGATTTTGGCAGGAGAAGAGTCAATAGGTTAAAGTCACACATTTGAGTATTAGAGTTTGTTGAATGAAAGCATATATCTGTATTTAGTTTTGTAAAGGCTGGAACTTAGGGTGTGTATCAAGTCCTGCTTATGACACCTTCTTCACCTTCTCTGCCTCTAAAAATTCCCTTCTGTTTGTTGGTGACTGCACAGGATCTCAAAGTTATAAATTCTGTATAATAAAAACTTCTTGGAGTTGCCTGCTAAAGACGCATTTTTTAAAAAAAAAAAATTGTTGTGTGAGGAGAGAAAGAAAAGTGTTGGATGGAGTTCTTTCATGCTGAAATGCATTTCTGATATATCACTACAAAGAATAATTTAAAAAAACCCATATTTGTAACAAAATCCTTGAGTATCGAAGGTTTATATCAATTAAGTTTAAGTCATTTATCGGTCATCATTTCACTGGTAGCAAATGAGGGAATTTTAACTGCCCCTACCAGTTCTGTTTTCTAGGTAACTTCCCAGAGGGTTCACTCATCTTGGGTTTGTTAGCATGCTATTCTCTACAGATAGCAATTTTTTATTATATAGAACCTAAACCTAAGCTTTCTGCTTGGTTTGCGAACTCACTTTGTCGATACATTTTATACAGGTTTTAACTCACTTCATCTCTTTCTTCTCCCTCTCATTCCTAATTAAGTCCATTTTTGCATTATTTGAAATGGAAATAATCGGTAATCACGGAGGTGGAAAAGCAATCAGTCCTTTATTTTTCATCATTATGTGGTGGCAGAGCTCCTGAATAGGTGTTTTAAATTACTTGTCTAAAATTTCTGATTGTAGTTAACAATCAAATGCCTTAGGTCAAAATTACTATTCTTTTAAGCATGTCTTTGTTGCTGGCATCTTGCTCTAGCCTTCCTCACAGATAATAAAATAATGGAACATTGGGAAACACAGATATGAAAGCAGATACATCCTGCCTTCTCGGCATGGCAAAGGGAGGCTTTGCCCATATGTCACAGCCCATAGGACTGCATATCTGTGTGCAAAGAAGTTACGTATTTCAGGCACCTTTTGGAGAATTTGTTTTACAAACTCTTCCCATCCAGACTAGCCACATTAGCTTGATACAGCTATTGTTACATGTGATGTCTCTTTAATTAACTTTTCCTTTCTTTTTCAGCTTGCCATGAAGCACAAATGCTGAGATACTGCCCAAAGCTGAAATCTTCCCAAGAGAAGTTGAAAAAGCTACATTCAGCAAGTTTTGCAGGAGATCCAGTCTTCTGTGTGCTTTTTCCTTCCCATTCAGTGGAGATGCATTCTTTCAGTTTCTGTGCAGGAAAAAGTGTTGCATTTCTACCTTTTTGACTTACTTTTGTTCCTCTTTTTTAATATTGCTACACAGTCCTGCAGTACTTTCTACCTGTATTTCAGTTGTTACAGGAGTGAAAGCAAACATGGAAACGGGACCAAATGACAAGCTGATCAGGATTAAAATAGAAATATTCTTCCCTCGTTGTACAAAAAAAATGATTGAACTGATTGTGGACATGTGTGGAAAAAAAATCCAAAGAAGGGGTATAGTTTTATTCATTTAATGTAGCATCAGCAGAATTTGAATGTTAGAATTAAACATCTGAGGTTGTAGCTATAGTGGAGGAGAGACTGCTTTGTCCTGGAAACAAAAAATTGTTTCTTCCACCCAATGTAGGAAGTCTTGCATGTGCACCAGCATTCAGAAGTGTATATCTGAATTTCATTCATATCAGCATTTTACATATTCCTATTTTCACTTTCTGATTATTTGAAAAGTATACTGAAACCTAAAGAATGTATGCTTGAGGTTTCAAAATTGAGGGAAAAAGTGATTTTTACATCTATACACACATAGCTGTGCCTCAAACACAATCTACAATTTAGCAATCTGCTATAAAATAACATTTCTTCTTACCTGTGATTATGTGGCTAAAGGCCCATGAAAATGAGGAAGTAAAGGCCTGGGAAAATAGTGCCTGAGAGTGCAGTATTTTCAAGACATCTGTTGTTCATAAATTGTACAGTAAGAGTATTTTGGAACACCTCAGAAATTTGTCTGATTAGAATGACTTTCATGTTAGCAAGTTGTCTGATTTTTAATATAGAGGCTTTCAAAAAGCATGTCTTGGTACACTAGAATCAACTTCTAGTTTGGGTCTCAGCTTTCAATATGTTATCACTGGAAGGGTGATTCTACTTCATCTGTATTCACTATATGCAATATATGCACTGTATTTCTCTTACAAAAATAAGTAGATTACCCTTTTCCTTCACAGCTGTTTTCTTAACATTTTTAAGATGTTCTAATATGCTTTGAGAATGAAAAAAGAAAAGAAAAAAAAAGAGAAAAAGATTCTGCTTTTTCTTTTTTCAAACCAGTAAGCTAGAAAAGAAATCCTTACAGAAGGTACAGCCTTCATCTTCTGAAAATGCCTGCTTTTCGTTTTTTGTCCTCATCTTACCAGAGAAAAGCTGGCATTACATGAATGTACTGTATTTATTGTAGAATATGATTTTTACATTATTAATGACACAACAGTCTAAAATCCTGAGAGCAGTGCTTGTAAGAGAGATAAAAGCTATTCTAGTAATTGGGAATATTTTACTTACTGCAAGCTGAAATAACTGAAAATCTCTTGGAAATACCCATTTCATAAAATATGCTTGCCTTTAGGAAAGTATTCTCATTTGAACTAAGGACACTGTCTAGTTAGCTGATTGCATTCAAACTTTACATGTGTTTTGTTTTTTTCCTGTAATTTAAACAGTTTTGTATGAAGCCTTTTATTTAATTTCACACTGGGAGTTGAGAAAATGGGTCATTTGTGTACTACCATATTATCATTTAGATCTATTTAGCACCAGCTCCAACAGTTACCAAATCTAGCACCTACAGCTGAAATGAAATTTGGCCACTTGTGTTATAAATCAGAAGAGGTTCATTAACAACACAAGTTCTGAACCCTCAGTTGAGCTATGTGTAAGTAATGCTTGCCCTGAAATGTCTGAATGCTATTGTAATGACTATGGGTATTTCTGCAATTAACCAGGAAAAAGGTGTCTGACTAGAAAATAAACTTCTGCTAGATACAAAATGCTAGGCTATTTTTTTTAGAAAAAAAGATGGATTATAAATCAGTCAGGTAGTACATTTTTTGACCACATAGCAATCTTGTCATATTTTTCACTCTTTCTGAACTATATTCTGCTGCTAACCTCCCAAGTCTTTCTCTTGAGAGAAAGGAGTAGATTTTTAACTACTGCCACCTATCTGGTCTTCTAAGCTTGCAAATAATTAAAGGAAATATCTAAAACCCAGGTCAAATAAACCTGAAAAGAATTAGTTGTCTAAATTCAGATTAAAAGGCATAGTGTTTACATAAATATCAGCTAGAAAGGACAAGGTCCCAATTGCACTGCTAAGTTCCAGACCTCTTGTGAGTTGAACTGTACTAAAACATTGCTTTAGTCCCATGTGAGTTTTTCAGCATTTTAGAGTTTTTTATATCCTCCAGTTAAGTTTATTGGTTTTTATCATAACTCAGGACTTTAATCCAACCATCAAAAGCCATTTACTATGGGAATTTTAAGTAACCTGGTCTTCTGAATGAAGGAAAAGTGGTTTGTCTGTTTACTTCATTCTTGCTGTTCGTTAAAATACAAGATTTAGTAGTTTTTAGAAAAAAATCAAGGTGTATAAATGTTTATCCAAAGGTAAATCTTACAGCATTGCAATTTCCTTCTGGAACTTAGCTTGTAGAGTATACAACCTAGTATTATTAGATAGTCATGTACATAACATATATACTATGATTCAGGTTAATGTTTCATATGAAAGAATGTATTTGTAAATTGTAACAATATCAATAGTTTCTTTATCTTTTTAAAGTTCTGAACAGAATAAAAGTAATGTATTGTTAGACTTGACTGCTGTACTGCAAAATCTGTCTACTTTTGTGTCTAGCAAAAGTTGTGCATTATGTGAAATATTAACAAAGATGTGCTCTCTTAAAGTTGATCTTAAAGGTAGATAGATTTTGCTATGATTTGCCAGAATTGTAATACTTGCTGATATCTATTGTAACCAATTCCTCAGAAGTTCTCAAAGATGTAGAAATTATTTTGTGCCATTCTGGGGGAAAAAAAGTGGGACCTGCTCTCTTGACTCACTACTGGAAACCCTGATTTTTGTCATTAAATACTTTAACTGTGATGAAAACTGTCTTTGGATTATTTGAGTTCTCTATTCAAAATATCAGTTATTTTAGAGTTAATTTTTATATTTCACTCTAGCAAAATTATATTGAAGACTAACAAAACTAAATATATTTATTTTCTGCTCTAATAAAATTTTTCTCTAGAATGTTGTAATTAAAAAAGAAGTAGTGGAAACTAGGTTAAAGCATTTCATGTCCAAGCAGATTCCAGACAATAATTAGCATAGGTTAAAGTTAGCACCCTACCTAAAGGCTGTGTAGGTTAAAAATAATTATGATAATTTACCTTCAATTTGCTATGAAACGCTTATTCTCAAGTTGTTAATGTTTTCTTTCGGCTATCTAATTTTATTGATTATTTTTTATCAAAGCACAAGCAGTTTTAATTGCCCTGTAAGAATAAAATTATAAAGGTAGAATTCTTCTGCACCCAGAGAAGTAATCCCTTAGATTCAAATGAGGTCTACTTGCACAAGAATCATATCGAGTATGAACTGACTTTGCTGACATCTCTTTTTTCAGATTTAAATGTGATCCCTAAGATCCTAATCTCAAAAATGTCTTGTTGGCAAATACTGTCAACTGGTTCAATTACTGTAGTTACTCGGTAAGTTTTGCTAGAATGCATGTTATCCATTGATGCTGAATGCCATACATCATCCCTAATGCCCAACCTGCGTGAACCTCTTTGTAAAAGAAAGAAATCTCTGGTGGATCAGAAGCTAATTTGATCAGGACAGCATTTTGGTTTAGATTGAACATAACTATTTGGCAGTTCTTTTCTATTGCTATTGTATGTTTATCGTGTGAGATGGACAAAATGTTTGGTTCATTTTTGAACATTTTTTTAAAACAACTTCACCATGTTGTAATTTTTTTTCTTGATGTTATGATTTTCATCAATCATCAACCTCATTTGTTGCTGTGTATAAATTAAGGAAAAGATGATAGGGTTTTGTTTGTCATCTTTGAGTCGTGGAAGAAGCTCACACATGAATGTTTGCAGATTCAATATGTGAGGATTTCTAAGTAAAAGATATGCTAGTAAGTTCCTAAAGGCATAGTATTTGACTGCGAAAATCGAACTTCAGCTGCAAGTCACGGGATAGATGAAGATACAGATGCACACTACTTCAGGTAGTGATCAGAGCAGGAATGCCGTCCAGTACTCGCAAAGGATTGCAATGTCTCGGATTAAAAACGGCCTTAACTTATTTCAAAATGAGTTCCTTGTAGAGTCGTGCGCTGCCTCGTAAAGAAAGCCCGGAGGCTGCTGCGGTGTCCCACACAGGAGCTGCGGCGTCTACCACAGGCGGCTCGCAAACTCACTCACACAGTAGGGACAGGCTCCTCACCCGAGGGAGCTTCCAAGGGCTGTTGTCATAAGTCGCGGGCAGAGGTAAGTGAAGATGGGACTCTTCGTATGGGTTCCACGCAGAGGGTTTATTCAGGTGAAGGTTCTAGGGAGGAAGAGACAAGGGAGCAGGGTCACACAGGGTTTTATACCCCACTGAGTGGGGGTGGGGAGAGCATCAGCAACCAATAATCTGAGGGTCAAGGAGAGGACTTAGGGCGGGGACACAAAGCATTAACCAATGGGAGTAGCACAAAGGAGAACTTTCTAGAATCTATGCATATTAACAATGGGAAATGAATATTTAAGAGCTCATACATAAAACGGGGAGGGGAGAACAAGTTTCCATAGTAACAGGGCCTGCTGGCTACTGAATTTGGGGAGAGGTCAGTTTTCACTGAGTGAGCAGTCATATCTCAGTGCCTGCTCCAGACCACCATGTTTGCAGGACCAGCCTCTCTCTCTCTGAGGTCTGGGCAGATTTGGCTGCCTGCACCACTACAGTTCCTCATGGAAGTGGTCAGCTACCACTGAGGTAATGACATGAACTTACATAAACAGTAACTTGCCAATAATTCCAAAACCCCAACTTCCACTTCATAGCACATCATCACAGCTCGTTTTGTGCATCACCTGGAAGCACTACATGGTATTTGATGTCTGTTTCATTTATAGGTTCTTTTTATTTGAGCTGTTACTTTTTGTCTGCTGTCACCTCATGCAGTCTGAGTTGTGGCAACATTTTTAATTGATAATTAACGTGATGATGGCTAGTTTTGGCAGGAGTTGACATGAGATTACAGGCCCAAAAAGTAATTCACTATTTATTTTTACAATGACTGAACAAAAAAACTGAGTGTAAAGACCTGTTACATGGAGGCATAGTATTGTGACAGATCTTCAGTGTTCAGGCCAAGTATTCAGAGTATAAAAGTAACCTTGTTAACTCGGCAAGTCAGGTGGCTTTAGAACTGTAGAGAATAGATATCTAACAAAATTCTAATTGATATTTTAAACAGTTTCAGAGGTTTCTGGTAGCTAAAAAGAGTGATAACTTATGCAGAGGACTTGAAGCCTGTATTGTGTTGAAATTCTGTTGCCTCTAAAGAGGGGAAGACAGTTTTCATCTGTGTTAAGTGTTCTTTTCTGGACAGAACAGAAAGAAAATGGAAATAAGTGAGAAGATGTTGATAGTGTTTCATACTATATTGAAAATTAAGCCTTCAACATTTGCAACTAACAGTAATCAACATGCTGGTTTGCAGCCAAACCAGTTGGAGTTTTTTCCTATTTCAGAATGAAGAGACATAGGACAGCTTGCTTTATTTTGGTATGATCCTAGAACTAGGACTTCCGCAGAAAGTGCGGAACTTGTTGGAAGTATTAAGATTTTAATGAGAATCCTTTCCAAAACTTTTACCAGTTTCATGAAAAACAGCATTTGGAAACATTTGTTTCTGTGAGAAAACATAGAAGAAGAAGAAAACGTAACAGAGAAGGCTGTGAGGTCCTTAGGTAAGTTGGTGTTCTGATGAAAGACTGTTAGCTTTAACAATAGATTGCTGCATTCATTTGTTTGAGGTTTGTAAATGACTAGCCCAGTCAAAAGCATCCCAATATTGCTTTTTAGGAATAAGGAGGTGTATGCTCTGTTCATGCTGCCAAACCTCAGGTGAGGGTGTGTAAGATGAGGGGTGGATTGATGACTTCTGCATCACCAGCTGAAAAAGTCAAGAGGAGGTGATGAGGTAACTTCTGAGAGAGCCTTGTGATGAGACAGCTCCCCAGGGAAGAGGGGACACATGCCTGTTACTTGGGAAGACGCTGCCATCACTCCCAATGTATGTCTTTCCCCCCTTCCTTCTTCCCCCAGCTTTATATGCTGAGCATGATGCTGTATGGTATAGGATTATCCCTCTGTTCAGCTGGGATCAGCTGTCCTGCTTGTGTCCCCTCCCAGTTCCTTGTGCACCCTTGACCTCTTCGTGTGTGGGGTGAGAAGCAGAAGAGGCCTTGACACTGTGCAAACCCTACTCAGCAGTAACTAAAACATCCCTCAACTATCAGCACTGTTTCCAGCACAGATTCATAACAGAGCCACTTACTGGCTACTATGAAGAAAATTATCACAGCCAAAACCAGCAGATCACCAGTGTTTTCTCACAAGTGGGTAGAGAACCACCTACAATTTTAGCAACATGTTCTAGCAAAATTTCTTCAGGACAGTTCTGAGGGATTTTAAATCTACATAGAGAGAAATGTGAGTGCCCTTGGTCTTTATCTTACCTGTTCTTTTCTGTTGCTTTGCCATGTGCAGTTGTGCAGCATTTGAGACAAGCAGAAAACAGGTCTGTTAAAAAGTCAGAGCACTGAAACTGCATGACAGGTATTATTCTTCACTGAGGCCATGAACAATTGTAGAGCTGCCACTGTCTGACTGAAATAATAGCTGTATGTATTGGATCATTTGTAAGACAGATGGCTGGGAAAGGTACCATTTATCTGCTAGGCAAGGTTTCTTAACTTTTGGCTTCCATTCTTGTCAAAAGCATCATTAATGGTTAGCTATTTGCTAATTACCTCAACTTAGAAGGTGTTAGATTAAAATCCTTTTTTTTTTCTAAGTCTCTATGGCAATCTCTGCAATGGCACTGAAAGAGGAAAAGTAGGTGGGAAGGAAGAGGTTATGTGTTTATATTCATTGACTGGGTAGGCTTCATAGAATCTGTTCCTCTGTTTTTGTCTGACACAGTACATGTGCAAGGTTATTTATGGCTTCCTTTAATATCCCAACTGTCCTTCGTAGTTCCCACTTTTGTACAGTCTTCAATATTTAGTATAATGTTTTTGTCATACTGCTCACTTGAAAGTATCTCATCGTAAGGGGTGGCTCCACTGCTGAACTCGTGAGATTTTTAAGGTCAACATGAAGTATGATCTTTAGTCCTTGCTCTTTGGGGTTTGAATAGCTCTTCTTGCATTATTTATTAACTGCGGATTGTTGCTGTTTGTAGATGAAGAGGTAGGCATGTACTGCACATAAAATGAGGATACTTCACATCACAAGGGCAATTTTGTAGTGAAGGTGTTTTAGCATGTCTGAAAAGATTTAGGATAAGATTGTGCAGTCAGAAATTCAGAGCACTAGATCACCAACTGAGGTGTTTCTTCCTTATTTTTGCTAAAGGCTTTTTTCCAAAGTCTGTGGTGAAGCTGTAATAAATAAGGTATTTATCTTGAATGTTGGGGGTTTCACCCTACAAGAATTCAAAGAGAAATATCAAATGTCTTTCATACAGATATAAACTAAGGCCTGGAAGTAAGTAATTTATAGTAAATTAATGGACTGGAATAGGATTGAGATCTGAGAATATAAACCCCAGATTCTTTATTCCTAATAGAAAATTTCAGAATCATAATGGAAATATTTTTAGTTTCTTGATTTGTTAAAAGAATCAGATACAAAAGTACATTTCTCTCTGTCTTGGTTTAACCCCTCTTAGCAACCAAGCACCATGCAGTCACTCAATCCTCCTCCAGCAAGATTAGGAGAGAATCTGAAGAATAAAAGTTAGAAAACTGTGGGTTGAGATAGAGACAGTTTAATAGATAAAGCATAAGCCAAGCACACAAGCAAAGCAAGACAAGGAATTAACACACCATGACTCCAAATGTCCCCCCTCCCTCCTCCTTCTTCCCCTGGCTTTACATGCCGAGTATGACACCATATGGTGTGGGATATCCCTCTGGTCACTTGGGGTCACCTGTCCCAGCTGTGTTTCCTCCAAACCACCCATGCCACCCCCAGCTTCCTCACCAGCCTGGCAGTATAAAAAGCAGAAAAGGCCTTGGCTCTGTGTAAGCCCTGCTCAGCAATAACAAAAACATCTCTGTATTATCAACTCTTGTGTTCAGCACAAATCCAAAACACATCCCCATACTAACCATTGTCAAGAAAATCAACTCTACCCCAGCCAAAACCAACACACTCACAAAGACTTTTTTTCTTCCTGCTCTACCAATATAGTATCTTTCATGGTGTGCAGTATATGCTGTCTGCAAAGATCAATCTGTTGTTGCAAAACGTATCTCAAGAAAGAGAGGCACCAGAGGAAAGCTGGGCAAAAGCAGCAGTAAAATCTCATTGCTGCTCTGCTTGGATTTTGCATTGCAACCTATCAGCTTTCAGGCTGAATGCCTTTGTATCAATGAAAGAACCCAGTTTAAGGTATTTGGGGGAATGCTGTGTATGTATGCCTTTTGCCACAGGCTTCAGCAACTGGGAGGAAAAAATGTCTGTTGCCTTGTGCTCAAACAGCTCCCTGACATTCTCTGGTTTAGTGTAAGGACAAAAGCATCTCTGTGTCAGAGACACACAGCACCTAGTCAGTGTCAGCTTTCATTAAACTGCCCTTTTGAAACATACAAACCTTCCCTCCTAAAAGCATGGAAAAAGTAATTCAAGGAAAAGATACGTCCTAATAAACCAATAGCATGCAATGCTATTTCCTATAGGAATTCATACTGCAAACATTTCAAGTAGCCAAACCTGAGCAGTTTTCTTATCTCAGCAGAATGAAATTAAAACACACTTCACAGTATTTTCTGTCCCTTCATTTGGAATTTAGTAATTGAGCACTGTGATTCTCAGTTGAAGGGTATATTGCAAAAGAACAACATGATATAAATAGGATGAGAGTACTTCTAGAAACAAGACTTACCACTAACTTTGGATGTCACCCATAGGGGAGTCATGTGGTGAACACTGGAGGCACAGAAAGATCAAAGTCATGCTAAAGAAATGAGAATAGACTGGGCCACCTTGAACCTAAAAGGGTAACAGAACTCAGCATTTCAGGATGTGAAAATTATGTGATTTGTGGCTGTCATGAAAGAAATAATCAAGGCATTCATGTAGAATGCATGATCTTACAGAATTTAAGAGAAGTTATGAACAGAAAAGTAATCAGACCTTGTTTTTTAATACCAGTTTAGCTGTCTGTAATTACCAGCATAGGTAACTTCATTTTAAGATGTGTTCATAATGACTTTAACTTAACCATTTTCAAGTGTAATGCCCTAAGCTGTAAGCAACTTTTCTATTCCTAATCAAATGCTAATGTAATAGAGCTTAGTTTAACCCAAATGAAAGGCAAACCAATGTCCTAATTTTCCTTCTAACTGTTCAGAAAATACAGGAAGCTGTTACTTGGGCATCCCTTCCATATGAAAGATCTTTGCAGTGTTGACAGTTCAATATTTCACCAGCTCTGCTAAGACTCCTTGTCCTGTAGTGGGGTTAAATGAAATGTTCCAGTATCTGCTGTCTTCACATCTGGAATTTTTCAGTTCTGAGATTTTTTTTTCTAAATATTACTACTAAAACAACACAAAGTCTGTGTCTCGATTTTATTATTATACAGCACAGTTTCTGTCTGAAATACATTGTAGTGGATTTAGTGACTGACAGCTCATGCTGTGAACTGCAATGACTTGTCAAACCAATGTAATGTTATCAAGTTCTAATCAAATTATCAAGTTCTAATAAAATTCTTTATATTGGTAAATATTAATTCCTCTCTTATTAGAAATTGTATTACCATCTGTCATACTTTTGACATTCCAAGGATTGTAAATCAACAGAGTAGCATTTTGCCAGACAGTCAGTGATTTCCCCAAGTTAGACTGCAAATGCAGCTACTTGTGTCAGGGGAATCTAGAAATCTCTCCAAGTAAAATAGCTTCAGGATTTTTCTTGCTAAGTCAATGTAAAACAATGATTGAAATGCTTTGGGAATTGTAGTAATAAGATCTTTTATTTTTTTAAATTGAAGAGAAAGGTTGGCTGCAATCCCTAGAGAGCACAGGGCAGAGGCTTTCTAGGAGGCAATGATAGGTAAGGGTTGTTTGTATAATCATAGATTCCCTAAGCAATTTTTGTGCCCCAGCTTTAGCTCTGAGGTTTTTATGAGCTGCAGCACAATACATTAAGGCACTTCTCAATGGGATGTACAGAAAACAGCATGCTGTCCAGGAAAACCTTCAAAGATTTTATATGATGTCTAAAACAAAGAAAACATGCAAATACATAGTGTCCTTTCATGAAGACTAGAACATGCGTAGAGTCGAGTGCTAATGATATATTTAATGGAGTAAGTTAGCAAAATCACTTTGGTGTATGAAAATACTTATTTGTCAGACATTCCGAGGAATAACTGCTCATAAATATGTTATCATGTTTGAATGAAAAATAACATCTTCCAGTAAGAAGATGCAAGTCCAATAGATTTTATCCTATCAGCTCTAGCTGATCCCTAGAAAAATTTTATAGGCACATTATCAGAAGCAAGTCAGATACCAGGGTGTAATGAGTTCATCAGTTGCATTCTGACAATTAACTGGGTTCAGGATTAGCCATTACAGCAAACTTGCTTAAATTACTTTAATGGATATCAAGCCTTTGTGCTTTAAGCAAGCATGGTTTATTTCACAAATATAAGTCTAAGAGAATCTACATGATTGGTATTTATAGCTTGACTAGTGAGCTAAGCTTGCTTGACGCAGCATGGCAGGAGTCCCATAGCCATAATTTAATGCTTATCATTTTAGTTATTGCAATTAATGTAGTTTGCATTATCATTCTTTTTCTCCCTTTTCTGAATCTCCCCTTAATACAGTATATCTGTTCTCTATAAGTGCAGATAGATTTCCTAAGTTATGTATATTCTTTCTAGGCATTAGTACCAGAAATTTAACAAAAATAAATATTTAGCTGCTTTTACTGCAGTAAACTCTATTTGTAAGCCCAGTATTTCTGTGGGTTTTTCAAGACCCTCTCAGAAAGGTTTTGAGGAATGACATTGGCTTGAAAACATAGCACATACTGCCATAGTGACTTTTAATGTCCTACATGAACTGTTCTGTAGAGAAAAAATAATCCTTTATTGCTGGTATTGAAGGGACATGCAACTAAACTCAAACTTCTGAGAGCGTGGGAGGGATGTTTTAGAAGTTTACAATTTATCAGAGGTTGAGAGTTATTTGAGCCGACTGTATGATAGAATACAATTCTTTCATGTTAGAGGAATTGCTGAAGAAAGTTATTATTTTCCTGATAAAGTATCAGGCAAAGGGAAAAACTTTGCAAGAAATTGTGTATGTTCTTTACTATGTTTTCACTTGGATTAAGTTAAAATTCTCCCCTTTTTTTATGGTACTAATTTCTCATCCCAGTATTTGTCATTATGTAACAATATATAACCTCAGGCACATGTGTGTCAGAATTAGTGCAAGTTTCTTTCTCTTCAACAAACCTTACACGTTTCCAGATTTTTTTTCACACTCTTCGTAAAAGACCATCTTAATCTCATTGCTACTTGTGCCTGCAGGTACTCATGTTTAGCACTGGCTCATTTTGAGAGAAATTCTCTGAAATGTTTGAATTTATTGCAGTGTATGCTTAATTGATTGGTTTTGCTGCTGCTCTTATCTGTGTATTAAGCATATTTTGTCAATCTTCTGTGTATGTCTTAGTAATTAAGACATAAATAAGTGGTGCATTTAACACTAGGTCTGCCTTGAAGGACTATTTTGCTAAAGTACATGGAATTTTGTGAAGGTCTTTTATGTAATATTGCAAGTTCATTCAATGATATTGAAAATAACTTTCAATGTATTAATTTGGCGTCTTAAGTGTTGTAAACTACAAATACAGTATAGATTCCATGGCAATATTTATTTTTGCTGTCAGTGTTCCTAGCCTGATTTTTAGAATTGACTTATGGTCGAGGATGCCCTTGGACACCTCTGGAGTTGAGGTTTCAGTTTTTGGAGTGGAACATCAGTTTGGATATAATCCTTGAGTTAAGTAACAAGTGTTCCTTCTCCTCATTTGCTTTTCCTTTGGTCCCTCTGAAAGAACAGAACCTGGCCACACAGGATGGCCCTGAGCCAAACATTTTAACACCCTTTTGAGATGGCATGGGAAAAGACCAAATGGGATAAGTGGAACAGCACATTTTTCTTCAGTGTTGACAGAGCAGAGAGATTGAGCCTCTGCCCAATATGATAAATTGTGTTATTTAGAACTTCTTTGAAAAGGTTGAACAGTTGGTATTCTTTATGTCTCGAAATGTGAATTACAGGAAGTAGAACCTGAGAAATAGATTACTTTTGAGAGCACCACAGAATGGTTTATGAAGTGTAGGCAAGGAATGCAACATAGAATAAAAAAAAAAAAGTAGGTCTTTCTGGTCTAGGATCAAGATTTGAAAGGTGAGGGGTTACTAAAGTGTAATTGTTCTAAGAGGAAAAAAGGGATTTCCCAGGTTTTCTGGAACATCTGAGGAAGAGACGTGAAGAAATCTACTTTCTTAATTGTAATGGTTGTTAAAGTTAGAATTCCAATGTCAACTTAAAATCAGAGGAATTAAAAATTAAATGTCTTTGTCAACGTAGCTTTGGATCACAATAGAGTTAGACATGAAAATGCATGCACTGGATTAATTTGTCGTGATCATTAGTCTCTGCAGGCACAGCGATTAGTTTTAATTTCCAGTAAATTACATCCTTATTGATTTGCAAACAAAACAATGCTGTAGCAACACTGGTATGAAGGAGCCTCTCTTTGGAGGTTTAGTTTTGTTTTTGTTTGGATAGGTTTTTATCCCCATCTCCCTGGTTGTCTATTCACTTTTTTCAGTGAAAATAACATCAGTTTTTTATGTAAGCATTTATCTCTCAAGCACTGTCCCTGGAGTTTGAAATTGACTGCAAACTTGTACAAGTCTCAGTCACACACAGCTAGTACTTGTTCATGGCTTTGTATTGAAAGAAAAACAATTCACAAATGCACAGAATGAGTATGTAGAATTTCTATTACATGTGCACATGCAACATCAAAAACATATCCCAATACATTATATCTCTGATTTGTAATATTACTACAACGTGACTCATTTTTCACATAAAAATCCTCTTATTTTCCTGCAAAGTTTTGTATCCTGTACCCCAGTTTTTCATTTGTATCTCTGTAAGAATAATGATGAGGTCACCTGAACTGGGAAACACTCTAACAAATTGAAAGATTGTCTAAGAAAATTATTTCTGAAACAGTAGTTTTTGTCCATGTGATGATAAATCTTTAGCAGTGGGATGTGTTATTAATGTAGTAATCTACTAAATCATTTTTGTTTGCCTATTATAGTGATATTAAGTTTAATTGAAAAAAGCTCTAAAATCCTTAAATGCTCTTGGATAAATTGTCTTACTCTTTACATACAACGTAGGAAATATTAGTGTATACTTAATGCATTACTAATAAGAAAAAGGTAGAAAAAATAGAGAAGTTTTTCCATCAGAATTTAATTTCCTGTTTCAGATATGTTTCTGAATTACAGTGTTTTATTAATTGTTCTTTAAACTGATATAGCAGGTCAGGCTATACAGGAGATAATCACTCTTTTTCCCTAAACATCCTTCACAAATAATGTGCCTTCTTGCCTTGCTACAGTACATAGCTGCTATTGATTACCTGCTCTCTGTTAAATTCGGCTTCTGTTCAGCACTGAAGGGTGCATGCAGGAGTTCTGACAGATTGATCAGGACGTGCAGAATGAAGTTTAAGGAGATGATAGCTCTGACCTTCAACAAAGAAGCCAATCCAAGCTGCTGTGTGAAGTGTGTTCTTTAATTACCCAAGCCACTGCACTGATATTTTCTCTAGCTTTAAAAATATATATATGTGGCATTTATGTATGTTTCTGTAGATACACACTAAACAGTTACACAAAGGGGTCTTAATTACAGCTGGACAAAAAGAAAAACCAAAAAAATCCCAAAACAACAGCAACAAAATCCAAACAAGCCCCCTTCCCTGCCCCCTCCAAAAAACCCAAAAAATCCATATACTATATGTATATGTTCTACTACATTCTATATACTATAGAAATACAATGCTGTTATGGTTTAACCCCAGCTGGCAGCTAAATATCATGCAGCCACTTGCTCTCTTCTCATTATCTGTCACACTTGGTGGGATGGGGAGGAGACTCAAGAAGGAAAAGAAAATAAAACTCTTGGGTTGAGATAAGAACAATTTAAGAATTACATTATTATTATTAATAATAATAACAGTGATAATAATAAGGACAATGATGACGATTATGATAATAAGGGTGATCAGGAATTGGAAAGGGCTGCCCAGAGAAGGGGTAGAATCACCATCCGTGGAAGTATTCCAAGGATATGTGGATGTGACACTGGGGACATGGTTTAGTGATCAACATGGTGGTGCTGGGTTGGAATCGAAGATCTTAGAGGTCTTTTCCAACCTAAACTGTTCTATGATTTATCAAGGGGCTACCTTTCTGCTGTTGCCTGTTAAAGCAAGGCTGAGCAGCAAGAAACCTCTGTGGTTTGTTCTATTATTAGATGCCAATTACTGGCTGGTGGTGTACTTTTGGAAAAGATTATTCCTCTAGGTCAGCAAATTGGAAGCACAGCAGCTTGGTAAATGTACAAGAGGAGGCAGGAATACTGCTGCAATAACTATTGTCTTTATCCAAAGAAGCCTTCATGTGCATGTAGGTTGTCTTGATTAGCCAAAAGAGCAAGAGGCTGGTGAGGCTGTTCGGCTTTTGCATTTTTATTGTAGTCATATGGAACGACCTGGGACACTGAACAGGGAATTTCGCTCAAGATCTGGCAAGGACAACAATTCTTCAAAGTAACAACTTTCTAACACTCATCCAAACAGCCATGTTGTCTTCATCAAATATTTTTTCTGGAGCTTGCCATGAAAGTTTTTTTTTTAACAAAGCAAAGGTGAGATTTGTGTTTTAAAATGCTGCTTCATGTATTTGACCAGCAGAAGAATATATGGCTAGGAAGCACCATAGCTAAAGCCTCACCATGACAAGAAATATGAAATAAAAACCGTTTGGGGTATAACTTACATTTAAGCAATTTTTTTTTTTCTGCACAATATAACAGATTTGTTCAAATAGATGCAATTTTCTCTCAAAGTAGCTCTGCTGGCAAATTTTTTACCTGTTTTGCTAGTTATTTTTTCTGATATCTTACTTGAACAATTTCCTTTCTCTGGCAGTAATTTCGTTTTTCTGGGACAGTTCCTTTCACCCAAATGTATGCAACATTCCAACTATCAGTGCTAGTGTATACTGCCATTATCCTTATTCCCATCTCTTTTGCTTTAATACAGTTTTGGAATCCTTCAATCCACAGCACTCTCCTCTTCATCATTTCCCTTTCACTACAAAACAAACTCTAAAGTTCCTATGGTTTCGGGGTTTTTTTCAATTCTTTAGTTTTCCAGGCAAAACAAACAAACAACTTATTGTTCACAAAGTCACAAAACCTTTTTGCTACTTTTGTTATGGAAAAGTAAAAATTTTCAATATTGCTTGCATTCTTGTTCTGTCTTCCACAAAGAGAGGTCTGACATAAATGGAGAGCAGCCTGGAACGGCAGGGCAACAAAAACAATCTGTAAAATGTAAGCAATGGGGAAAGTCTGAGCTCATTCAAGTCATTTAGTGTAGCAAAGAAAATCAGACAATACACGATGACTTTCAAATATATAAAAAGATACTATGAAGAACATAGGATTAAAATGTTTCATAATAGATAGCTTTAGAAGCAGGTATTACAATTATTTAGAAATGGTATTACAGTTGCAGGAAAGCAGATTTAAGCTAGACAATAGAAAATATTTCTTAATGGTGTAAATACAGTTGAATGGGCATTACTGAGAGTTCTGAAAACCAGAAATGATGGAGCTATGATTTATTTTCTCTTGGGGCAGATAACCTCAATATCCTTTTCATCCATATCATTAATGGTTCCATGACTTCTGATCTCTTTTCTATTAACTGTTCACTTAAATAGACTCAATCAAACTGGATTTCACATCATCATTATCCTTGCACTGGCTCCCCAAATGTACTCATTACATCATGAATTACTTTAGATTGTAAGTGACCTTCCCTTGAGGACTGCTATAAAGTGTCAGTTCAGTACATGGCACAGTAAAAAAATCTATTCAAGTTATTCTGATATACATCTCTCTCTCTAAGGCTCCTTGGAAATTAGGAGGAATGAAAAGTATGAAGATCAAAGACAAGTTAAAAAAAAGTAAAATTGATTGGCTTGTCACACTTCTGAATAGTCTTGGACTATGTCACTGAACATTGTAGAGCAGGGTCTGAAGTTCACAGTTGCCTTTAATCAAAACTGACTTGTTAAGATCTTTGTGAGTGCAACTGAACAGCTAAGTTGTAACAGTACAAAACATGGATGTGACTCCATGCCTAGCAGCACTACTATGCTATTTTGCTCTAATTTCCTTGTCTTGTTCACACATAATAGTGAGCAGGAATGTAAAAACTTCAAATGTAAAAATTCTCAGAAAGGAATGATAGACTGCTTTTTTTTGACAGTACATGAGAACATTTTGATACATTAGTATTTTGGCTTGTATCTCCAAACATCAAGAGCAAAGGAAAGATATAAGAGTGAAGCTTACTTTTCCATATTAAATTCCTCTACCTTACTCTATATGTCCTTGAATACATTATGTGGTTTTAGAACTCGTGTTTGAATTAGATGTTTCATATGCAATTTGTGCATGTAAGTGCCTGATGTTGCCTATTGAGTCAAAAGTAGTGAGCTAGACATTTTGATCAACAAGATTTTCTAATGCCAATTTTTTCAGAAGACAGTAATAGTAAGGAACATCTAAGGATGTCCCACTGTCAGCCATGTTTTATCTGGTAAATATGGGATATTATCTCAACCAACAGATAAAGTGAAGATCGTGATAACATCGGCAGGCCTTCAGGAGCTAAGGTACATGGCAGGTAGGAAAAACTTCCATTGCTGTTGCTTCTTATGTATCTGTTCCTTAGCCAAAGAAACAAACTTCTTTCTGAACATGTGATACTTTATGATGAGCCTTACTCACTTTTTAAAGTAAATAGACAAAATTTTAAATTTTGTTAATTTAAAATTAAATAGACAAAATTCTAATCAATACTAGCATTATTTCTTTATTTTTTAATATGCTTCAGATGGTTTAAATCAAAAGTATAATTTTTAACAAGTAATTGTTTGTTGATTATTTTAACTAAGTCCTACAGCCATCAATCTACATCTTGTACATTTATTTCCTACATTGTTTTCTATCAAGTTTTAGAGCTAGTTGATGATCCAGTATAAACCTCTAGCGATATATCTGTTTAAAACTGATTAACCCTGCAATGAAACATGTAGTTCTGATCCATGATCCAATGCACCATATCTTTAATTCCTGTGAATGAAAGTAAGGGGAGTTAGTTAGTGCCAAATTATTAAATTCAATTGCTACTAACTTTATTTTACAAAAACAAAATTGTTCACAAATGAGTCATTTGGTGGCTGTGATTGGGTTTTTTTCACTTTCTGAGTGAAACAAGATTAATTGCCTGATAAGATAGTGCATTAAAGAATTATTCTTAAGTTTAAATATTTGAACTCTGTGCTCTTATTTTATGCATTTTACTTAGCTATATTTTAACACAAGAATTACTTCATTATATTTTTCAGTTTTAAATAGAAGGTCATGCTTGGTAAAGGTCTACTTTAAATCATGTCCATTAAAATAACTCCTACTGTTTTGCAAGTGATTGGAACAGTGGGTACCTTTGCTAAAATCTATTTTTCCTCTTTCTCTTAGAATATATCAAAGAATCAAGAGTAAAAAAAGTGTCCTTTCTACCAGTGGTGTTCAAATTTAACAGGATAATGCTTTAAAGCTATTTTCAGAAATATACTTAAGGAGTTATATTTCTACCTGATACAGCTTTGTAGCTGATGGTGGGTGATTTTGTCAAATACTACTTCTGAGTTCAGGGATTCTGGATTTTTACTTGTCAGTGGTAACCTGCTGTTTTCATAAAGCAGATCCTGCTTTTTAGGGGAAGATGGTAATTCAAATCTGAAGGCATAAATCACCTTCGGATTTATAGGACTAAGCTCACATATTTTAATTAACTTTGTTCATTATTAAAACCACTTCCATGTTATCTTTGGTGAGTGATGCATTTGCACTAATGTACATGAGGGGAGAATTTGGCTTAAGATATCTTGCTTAACAACTTTATCCTCCTAGCTGACTATGCAGAAGCAGAAGAAAACTCTACAGTTTTATACAATATAAAATTGCAATTTATATATTATAGACCAAGAAGCAAATTCTGACAGAAATGGAAGAATACATCCCTTTAAGATATAGTTCAAATGTTAGGCATAAAAGTATGACAAGTTTTCTTGCTTGCTTCCTCAGTTTCCTTTAGGATTTTCCCATTCAATTACTTAAATAACTTCACTGTAGTCTTGGATATTAATGGTGGCAGGAGATTCAAGCTAGATTCTGACCACGTTTGGTTTTTTGGGATCCCATTATGCATTTTGTAAAAGCAAGACTGTTATCTTCAACAGGCTTGATCATAATGCACAGGCATCTTATCTCTGATCAAATCCTCATTGCAATTTTAATTGGATGTGATATTCTTTATCACCTATGGTGAAATAGATAAAAGATGCTTATACCAGGAAACAAATGGTAATTGTGTTAATACCTTTAAGTCTGTGGTTTTGAGATGCTTGTGTGAGTAAGCAAGTTTGATATAAATATGTAGATAATACGCACATGTGTATATCTGTATGTGTACACAGACACTAAATTTGCAAGATCAGGCTTTAAATAGTTAGAAAGGGCAAATCTGTTTATGTACTATCAACTTGTAACTAACTCTCTCAGGTTTATGATTCAGTGTTTGCAGTCATGTCACCAACTTTTCTCCACAGATCGCTGGCTTAATTCCAGGCATGGTAGTATTGCAGGTGTAACTCTGTGGAGCTTACATCCGCCTTTTTGCCCTTTTAGATATAGTGACTGAAGAGTGAGGGAAGATGTCTGCAGGGCTCAGGCAGGTAAAGATTTCCTTGGGGAATGGGTTTCCGTTCTTATTATTTCATCTGATGTGAGTGTGGTTCTGTCCCTATTTCATTCAATGCATTTCTTTCTAATGCCCCGAGCTGCGCTTTTCCGAGCATGCACTGATACAGCTGTGCTTTGACGACAGCAGGTGTTAGAAAATGTTTTGCTGCTCAAAAACTGAGCTCCCATAAGTTTTCCAATTCATGAACCTAAAAGTAATAATGTAGGGGTTTTTTTAATTTACCAATAAAGTGGGAAATAATGTTTCACACCCTAGTAAAGTGCTGTGAAAATCAATACCATTTGTGAAGGACTTGGACTATATTCAGGGATAAACACCACTGAGAACTTGTAGCCAAACTAATCACTCACTGTTCAGAATAGTGTTTGCATGATGGATCACATACAAGGTAGGGACTGACAGCCTAAACATTTTGTTGAAAACAAAAACAAAAATTGCTGCTTTGTTGCTTACTTATGTGCAACTAAATGCCAAATAGTAAATTATTATTATGCATAATTCTGCATTATTAAAAGCATAAAATATTAAAGATCTGCAAAGAATATTTCTTGCAGTAATATGTGGTTTCCAGAAAAGCTTAGTAGCAAAAAAGTCTAAAAGCAAAATTTGGCTGATTCTTTTTTCTTTCTTTTCTTTCAGTTTCCATTGATGAAATTACATTTTATTAAAAACATTTTTATTCATTTATAATACTTTTAATCTTCATCCCAGTCAGTGATAAGAAGTTAGTTTTTCTCAAGAGATGTATTTCTCTTTTCTTCTTTTTTTTCCCCCGCTTATTTTTTCTTTCATTTTGTTGTCTAGATTTTCAGAAGATACTGAATAACCCATGTTGCATGACAGAATAGGAGACTGAGCTGCTGAAGACCAATAGTATGAACCAAATATCCATTCACAAGCCACATAACTTAACTGCCACTCCATTTAACAGAGAACAGAGTATTGTGGGAGAAAATGGATTTAAACATTCTCTGGTTTTTTATTGTACTATTAATAAGTTAAGATTGGGACTTCCTGGTTGCCACATTACTTAACGAAACCAAGTGTTTAAAATAAAATTAAGGACAATAATTTCAGCCTAAAATTGTCAAAATGCTAAAATTATTATATATGCACATACACACACACACACATATATATATATATAAAATATATTTGTTAGCTATAGAAGACTGAGTTTGATCTAAGGAACCTGAAGGTGCACAAGGCCATGGGATCTGATGAGATACATCCACAGGTCCTGAGGGAACTAACTGAGGAAGTGGCTAAACCACAATTGATCATATTTGAGAAGTCATGGCAGCCTGGTGAAGTTCCCACTGACTGGAAAAGGGGAAACATAATCCCAATTTTTAAAAAGGAAGACTCAGGAAACTACAGGCCAGTCAATCTCATCTCAGTGTCTGCAAGATCATGGAGCAAATCCTCCTGGAAACTATGCTAAGGCACATAGGAAATAAGGTGATTAGTGGCAGCCAACACGGCTTCACTACAGGCAAATCAAGCCTGATAAATTTGCTGGCCTTCTATGATGAGGTTACAGCAGTGGTGGATGAGAGAAGAGCAGCAGACATCATCTACCTGGAATTGTGCAAAGCATTTGACACTGTTCGGCATGATATCCTTGTCTCCAAACTGCAGAGGTGTGGATTTGATGATGGACCACATGGTGGATGGTTGCACTCAAAGAGTTGTGATCAACAACTCAACGTCCAAATGAAGAGCAGTGACGAGTGGATGTTCTTTGGGAGTCAGTATTGGGATGAGCATTTTTGACATCTTTGTCAGCAACATGGATAGTGGGACAGATCACCCTCAGCAAGTCTGCAGACAACCCCAAGCTGCGTGGTGTGGCCAACATACTGAAGAGAAGGGATATTATCCAGAGGGACCTGCACAGGCTGGAGAGGTGGGCCTATGCAAACCTCATGAAGTTCAATGTGGCTAAGTGCAAGGGTCAGGGTAATCCCAAGCACAAACACAAGCTGGGAGGAGAATGGATCCAGACTAGCCCTGGGGAGAAAGACTTGGGGCTGTTTTTGGAAGAAAATCTCAACAAGATTTGGCAATGTGTGCTCATTGCCCAGAAAGCCAAGTGCATCCTGGGCTGCATCCAAAGCAGTGTGGCAAGCAGGGCAAGGAAGGGGATTCTTTCCCTCTGCTCCACTCTTGTGAGATCCTACCTGGAGTGCTACATCCAGCTCTGGAGCCTCCAACACAAGAAAGACATTGACCTATTGGAACAAGTCCAGAGAAGGGCCACCAAGTTGATCACAAGGCTGGAGGACCTCTCCTATGAATACAGGCCGAGAGAGTTGTGGCTGTACAACCTGAAGACAAGAAGGTTCTGGGGAGACCTTATAGGAGCCTTCCAGTACCTGAAGAGGGCTACAAGAAGGCTGGAGACGGACTTTTCACAAGGGCACGTAGGGACAGGGCAAGGGGAATTGGCTTTAAGCTGAAGGAGGGTAAATTAAGACTGGGTATTAGGAAGAAAATCTTTAAGGGCAGTGAGGCACTGGCACACATTGCCCAGAGAGATTGTTGACTTCCCATTCCCGGAAAGGTTCAAGACCAGGCTGGATGGGAGTCTGAGTAACCCAGTCTAGTGAAAGGTGTCACTGCCCAAGACAGAGTGGTTGGAACTAGATGGTCTTCAAGGGCCCTTTCAACCCAAACCATTCTATGATTTTTTTTTTTTAGAGTAGTGTTGAGCTACGAGTATACAATCAAGTCATATATACAAGCTTTTCTTCAACCATGGATGTTATGGAAAGCATGTTTCTCAAGGAAAGACAAAAGCCTTCCATGATCACTGGTCTCTAGGAACTGGAATTTTGAGAGATGTATCAAAACCAGTAACATTATTTCAATAATTAACGACAATTTTTTTTCCAAAATAATAGGCTTCTATTAGATGCTGTAAAGGAAATTGGTGTTGTCAGACATGGACAGCACAGCTGAATTCTGAAAAACACCTATATACCTGTGCAACTCTCATGATACTCATGTGGATCAGCTTGCAGGACCTACAAAACTTTCTTGTTTACAGACTAACATCTATATTATTCTATACCGTTATTGTGTTATGAGTTAGGAGACAAACCAAGACAGGTCTGTGGCAATAGGTATTAAAAATGTTATTTATCATTTTCATTTTAGTTTTAGAAGTAATTCCAGAAGTTCTCGCAGTGGTCAGTTAAATAAAAGCATATTCAGAATAATTCTAATTCTTTTTAA
Source organism: Ptilonorhynchus violaceus (assembly GCA_013397565.1). Lineage (NCBI taxonomy): Eukaryota > Metazoa > Chordata > Aves > Passeriformes > Ptilonorhynchidae > Ptilonorhynchus > Ptilonorhynchus violaceus. Next base: position 662,310 of record VZRJ01004883.1, on the reverse strand, counting down.
ATTTACTTTCACATGTTTTGGTTTTGCTGTTCTGAAAACATTCAGTTGCTTGGTTTTCAGTCTGTTAACCTGTTTTAAAAAGAAATAAATATGTTTTTTAAAGGAAATTGGAGCTCAGAAAAAAAAATTTTTAAAAAAGTGGTGACCTTAAAAGTCCAGTATTATAAAAGGAAAGGCAGCTATTGCCTCTCACTGGAACTGGTGGGAGACACATCTGAGATCTTTCTGTTCTGTTTTAGAGCTATAGTTCTGAAGCTCTGTGTTTAAATACTTAATCCCAGTATAATGAGTAAAGCAAAAGGCTAGCTGAATAGGGCTATTAATCTTTTTCTGTATGGAGAATGAGTCAACTTCTAGCTGTACTTTTCATTATAAAATACAGTGATAAGTCCTGAGGATTCTGGAAAAAAGCCTATTTTGACATCCTGCTAATAGCTGTTCAGATTGAAAATTTTCTTGTGCCACCGCACCGCAGCCCAGCTGGTGCAAACGATAGATGTTTTCTATTTTCTTGAATTGATTTCCAGCCTCTGGACGATTTGTTATGCAAAGGCTGCTGTCCTAGAAAGGTTCATGGCATCCTTTTAGAGACTCAATACCCTCGCGTTAGTTTCCTCCACGCCTTTTTTTGTGAATTAAGCTTGACACAATTGTGACTGTTTGCTTTTGATCAAACATATGGGACAAGGACTACAGTTCATTTACTACCTCTCAAGTAACCATGTCAAAGTGCATTATAGAGCATGATGTCTGAGGAGGTGTTCCTGCTATCTGCACTAAGCAGGCACATTTGCAAATTCATGAGCTATTTTTGAAATTCATGAGCCATCCTCTGCCCAGTTTTTCCTTTTGTTTTCTACAATAGAACATACAGAATATTTAAATTTTTTCTGAAAGCACATTACCGCATCTTTTAAAATATAAAACAAACAAATAAAAATAAAATATGTGTATATATATATAAAAGGTAAATCAAACATGCATAAATTATGGTCTTCTTCCTTAGCCACCATTCTTTCTTCATTCAATACATTTCCAGATGACATCATGGGACATATGCAATTTCCATTCATTTCATCAGCTTTCATTTACCTGATTTATTGTTGAGGTTTTTTTGGAACAAATTATTGTGCTCTGTCATATGTTCCAGTGGCAAAGTATTTGTCCTCATACATTAGCATAGGAATTGCACTTGATTATGAATATATGATGATGAATAAAGGTGTGTCTTTTTGTTCAGTCCCATTCCAGTGTCTGGGCATTTCACCTGATAAATCCCATCTGGTTTCTATGCTGAAGAGTTTTACTGGTCTCAGGAGAAGGATGTGTGGACAGCAATAATCACCAGGTAGTTTATTGGACATTTCTAACTGTAGGACTCAGTTTTACATGGACATTTTATGGACATCACCAAAATGCTTTTTAACCTAAGCATATCCTTTGCTACTCACATTGTTAGGAGATAAAGTCAGAAAAGCAATTATTCCTCTTTCCTGTGCAGGGCAATGTGGATAACAGAACATACTCTATGAGCTGGATGCAGTTCTTTGCAAATTGACACACTGCAAAATCTTTCTTAGTAGTTAGATGATCTTTGTAAAACACAATAACACATATTTGTGGAAATAAGTACTAATGCTTATAAACAGCACTAATCTTTCATATATTGGTTACAATAGGCATTTGTATCAGGGTTCATAGAAAACAAAAGCTAGAATGAGTCAAAAAGTAACATGATAAACTTCAGTAAAACATCTGATTTTTCTTTTTCATTGTCACAGTTGACTGGTTTTTCAGTTTTACTTAGAGAGCTGTGAACTGAATAAATACAAGAGACTGTGGGAGAAACTAAGAGTTGCTCAGTTCCCTATAACCTTGCAATAAATAAGCATAGCCACAAAATATCAAATAAAGAGAAAATGAGCAATGGGGCAGGATTTCAAAATATCATTGACAGAGAAACTCAAGAAAATTACACAAAGCACCTTAAAAACAGAAATAATTTTAAAAACCCACAAAAATAACATCAAGAGATATTTGCACTTCTAAGAGTGCAAATTTTTCATCAATGAAATTGTATCAGAAGAAGTTGCAAAAACCCCACACACAGTCTCTTACAGGAGAATTATGTCCAGAGCAGAGGGACTTCCACTGCTCTGTGGCAACATTACTGAGAAATCCATGCATCTTGCCATTCTCACAGACTGCTGGATATCGAGGAAAGGATTGTTGAAGTGTTGCACAGACTGAGGAAGCTTTTTGTTAATTCTATGTTTGTGAACTGCCTGTGATTGAGGCATTTTCTGTTCAGAAAATACATATAAGCATGTACAGACCTTGGAACCTTAAAATGCAAACAGCCAACTGTTGGGACCCTGGGCTTTCACTGTGGTAATTAAAAGGCAATTTCTTGTATCACTGGGTGAAATATGTAGAAATGTAGAGGTTTGAGTTTGTGAGTTATTAATAATGTACTAGTGGCAAGATGGAGAATTTTGGGTGTGGGTTTTGCTTCTTCTTTCTTCCTTCTTCTTCACCAATCTAGATAGTTTTTGACCATTGGTTCAGAAAGGCTGCATTGCGAACAATAGTCACTGGATTATAAGTGAAAACATGTTAGTTGGCAGTCTATAATTGGGTAAATTAGGCTTTAAATAACCTTGGAACTCACTGTTCGAGACCATTTTCCACCTTCCTAACTTAGAGAGTACCCTGTGCTGCCTTGTCATAGATAAGAACTTAATAAATGACCTGACTAAAACTCTTCAGCGTCTCCTGTGTCTTACTCCAAACTCTGAGCAAAGAACTCACGAAACACTAAAGGTAAAAACAGAAACGGAATTCTAACAACTGGCGTCCAACAGCCAACAACATTGTATTTCTTTGAAAATAGACTGAGGCGGAGTACTAGTGAGCTTTCCAGAACTTTCCTACTAGTACTGCCCCAACCCTAACTCTAGCCATGGTCACCAGGAACTTCTCAGTTTGAGGAAAGAAACAGGGAATATTCTGTATCTCTTTAGCTGTTGTTCTTCATTTCTTCACAGGGCAAGGCAATCTGTGCAGATGCACTGAAATACCAGTTTTGGATGTACCAATATTAACCAGAGCCATACAAAATCTTGGGTGTGGGTTTTGATTGGGTTTTCTGTCAGCTTGAGGATAGATCTTGAAAGCTTAGCAGTGATTATGTTTTCAGATTTGTCAGAAACATTTACAGTCTCACACACCAGAAATAAACCTAAGACCTGAATTCAAAGCAGTTTCTTTGAAGACAAAGAATTGAAGCAGTGAAAAACTGCAATTCAAATTACTCAGAGTATTGTAAGTAGAGACTACCAAGAACTGGAAGCATGATATGAAGATGATAGTTTTTTACTGTACGTTAGATAATGTAACTAGAGTAAGAGTTCTAATTACCTCTGGGCAAAGGAATATCCATAAAAAAAAGAATTCACAGCCTCAAGTTTGAAAATTTTTTCAAATTAACAGCATGCAATTAATTAATTAGAAGCACATAGAAATGAAAATATAAAGTTTCATTTAAAATACCTTAGCTTGTGTTTCAACTGTTGGCTGAGTTATATTTCTAAGCATTCAGAGACTGATTCCTTTCATATAGCTTAAGTGGTTTTTCAGCTCAGTTTAGAAATTTCCCAGCCTCTGGGAATAAAGTAGGAAATTTAAGAGAATAGCTTTTCAGCTTCATGGTACCTAAGAATGCAAGATAATTCTCATTTTAATCATATCTATTTGCTGGATGGTTTATTTTTTCTATTTTGCAAGATACTATGATATCAAATGAACAATATTCATATAAGTGACTGCATCTGCCAAATTACTTTATCAGTGTGGAGAATTTATCCTCTGGAAAGGATTATGTGGAAGGAAAGATTGCAATTTCAATGATTGTTCTTGCTGAAGAACTTATCTTCAAATATGTTTCCAAACATTTTTTCAAATTTGTGTTCCACTAGTGTACCAAGGTTGCTGAGGATATCTTGTGGCTGTATTGCTTCCAGTCTGTTTTTGTGAAAGGGATTAGAGACCCAAACACCTAAGACACAGCAGAACAAATTTAAACTTTGCTTTTCCTTCCCCCTCCTCATTGCCCTTTTCTCTGCTGAGAGTCTGGGCACAATATTCTTTTGCTAAGGGAATATTTGAACTGAAGACTACAAAATAATGGATGCCTTGCACAACAGTAAGAGCATTATTATTTTTCGTCGGGATTCCACATGCAAAGAGGCCTGGGAAAGATACTTTAAAAGCAAATTAGTGAGGTTTCATAGGTTGGTTTTTTTGTCTTTTTTTTTTTTCCCCAGCATGTCAATGTGCACTTCCGTAGCACTAGTTCCTTTAGAGGTTTTCTAATGTAGGGCACTGGTGGTTTTTCGTTTTGCACACTTATTCCTTTTGAATAACAATATTGGTGTGAGCCAGACATTTTGAGAAGATACTTCATAAGCTTTCTTTCACTGTGATTTTAGTGCACCTCTGTGTTGACTTGTAATATCCCAGTTACTGGCCTCAGTAGAAGGGACTTTTAGACATAATGAGGAATGTTGTTGTCCTTGGACAGTTTACTCTGTGACTAAAAAGTTTACAAGGGTCTTTAATATAATGAATTATGACAGTGTTTAAATATTGTTCTCCATACCTGCAGCATAAACATATTTGTGGACAGTCCCAACTTTTATGTACAGTAAAAGCAGACATATTAATAATGTCGCTACTACACCACAGAGGTGTTCACAATATGTGAAACAGAACACTGCATAGAGTAAATGGTGATAATTACATTGTTGGGTGTCTTAAGAGGCTTAAAAATGCAGTAAGACCTAAATTAATTTGTCATATCGAATCCCAGGCACAATGAAAATTTATTTCATGTCCAGGTAAGTTAAAATACTCTATCTGAATATTCATCACAAATCTACTTTAGATCTCCTGAAATTACCCAGGAGGAAAAACTCAATTCCAGATTCCTTAGGGTGGTGAAACACCAGTTTTTGGAAGTTTGTCTGCTGCGACTGAAAGGTGACCTTGGAGCATCAGAGCCAGCACTTGCTGCCGAGGAAATCGTTGCCATTATCACACTTTGGCTGCAGCTTGCAGCAGCACTGTAATATTGTCACTCCTGGCAGAATTCCCTCTCTGCATTAGTATGAAATGGTATATAAAAAGCCTATATAGTCAATAAAGATGGAAAGTCTGGAAAAATTGTAGGAAAACATGGTTAATTTGCTTAGTTCCCTGGGCTCATTAAATTGGCTCAATGACTGGATTTAAAATAACTGAGCTGATATATCAGCCCCAAATAATTTTTATGCCAGAAACAGCAGCAGTGCCCTTTGTAACTCCAGTACGAGATTTCCTTGTCACATACTGCCCTCTTGTGCATCAATAGCTTTCTTATAGAGCTAATCTAAGAGCAAGACAATAATAAACAAAAGTTCTCAGGCTTTCTCTTGATCTCCTTTGACATTTTCTATTTTTATTCAGAATGAATGCAACTTCTTAGCACATGATGGAGTGGAAACACTGGCTGGGCTTGTCCAGCCTGGAGAAGTGAAGACCAAGAGGAGATCCTACTGCTGTGAGTGGAAGCAAGGAGCAGACTGGGCAGAGTTGAGGGAGGAGGAACTCCTCTGGACCAGCAAGAACTGAAGTGAGTTTTCTGTGACCTGGGAAGCTAGTGAGTTGTCTGGAAGTAAGCCTGGATATTTTAAAAATTGTTTTCCCATCTTCAGTTTTTCTCTGTTTAATGTGTTAAAAACTCTAATTTATATTCTATGACAGCAAGAAAAATTTTACATTTAAAATCCCTTTTGCTTATCTGTGGAGAAAGCACTACAAGGAAGCTCTTGTAACTTTAGAGCTCCAGCAGAGTGGTCACCCTTTCATACCTGGGATTCTGTTCCTCTGTCAGTGATATTTGTTTTATACAAAATGGGAAGTCTTCAACCAAGAGAGATTGTGTTCTTTTGGATTTTTGCTGGCATGAAAGTTACTTTTCTACTTGAAAGTTGATGTTTAATCAAGCCTCCTCAGACAAGAGAATAAAAAGAAAAATAAGCTGCTGAAACTTCCCAATCTAAATGTTGCCCATTAAGCTCTGGGTGAAGGAATATGCTCTTTCACACTTTTCGAGCAGGTGATTCTTAGGAATGCCAAGTACCAGAGATGAAATGAAGTATACTTTCAATACGCTTTGAATGATTTAATTGTCAGTCTAATATCTTACATATATGCCAGCACAATTTCATTGTGAAATTAATATGCAAATCATTACTTCCTTTTGGCCTTTTGGAAATAAAGAGTGCATACTGTGGTTATGTGGGACAGCCACTGACAACAGTAGTGTTCCAAATATTCACAATCTTTGCTAGCCAATACCATGACAACCTAAAGCAATTGCAACTTTTTTGCGAGCTTTTTGAGCTAAAAAGACCTGCATACATTTCATGCATGTGCCAAGTGCCAAAACTTGTATAATAAAAGATGGGAAACTGGGGGTTAAGTCAGGGTGCCTGTGAGGTTATTGTCCCTGAACAGGAAGCAGAAGTTACGTGAAACCAGTGGGAGGATTGTCTAGCTCAGGTTGAAGTGTGGGACAAGGCCATCACTGGAACCTAAAAGCTGGAAGTCTTGAACTCCATCTCCCTGGTTTTAATAGCGAAGGCACTGGACTCTGCCTGTGCAGAGTAGCAAAATGGCTCAAGTCCTCTGGAATGTAATTCAGAACAGAAGTATTGCTTTCTACTGTCTTTAAAAGAATCCCAGCGACAATAGCTTTCTAATTTAAAATTCTTTGTTAGGTGTCTAAAATTTTATGAGGCGAACTTTACCACCATCTTAACAAAATGAACTCTGACAGTTCATGAAGCCTCCCCCAGGTCCTAGTTCGTTCCAATGTATCATTAGCATCATCAATAGCATTCATCAAGAGGGTTTGGTGGTAAGTTATGTCCATTAATAAAATTCTGTCCAAAAGTTTTAAACTGCTTAAAGTTGTATTCAGAAGCCACTTTGGACATAATTTTGATATCAGAAATAAACTCCAACATCTCCAGTGTATTGCTCTTTTGCATGTTTAGTAGACTTGTCACAAGAAGTTCTATTCAATTTTAATCCATTTCAAGCTGTGCTTGAGGGAGAGCCAATGAGAAATAAAATAAAGATTGTAAGCCCAGGAGTAAGAAAACAAATCTCTGAAGTTGGAGTTAAATTCTGAAGTGTAGGTTGATGTATCTGCAATACAACTGGAAAACAACGGGGATGAAATATCGAACAAAAACAAATTATGAAAGAGTCCCTAGTATCTTAATTTAAAACAAGAACAAGAACCAACTTAAAACTTGCCTACTTACTTGAATTAAAACAGCAGCTCAGTTATGCTGTGATAAAATAATGAAAGCAAAGCTGCCACTATTGTAGCTATTTTTAGTAATTTGTATTATGCAAATAATGTCCTTACTTTATGCATTGTATTTTGCCCAGCTCTGAAAAAGACTGTGTCAGTGTTTAACCCCATCTTGTGTGTGTTGTTGTACTGACTATTCTTAAGAATCGGAGCCACTGCACACAGAAGAATTTGGCTCAGTCCTGAAACTTTTCTAAGTACAATTTGGCATCGTCTTCTACTGTCACTTATCTACTATTGCACTTGTTCTGCAAAGATATTATCCGGCCTGTGGAGTGAAATCTGTCCAATAACACTGAAGTAATTGATAAAATCACATTTTCTTCCAGCAGAACACATAGCATTTCCAATTACCGAGCTCATTTACTGCCTGCTTTCTAAGCTACTTATACTGACTATTAGTAATCTTGTGGTAGGTACACATTTCAGTTACGCTAGGATTCAAAAATGTGATTTTTATTAAAATCTACTCTAGCTGCCAAATTACAGTGGATATTTGCATATCATGAAACTAACTTAATGACCTGTTGCCTGGGTCCAGATGTACAGAAAGAAGCGGCAGTCAAGCTTGGAATGCTAATATACATGAAGAAACCCCGGGGATAAGAGGTCTGCAACCCACTAATACAGTATTTCTGTTTACCATTATGGGGTGAAATATCTCAATGTATACTATGAAATGTGGTGATACGTGAGAGAGACGTTTGTATTTAATTTCATGCAGTGTGAGTAAATGTTATGTAAACACATTTTGAAGAAACAGAATCTTTCTTATTTGTAGACTAAAGTGATGTGTAGCAGACAGAACTTTGCAATACGAATATAGCCTAAATGTCCCCTGGAGGTTTTTGAATGTAATTTGCCTTCTTATGACAAAAAATGATGATGACAATAAGTTTTTGAAGGACATGGCCACCCTGGGGGGATGTTTTGCCTCACAGCTCACCTTTGCTGCTGCAAATGTGCCCCACAGTGCCTGACTGCCTGAATCAGGCAGGGGCAAGGAAACACAGGGGATGACTCTGGGACATATAATAAATATATTTCCTCTCAAGGATCAGGAAAACTAAGCCTATGAAATGCTTTAAATTAGCCCTTTTCTTTGAAATAGTGAATATCTCAGTTCTGTCAATGCTTTTAGTGGAACAGAGGAATTAACGTGGACTCCTTCCAAAACCAGCTGTGTCTCTTCTTTCCGTTAAAAGCCAGTCACATATTCGCATCGCTTCTCATTCTAGCTGTGTAGATGAGTAGGTTGAGGTTTTCTTTTCATACAAGTCTTACTTAAGAGCATAGATGTGGTTCTGAGGTTTGCTGTAAAACAGGTTATCAAATTTTTGTGTGCCTCAAGTTTAAATGGATATTTAACAATAAGGAAAGTGACTCTTTCAACCAAGAAGAGACTCGTGGATGGAGGGTTCTGTAATTTGATGAAAAGCATCGCACAGTTTTGTGATCAACCTGGAGTCTGTCAAATGTTCCAAGCATATTGGTCAGAAATTGTGTTTTCTTTGATTCTTTGCCCTCACAAACACTGCTTAGAGTCAGTTGATGCCAAAATCAGCTTCATTTTACTGGCATAGTTACATTACTGTGATAGCAATGGGTAACATCAGTGGTCAGTTCAATTCCAGAATGGGTTGAGGTTCTTTTTTTCGAGTGTAGCTCTGTCATGTGTTTAGGGCAATTTGTTGTCAGCAGGATGTCTCTGGCAAAATTGTTTACTGAGTCCAAAGGAAGCAAATATGAAATAAAGCCCAGCTTTGGGTTTGTTGCTGTTGCTAAATTTGGCCAATATAAATCTGATAAAGAGAGCAGAGCTTTTGATTGAAGTGCAGCTCTATTTTCCTGCTTCACACGACCATATTATAGAGACAGCATCACATTTCAGTGTTTGCCAGTGGGAACATTTATAATGGATGCACAGGCTTCATGCGTGAAGAGACTGTCTTTGCAACTTTGTCAGAGAGGGACTGAAGAGATTCATGGTGGAAAGCAAGAAGGAATCGCCAGGCAGTACATGCTGCTGCACAAACAATATCTTAGATCAAGTATCTCTGGAGCAAATTCAAAGAGAAAATATTATTATTAGAAGATTAATAACTGAATGTGTATAACTGAAATGTGTACCTACCACAAGTTGCTCTGAAGGAGACTTATTTGCCAAATGGAAATGGATGATTGAACCATACCCACATGCAGTGGTGAAGATTGTTATCACAACTGTTGGCAGTGTCATTCCTGTAATGACCAGATGCCCCAGCCAAACGTCACACAGGGACATAATTCTTGAAGCAATGATGTCAATATTCCAGAGTGACCAGTGGTTTCATAAAGACGTAAGACATATGTCTTCATAAAGACATAAAGACAGGCAACTTTTAGAAAGGCTGTTGATTTTTCCTACAGCCATTTCTTCATGGTTCTGCATAAAATGCTAATTGCTATGACATTTGTTGAAGGCTTCAATCCTCATCATGAAACAGGAACAACTACTGGACTGATTCATAGCAGTGTGTTCCATTGAAGATCTGTTATCAGCGTTTTAAGATAATGAAGTTCTAAAAAGAATGTGTCATTTTCTAGTCAGAATTAACCATATACAGTTTTATCTGTTTATTTTAGCACTTGAGTAGTCCCCTTGACACATTATCTGAACCCAGATCAAATATTTCTTTGTATTTCTTTCAGATCTTTTTTCTTTCACATGTAGATTTAATAGCTCAGAATTACTTCAGTGAGGAGAGAGTCAAGAACAGGACTGTCTCTAACTATTCAGAAAACTCTAAAATACCTTTGTAATTCTCAACAGGTATTCCTCTGCTTGTCCAATTCTGAATTTCTTCTCCTTTGGTTTAGAGCAGATTCAGAATCACACAGTTAAACCAAGCAGATCACTTCCTCCACCTGCTTCCCTTACTTCTAAAGGGGATGAACTGGTTTTGTGTTTCCAGGAGAGGGTTCTTGAAAAATTCCCAGCACTTGCTAGCTCCTTTATCCTCCACGGAAGTTTCGCAGGGAACCCCTCTCATTTGAACTCGGAGCTGGCATTTGCTCTTCTAAAATCTAAAGCCTTTTTCTTAGTAAAAACCTTCAGTGTATTTATCAGGATCCCAAACTTCACAATATTGTGATCACTGCAGCCAAGACTATCAGTAATCGAGACATTACAAAGCAGTTTTTCTTGGTTTGTGAGTAGCAAGTCCAGCAAGTCCAGCAGTGCCTCATTCCTGCTTCACACATGTGATGTTTGTAAGAAGAAGCAGTCCTCTATGCATTCCAGAAACTTGATGAATGGCGTGTGAACTGCTATATTGTTCTTCCAACAAATGTACATTCAAGGTTCTCCATAACACGGAGCATGAATCCTCCTCTTCTCTGCCTGTTTCTATGAAACAGGACAGCAATCCATCATGTTCCTTCAGTCATGTGAGCTATTGCACCCTGTTTCAGTTATTCCTATGAGATCATAACTTTCTGACTGCATATGGAACTCCAGTTCTGCCTGTTTGTTCCCCAGGCTGTATGTGCATGTAGGCACACACTCCAAGTGGTTAGTCTTCTAGTTCTCATCTTGGGAGGTAGCTAAGGAATCCCTGTTTTAGCTGGCCTGGTTTATTCCCCAGTTCATTGCAATGGCATGAGCATTGCCATTTTGGACCCTGTCCTCCAAGTCTTTCAGTTTAAAGCCCATCTCAACATGCTGGCCATTCTGCTGCCAAATATTCCCTTGTCTCTTCTAGACAAGTGGATCCCATCTCTCTCTAACAAGCTATAGTCACTGAAGAATCTCCCATTGCCATAAAAGCCAAAACCTTCGTGAAGACCAGCCACAAAGCTGGAAGTTAATTTGCGTTATACATCTATTTCTGGTTGCATCCTTTTCTCTAACCACTAAAATGAAAGAAAAGATAAGTTGGCCACCAATACTTTATGTTTGCACTCCCAGGGTTTTGTAGTCTTCCTTGACTTTGTCCAGGTTATGGCTTGCACTGTCATTCATGCCCACATAAAAGAGGAGCAATGGAGAGTAGTCTGTGCTCTTGACAAGTAGTGGCACCCTCTCAGCCACACCTCAGCTCTGGGAGGTCAGCACACCTCTCATGACTCCCTGTCGAGCTGGCAGTGGGAGCCTCGTTGCTCCATACAACAGAGCATCAGCAGCTATGGGCACTTGTCTTTTTGCAGTATCCACTGTGTCATTAGCGTATTCTATAAACAAACTAACTTTTTCAGTTTGATAATCATTCCAAATAATTCAGTTTTTCATACTTGTATTGTAACTCAAAAATATCATTAACAATGAAACTGTTCCCAAATGAAACTTCTAAGCCTGGCTTACAACTTATATGGAGCATGTCTGCCAAGGCAGGGGCAGCTGTAGGTCCAGACCACGTAGGCAGTTGCCTAAGGCAATAGCAGAGAGACATGAAAATCACAGTGATAGCACAGCAGCTCCCCCAAGCACCACCTGGTCTGTTGAGATTATACAATCTTCTCAGCCTCAATAATGAGAAAATTTATCCAACTCCCTGGCTTTGTTTTCCCTCATCCTCCTGCTGATAGACAAAGGAGGTCTGGAAACATCCCAGCATGGAGCCAGAGAAGGACCGCTCTTCCTTTCATGTGCCTTCTCTCAGGCAGTCATGCTACATTGGGTCAGAAAGTCCAAGCAGGTGTTTGTAATTTTAACCTCATTAATTTTGAAACACTGCTGTGAAACCTTGAGTCTGCCTATGACAAAATCATTATATTATTATACAATTTTAGTACCACTGTACTGGTTTGGGCTAAGATGATTAATTTTCTTCGTATTATGGAACTGTGTTTCTGGTCTGTGTTAAAAACAACATTGGTAACTCAGGAATGCTTTAGCCATTGCTGAGCAGTGCTTGCACAGTGCCAAGATTTTTTCTGTTCCTTACACCTCCTCCCCACCAAGTAGGCTGGAGGAATACATGAAGTTGGGAGGGGGTACAGCCAGGACAGCTGACCCCAACTGACCAAAGGAATATTCCATATTGTACAACATCATACTCAACAATAAAACCTGGAGGAAAGAAGACTAAAGGGGAAACATTCAGAGATGTAGTGTTTTCCCAAGTAACCATTATATGCGATGGGGCTCTGCTTTCCTGGGGATGGCTGAACACCTGCCTGCACAGGGGAAGAGGTGAATGAAATCTTATTTTACTCTTCATGCATACCTAGCTTTTGTTTTACCTATTAAACTGTCTTTATCCCAATGCACAGTTTTTCTCACTTTTACCCTCTCAATTCTCTTCCCCATTCTTGGAAAGAGTAAGTGGCTGAGTGGGGCTGAGCTGCCGACTGGGGTTATCCCCCAGTGACCAGAAAGAATTTAGGACTGTAACTCCTGAACAGCAGTGGATTTGGTCTTTTTGGTCATTCATTTGGTTATTCTTAGTGGTCCTTGTAGCTTCACAGTTTTACCAATATAAACAAGGCTTCAAATCAGCCTGGCAGGTTTTATTCCAATATGTCTTAGGTTTCAGCACTCCATGCAAGTGCAAAAGGACCTTCACTTAAAATAATTCACTCTCCAAAATAGCCATTTTTCAAATTTAGTGTAACATTGATAATCCCAGAAACAGCATTACATGTGTGTGAATGTTCAGCTGACTGGTCAAACACCAAAACTAGAATTCTGCCTAAATTGCAGCACATATGCCACACAAAAGAAATTGAACAGAGTCTCTAGTTGTTGATAGATGTTCTTAGTACCATTAATAGGGTTTCTTGATACAATCCATCAATTCATAACCTATTTATTTAATATTTGTATTAATGGGATATTTGTATTGATGGGATCTGGCTACCTGTTTGAGGTTTTTATGCCTAATGCACAAAATAGAAACACTGTATCTCATCCTGCTGAAAGAGTGGGGTATTTTTTCTTCCTAGAGGTTGTGAAGTCCCTTTTTAAGATGCAAAGTGTACAGACAGGAGGAGACATAGAAGACGAAAAAGAAAAGTGTTTGAAGAGACAGGAATGTATGAGAATAATTGGTTAATATCACATTGACTCAAATTCAAATGAACAGATGAGAATAAAATGAGAGCTCTTTCGGATAAAACTGACAACTAAACTTTGCTGACTGAGGGGAAATCCCAGAAAGCAAGAGCACATTTGCTGTACGGGTTAAAACTGGACTGGACTGATCTCTCACTAACTGGTAGCAATTTCTACTTCTTTTTCAGGATGGGTAAATGAGCAGCTGTAAGTTTTAAAGATCGATCCCCAGGCTGCACTATAACCACGTGTGAGAATGGTAGGCTCAGAGACAACAGAGAAATAACTTCTTTCAAAAAACCTAATTAGGGGCTTAAATATTTCACTTCAGCAAGAAAAGTTCTAATGAAATAAAACCTTGTCTTGAGAAAAGGCTTATTTCTCATAGTAGTTAATAAATGTAAATTTTGTATTGGTGTCAATGTCCCTTTTCCTCTGAGCGCAAAATCTAAAATGTTGCTTTGTAAAGGAAGAGTGACAGGAAAGATTTTTCTTGATATCACAGAGAATTCAATTAATATTATATCTGTAAGGGAGATCTGTGGTGCCAAAGTAAACTTTTCTAGTCTTCCTGAAGTTTTTGCAAAAGTAGTTCTTCTTGAATTCGATCCAACTCGTGTTAGTAAATTCTAGTTTCTAATGGGTGTGAGAAGTCCCTGCTGTTTAGCATTAAGAGGTGGTGGCATTAGACTTCCGGATTCCCCTTAATTGTCAAAGTCCAGTATTCAATTGCAGTTTGCATTCACTAAGCACTTACTCAGCTGCTCTCTAAGTTGACTTTCTCCTACTTACCCTGACTGTAGAGTCATTATAATTGAGAGTTGAAAAGTGTTGCTGATAGTTGCCTGGTCTGAATGCCCAGATTGCATTGGCTGCTCTGAGCGATACTTTCATGGCAATGAACTATATTCTAACTATTTTAACTACTGACTCTATAGGGGGAAAAAAAGCGGAGAATTATTTCCTTCTTTTCTTTCCTTTACATCCATTTTGGTGAGGATGAAAGGATAAGTTCCCTTGGGAATGGCATCCACAAAGGGGATTCATGATTGTGAGTATTGAATTGGAGAAATAACTAACTCTTTGGAGAATGTGGCCTGCTTTTTTCTTTTTGGTATTTTACACTGGCTAGTCCCTGCTAGCCTTTCTCTCTTTCTCTCTGCCAATCTTTATAAGATCATTGTGGGTTACACTAGGCAGCTGGACAGACAAAAAGAAACCAAGCAACGCAGTGGTTGGCATCCCAAACTCATATAAGCCTTATGCATCAAGTCTCAAAATCTAACAACTAAGAAAATCCTGTTCCAGTAAGTTCATTGGCCATTAGCTTTACATGGGGCTTTCACAGCTGATTTTTAAAAGCTTGAACAGAGTTGATGTAGGGAACCATCATGAATTGTTATTACAATTTCAAAACTATAATCTCAAGTAACTTAGCAGACAATTTCTAGTATTGGATTCCTTGAAATTTTCTCCAGAGGAGTAGGGAAAATTTTAATAAGACTGGATATTTGCAAGAATTATACCAGGATTTCATTTGGAAAATTCGAATGCTTAACTGTCATTACTCTGCAGTCTGATTTTCACACCTATTGTTTCACATGGGGATATTCTGTATTCATATCCTTCTAAAATTAAGTATTCATGAAGACTTCTGAGGTCTGTACTTTATACATTTTGCCACCTCTGGATTTGGTTCAACCTTCTTTTCAATTGTCTCTTTACCAAAGTCATGAATATTTGTTGCTGGCAGAAAGGAGTCTCAGTTTTCAACCCAGCTACATGGCCATCTGTGGTATTTGCAGATCACTAGAATTTATCTTCTCCTGTCCAGGGAATTTCTAGATGTTTCTGGATCAGAGATTTCCCACTTGTCAGCTCTCATTACCGTGTCCTTTCCTAAGTTGAATCTGATGTAGCAACAAAACCAACAGCAGCTGTTTTAGTTTCAAGATGCTTTAAATAAGGTGAGAATGTATTTTTCCGGGCTTGACTCATTATGAGGTAGCTGATTTTTCAGCAAGGCTTTACTTAAATTATTTTTCATTTTATTGATCATTCTTATGTAGTGATGGGAAAATTACCTTAATAAGAGATCAAATTTAGGAAGATTTAGAAATCAATATGGAAGGAGTGCTGTTTCATACTATAAGAAATCTAGAGAAAAATAATTGTGCAGTAATTACATTTGAAGGCAATTGCAGACTAGTACAGACTGCAAACATGAGAAATGTCAAAAGAGAAATTCCTTTTTCTTTTTGGAAAAAAAAAGATTGTAAATACCTGCTATTTCAAGCATGACTGCTGAATCCACACACTGTGTTTCACTCAGATAAGGAGATTTAGGATATATCAGCTCCACAGGATAGGACAAAGTAAAGATGTCTCCAAATTAGCTACCTCAAAGCTACATAGAAGCAGTGGAACAGTGTAAATGTAGCACATCACATGAACTGATTGGTTTTTCTGAGAGATTAGCCATTTCTAACCTGAAGGTAACTTGCTCCAAAGATGAGAGATCTGAGGAGAAGTAAGGAAAGACCTAAGACCCTGAAACCATCAACGTATAGGATGTCATCTCTAATATATTGTATTATATATACATTAGAATCAGTCAATGTACACTGCAGCAGAAATCAAAGAACTGAGCATCAACTGAGAATGTGATTAGTAGACTTCTCCTTTGGCTTTGCCATTTATTTGGACTTGGAATTTCACGTCAAAGACGAACGTTGCATCCTTGTTGCATTCACATTTATTCAGATATCTGAGATTAGAGTATCAGAATGCAATAAACTATTATAAGACTTATATTAGAAGCTTCTAGCACATTGTTCTGAGTTTTTATCAATGATGAAACTTTCATGGCAGCTTTGACTAAAAATTCAAGGCTTCACTTATCAGAATTTCTACACCTAAGTAACTCAATAGATGTCCCTAAAAATTACCTATAACATAGTTAAAGATGGTCACCATTTGAGTAAATTTTTATGACGCCACTAGATGGTGCCACATGTATTGTTATACGCCTCAGAAAACAAAAGTTCTGGGGAAAACCAAAAGAACCAACAAGCAAACAAACAAGACATAATAGTGCTTCATGAAATAGCAAGGATGTATTTAGATATTATTTCCCATCCTCCCATCCTGTCATTTCCCTCTACTACCTCAAATTGTTCTGTTCTTTCTTCTGTGTATTGGGTAGGACTATACACTTCAGAGAGTGTCAGTTCAGTTTAGTGTATGAGATCAATAGTCTTCTATTTTCTCATTGTAAATTTCTCAGAGTTAATTTCTTAGTGTCTACAGATATTTTGAGAAAGTAACAAGTTTTTAATCTGTATTGTTACTGTATAGTTGGCATGACTTATCTACAATAAAGTTTTCCTGATCAAGTCGGCCAACATTGGCTCCTGCATGGCACTCAGCTCTCCTGGAGGTCACATCCACTTGAGTTTTGCACTGGAGTAAGGTGAACTATTCTATGCGTTGTGTAGTGAGTGCTTTTAAGAAAATAATCCTGGTGGATTATTTTCCTGGCCTCATAGGAAATTGTATGAAAGTATTGAAAAGCTATGGCATTTGAATGACACAATATGTGCTCACATAAGGCAGCCTCACGCTACAAAGTACTGGGTTGTATTAAGTTGTCGTATATGGTCCTTTCAGATCCATCAGTTTGAACTCGGAACACAATTGCATTTGAACAAAGGGATTGCACTTGTGCATGGCACTTGAGATGGCCCACAGCTCATTGTTATCTTATAAAATGGAGATGGTAGTTGCACATTGTGGCAATACTGAAGGTATATTTAGACTTAACTCTGAAGTGAATATAAAATTCTAGCTGTTTAGTTCAGTTTTCAAGTGGATATTTCATTGTGTGTTAATGTCTGTGAGACCTTCTGACACGTGACATCCAGCATCAGCTTGAGACTACTTGAGAAGTAGCTGTATGGTTTTAGTTCTGGTCTAATTTTAATGTTGAAAGTTTTGTTTATTTTGTTCTATGCAAAATCTATTTTTGTATGCTTACAGTGGATGATGACCAGGGAAGTCAATGAATCTATAAATGGAGGAAAGCAAAAGTGATCAGTCAGATAAATTGCTGAATATTGAAAAGGCCAAACTAATAAGAAGTAGCATTATAATTCATAGAGTATGTGAGGCATTAAAAAGTCATGCAGGTTCAGACTTTGATCAAGGTTTATTGCAGACAAAAATCAAAGAGAACCTGATTATTTTTCATTACAAATAGGGTAAAGAAGATAATAAAATAGTATAAATTTACTGTATCCTAAAAGACTTCATTAAATCAGGCAAGTAATTTGCCATTCTCTATCAGACTTGGTCAAGGCTGACATTTAATGGAAGACATTCTCTGTGCTATAGACAAGTGAGGAACAAAGTGATTCATCTAGTACTGTTATTTCTAGCCCCCTCCCAATACATGCTTACACGATGTTGTCATAAGAATTGCTTTTCATTGGATTATTTTGACTGAGGATTACAGGGAGATGCATTTCCTCCCAATATCTCAGCAATCGCCAACTCATGCAGTTACATGTGATTTGTATATTAATTCAGTTAGTCATCTTGAAGTCATGGAATAAAGTTCTATTTCACTTAGTGATGTATAAATAGGTGGCACAAGGTAGGCCTTGCCTGGAAGGCCTTACTCTTAATTTCTATCAGAAATAGTAGAGTTTTACTGCAGAGAAATAGGCCACAGCATCAGATGATATTTTCCTAGCAGATACAGCTAGGTGCAAATTTAGGTGTTGTGCCTTAGGGACGAGACAAGACTGTAAAAAATGAAGTGAGGGGATATTTTTAGGAGATAAATGTACTCGTAGCCCTCACCTAGATGAAATATAAGGAAGCTGCATCTTTGCCAGTGAATCATAGTACTGTAGACATATAAGTCACACCAGGAGCTCAGAGTTTCCATTCTCTGCTGTATAAATATATGATTGGGCATTTTCTTTAAATATAGGTGACAATAAGTTGGAGTTTAAAAGTATAGACAAGGAAGTTATATTTGCTGAAGCAGATAAATAGCTGTCAACTGAAAGCTGTGAAGAATTGTATCGACAACAATTCAGAGACTGTTAATAGCAGAAGGCAAAACTGAAGTGGCCCTACATACCTAGAGAACCCGAGCATTAAAACTACATAAGCAGAAATAAAATTACTTCATATATGTTTAAGTCATCAGACAGAGTTATTCCTCAACTCCTGCTCTGTCATCAATGGCAGTGAGGCATTGGCCATACTATTCAAACCTGGAGGTGACTACTAGTGCAAATACATTTTTCCAAACATGTTCAAAATTCTCCTTTCCAAAGTGGTCTTTCAGCTTAACCATCTGTCCCATTATGTCGTATCTGATCGGGAATGTGAGCTAAATGGGCAAATGTCAGTCAACTAGAAAGGACCTTCAGCCTCCGATGCTTGACTGCTGTTGGTTCATTACCAGTGCTACTCAGTAACTCTTAGGAGTATGAAGAGGGCAATCCTTTATTATATATAAGCTAAATGTTTGTTTATAATTCCAAAATTTGAGGAAACTCAGAAAGGGAGTACCAGTTCTTTTACTAGTAAACCAAACCCCAGATTTCTTTTCAGTAGCAGAATCTCTTCAACTCTCCTTTAGACAGTCTTAGGAAGATTGCAGCTGCTTCCCTCAGCCTTTTCCTTAAAGCTCAAGAAATCCAGCTCTTTCAGCTCTTTGTCAAAGAGCATGCTTTGCATTCCCTCTTGTCATCTTGGTGACCCTCCAGAGGTCTCTCTCACCCTGGTCCATATCTTCGTTCTGAGGTCGCAGCCTGAAGTGGGTACGCCAGAATTGGCCTCCAGGATACCAAGCAAGCAGCAGCGAGCAGCCAATTCCCTGGCCTGTTGGCTGTGGTCCCTCTCTGTGCTTGGTTCACAGACAGCCTGCCACCACAAGAGTGCACTGCTGACTCGTGTTCAGCAAAAATCAGCAAAATTATCCGTTGAGATCCCCTTCGTTTGATCAGAGGTGTACCTTCAGATAAGCAGATAACTTTCAGAGGAAATGCTTATATTTTGGCCAGACCTTTCCTTACTGTAACTTCTGATGCAGCTGTCGAGTTTTGGCCACCAGTTTGTGTGCCAGTGACTGTATAGACTCCATGCACAGAACAGGAGCTGTAAATAAAGCTGACGAGTAATGTGCAGGAGAGAGCTCCTGGAACAGGCATATTTTAATTTTGGCAAACCAAAACTATTACTAGGCATCAAATTTTTTAAAAGTGATTTTAGGGTGGTCTTGAGATTTCCTGTTGTTTTGGATGTTTTTTGCATATAAGAACAGAAATTTCACAGAATCACAGAGTCACAGAATCACAGAATATGGTGAGTGACTTCAGCCACTCCTCGTACCTCAAGGCCCTTCACCATCTTTGCTGCTCTCCTTTATATGCTCTTTAATGGCTTAATATCTTTCTTATATTCTGGTGCCCAAAACGGCACACAGGACTTGAGGTGAGGCCACTCCCATGCAGAGCAGAGCGGAACAATCCCCTCCCTTGCCCGGCTGGCCATGCTGTGTCTGATGCCCCCCAGGACACTGTTGGCCCTCCTGGCTGCCAGGACACTGCTGACTCAGATTCAACTTAACATTGATCAGGACCTCCAGGGCCCTTTCTATGGCGCTGCTTTTGCCTGGTTGGCTGTCAAGGGCCTCTGGGTCCTGATGGGTCTTGGGGTCATTGCTCCACTGTCCCTGAGCTCAGGAGCCTCGCTGTTCAGCTTGATCCAATCCTCAGCCCCGGACTTACCTCAATCACCAGCACTGACACTGGCACCTCACCAACTTGCTGATTTTCTCACTAACTCTAGACTATACTGTAGCTTAATTAAAACACTGATATCTTAGTAGTAGGCCAAAATCCAAGAGAAGCATCCTATGGCCAAAGCCTGCGGCAGCTGTCTTGGCTAGAAACCTTAAAGTTCTGCATTTTCTCGGGGCCTTATATTCATGGTCCTACGAAGTGCCTTTTTAGAAAATCAGCCCTAAACAGGGAGAGAAAATTGATCCAAACAGATTTTCACTTGACCAGAGGTTATAAAAATGATTAAAATAGTTATTAAAGTCTAAAGCTATGTATTCAGGAAGTGAAGGTCCACTTTAAATGCTCAGCCTACTGAAATGTTCCAGGTACTTGGATTTGCTACAAGTTATTCTCATTGCAAACTGGCTGGTAGCTGCAGGATACTGTCCTGTGGAAGGTGACCTCTGGGTGAGAGTTAAATTTTAAGCCTGGATAGGGCCATCAAGATTCAGCCAAGTGTGAAAGGATTGCACAAACAAAACCTCTTACAGAAACAAAACATCCAACTCGGTCTCCTACATTCACTGCCAGTCATGTCTATGATTTTATTTTTTTTCAGAGAATCCAAGCATGTTTCACAAATTTTCATCCTGCTGGCAATAATGTGCCAGCTCTTTTTAGGACAAATACATTATTTTGATTAGCCTGATGCCATTCTAGAAATGCTGCTTTCTCCTGAGGCATTATGCAGTTTTGTTTATCTCAAGTGTTAAAAATGCTTGAGTGACCTTTGGCCCCTTCAAAGCCCTGTCTTTATGGCATTTTACTGAGCTACATTGGTAAATTTAGGGAATCAGGAGAGTATGTCTCAGGCTGCCGTCTTCACACTTGTTACCTTCTCTGTCTGAGCTGTCTGTTCCACATCCAGTCTTAGGTGTTTTCCATCAGCTGACAATGGAAATATGCCTTTTTTTTTTTTTTGCTATCATATAATGTTATTCAACTCTTAGATTATTCTGGATAATTTGTGCATTTATCTATGTGCATATCTATTTACCCTGTACTTAAACAGAAGTGAAAAAGCATTTCTACATTTTGATAATATGGTTTACCTAAAATTGCAATAGTACTAAACAGATTATTTTGATGTCCGAGACCTCAAATAACTCTGTGTAACAGTATGCTAACAGTCTTGATAAGCAAGTTACTTCATTCTGAACTCCCCTTATTTACCCTCTCCAATGCAGAACACCTTCCTAGTCTTTTCTTTCAAACATCACTCATGTATTATCTCTTATATTCTGCACAGCCTTCTCTAATCTGAAAACTTCACTTCTCTTATAGTTTTATCATCCAAACAAAACAGGTCTATGTTGGAGATTTCTCCTCAGTTATTGCAAATGAGAAGCACATGCAAAATATTTCCCATAGCTGTTTGAAGAAAATTTTAACACATAAAAGCCTACAAAATTGAATCTAGTTGTATGGAACAGACATGTTAGTTCTATGCATCCCCCAATTCCCAGCCTTGATTATGACAAGTTGCTGGAGACGAGATGACATAGGACGATCCAGGAAGCAAAATCTGACACCGGCAGTGAGTAGTTTAGCAGTTCACCAGTGTGAGCTGGTGCCAGAGCAGATATCCTGCCTCTTATCATGGGTATCTTGGGGAGAAGTCTAGGACTTATGGGGTCTTGCAGTCTTATTGAGTGCTTCTCTACTGCTGATATTGTAAAGGCGTGAGTATCAGTTTTAGGATTTTGATGAGAAACAAACAGTGGCACAAATATTCAGCACATGCATTCAGCACAACATTATTAGGAATGAGAGAAAGGAATGTGGGAGTAAGCAGGTTTGGGATTACCGTGGTTAAGCAGGATAAAGCCAGTGGAGTAAATTAAATCAATAGCTGAGATGATGACAGAGCTCAAAACAGAGAGTAAGAATAATACTGCCACAAAATGAAGAACACTTATAGTTTGAATGAGCCTTGAAAGGTCATCACTGGGTGCTGAATCAGTTTAGCCATGTGCACAGATTCCTAGCAATATCATGCGACCATCATAATGTAGCATCAACCTTCTAATTTAGTTATTTTGACAGCTGATGTCATTGCAGCAGCTTGCATGAGTAAAGGCCTTCATTCAAAATCAGACTGCAATCATATTGCACCACACTTGATTTTAAGCCGATGGGGAATCAAATCAACACTTCTGGTCACTGTATTACTCTATTGCGTATTCTTCTCACACTTTGACTCCTTAGCATTCAAAGCTCTGCCATCTGCATATCACAACTACATTATAACACTGCAGAGGGCACTATTGGTGCGTATGAGCAGCTGTTGAACAAACCCACAATTTCAGCCGCATGAAATTAGGGCAGGGGATGTCCTCAAGTATGTATTTATTCATTCCCTAGTGTCAGACCTATTTGATCTATTGAAGCTGAGGGCCTGAACCACATCTGGCCAAATATCCTTAGACATAAAGAAAATAGAAATAAGATAAGAATCCAATAGTCAAATGGTTCAAAATTCTTGCATATTTAAAACTTATTTTAAAAAAGCTTGGCAGAGGGAAAAAAAACCTCCCTGAAACTGGCATTTAAGTGATGGTTAAACAATTAGTTTTACATCTTTGTGCATTTTTCTCTGGGACTTCTTAGGTTTTATATACCATCATTTGTGGGCACCTATACCTATTGAAATCATGATTTCAATATTCAAATGAGAGATCAGCTTTTAAAAATGTCATTTGTCGTTTAATTAGATATCCTAAACCACTAAACCACTATGTAGAACACACTTGATGCACTCTGATAAACATTCAAAGAGAAGGTTTGCTCCTATTTCCAGATCAGTTCCTGAGTAGTACTATAACTGAGGCAAGTGCATGCTTAGTTCATGTATGACCGTATAATTGGGTGTGATTGCTAGTAAAATTATTTATAATTCTTGGTTGGAATGCCTTTTATCAATGCTAATATTTTTAGGAAAATATTTTGGCATCTGCGGTTATTGAAAGTTTTGTTCTTAGACTGATTTCTATTGTGTTTAAGATAGAGAGTTTGGATAGAAAACAGAGATTTGGACTCTTTGGAGTTCAGTATTCTAGTAATCGCTCTCCTCTTTCTTTCTGCAGAGCATATGGAAGCAGCCAAAGCCACAAGTGTTCGTACTGGAGGCATTTTGCTGACATCCGTTGTCTTTCATATCTACTTTCTTAATGTCTAAAGCTGGCCTTTACCACAACTATGATAAAAAGAGTAGAAAAACATTCCCAGTAGAAAAAAGTTCTAGGAAATATCTTTTCACACTAACTCCAAGAAAGTTAGAGTATGATTTGATCAAAGGGTCTAAACAGCTAGATGGTACAGAATGTGTTCTCAGGCTAGCCTAGAAACATGTGAAAGGATCCAGAGACTGGAAGTTGAAAACAGATATTTTCACAGTAGTTTTATTTGCATTTTTAGAATTGGGAACAACTAGCTACTGGAATGATGTGTCAAGATGGCCTCTCTGTCATTAAATTCATGAATGTATTTACTGTTATCTCTGAAGGATATGCTCTTCTAAGGTTAGAAATGAATTCAGAGAGATTCTGTACTCCTCTACCAAGGTCACTCCCATATAGACTCAGATCTAGACCTACATCTGCCATGTGATCCTAAAGGAGGGAGCACAAACTATTTTACAAGTCTATTCCTAAGCTTCTCTTTGGCTTATGTAAGGCTTATTTTATACGATTGGCTCCTGACAGCCATTCATAAAACTTGCAGCGTTTGCTATCCAAATAGCTTCCAGCCACTGACATTATATCCTCTAGCATATCTGCTTACATTCTGCTATTGTCCTACTTCCAGACACCATTCATCTTTGAGCGCACAGTCTCACTAGATGCATTAGTTGCTTGCCCTGCTGATGTCTTCATTGAAAGCACTCAGATATTAAAAACAGCAGCTGCCATTTAAGCAAAATATCCATGTGATTTGATATGTTAAAATACTGTAGGTGTCTCTAAATCTGCTAATCTTAAACATTGCAGAAGATTGCTTACTCACTGCTTTCACCGGATTATTGTAAAACTATTTAAAAATTAGTTGGCTTGAAGGAAAATCAACAGACAGCACTAAACATTTTATTTTATAGTTCTACTGTTGAAGTGCTTGAGATGATCTTTTCATAAATATTAAATCCCCATAAATCAGCATATTCAAACAGGCGAGTAGACCCAGATGTTCATACCTGTTTCTGTGCCTTTCCATCCCATCTTATCTCCCTTCCCCACCCTAACGCTCTATGCCACATTTATAAGACTATGACTCTAAAATTGGCGTGGAGTAGCTGACCCGGGTTAAAACTAATTCAGCACAAGCCTAGACAACTGAATGGTTTCCGCAGTCTGTAGTTGCTCTGTACATTTATTTATGTATGTGGAACATAGAGTTCCACAAACAATTATTGTGGTGTTAAGGAATAAAACAGCATAGGGTTGAAAATAATTATGAAGCGCAGTCACAGTCTCTTTGTATAACTGCTCAGGCTCAAAGCATTTGTAAAACCCCTTGTTTTGTGCTACCTTAGACATCTTTGCCAGGTCTGGCCTCATTATAAGATTTAGGAATAATACAGCAGAAGTATTAGACATCTTCTTACCAAGGTGCCACGTCAATCAGCATTTCATACATGGAGACTGTAAGACTATTACAATCATCTTGTTTCCCTGAAAACTTCAACAGGAAGTACTTCAATTTGATACAAAAAGGACATATGCAGCATTTTTTAATGAAGTACATACAAATCACTTTCAAGATACTATTTCACATTAGTTTTTTAACAGTGAGTAAGCAAATCAAAGTTAGTATTATACATCACTGAATTAGTTTCATTATCGACTTCACTGGCACTAGTATGAATATCACCATCTTGGAAAAAGAAATACAAAGTTACATTGCATTGCATTTAATATAAAATATTACTTGTCTAAAGCCCAAATTGGCTGTAAAGTAGAAGAAAATTATGCTTATATCTCCATTAAGTCTAATTTCTTTTTGAGTGATATAGAAAGTAAGTTGGAATTTTGTCAAGAATGATCCTGAATCACTGTGTTCTTTGTTGGAGGTTCTTATAACATTCTTATACTTAACACTATTATAATTTTACTTGGCAACCCTTGCACTTTTTTTTAAAGTAGGTTAAGTATGAGTCATATTGTTATAACATGATTGTATGACATTCCAGGCTAAGATGTTGAGCTTGCAGAACATAAATGAAATCTATCTGGAAAGAAACAGTAAGTTACTTACTCTAATCTTTTAGATTTAAATCTTTTTTTGAGTGCTGGAAAAAAAAACATCTTCAACACATGGAAAGTGTCTACCGAAAGGGTAGATTCAGGGAATAAATCACAGAGCTAGATGAAATGAGATCAGAATAGTTCTACCTTTGTTACACATAATTGCAATGTGACCTTAAAGTCCATCTGCACAGTGCTTTCCATTGATTATCTATGACTGAACAATTCATCTCACTGAACCTCTAGTTGTCTAGAAGTTAGATATCTGTTTTAAGTTATTCATCTGAATTGTATTTAACTATTGTCAATAGAGACATAAATACACCATTCAAATAGGATGAATCTTCCTTGGGAACTTTCTCCACTGGCAGTAAAGAAAAAGTAGCTTGATCTGTATGCATTCATTTAAGCTAGGTAGCTAGGAAAGCTAAGCATTACCCTAGTAGCTCACTGGTAAATATTTGGTTTCTTTCTGGATGGTTTCTGTAAGAATTTTAGTTGTAATTAAATTAGGAGGATGAAGTAGCACTGGAATTTAGGCTGAGTACTTAGTCTTTAGGAACCTCTAAGCTCTCTTTTTTAACATCTCCTGATTGCAATATAGGAATGATATATGTCTACTTTTGTGTTCTGGTTTTGGCCGGGATAGATTTAATTTTCTTCCCAGTAGCTGGTACAGCGCTGTGTTTTGGATTCAGTATGAGAATAATGTTGATAACACAGCAATGTTTTAGTTGTTGCTAAGTAATGCTTACCCTAAGTCAAGGACTTTCAGGACTTTCAGTTTCCCATGCTCTGCCAGCGAGGAGCTGCACAAAAAGCTGTGAGGGGTCATAGCCAGGACAGCTGACCAGAACTGGCCAAAAGGATATTCCATACCATAGAACATCATGCTTATTATATAAACTGGGGGAGACTTGGCTGGAACATGCCAATTGCTGCTCAGACTGGGCATCGGTCAGTAAGTGGTGAGAAATTATATTGTATATAATTGTTTCCTCTCTCTCCCTCTCCTTCTTCATTAATATTAATATTATTTCTTCCTTTGTTTATATTATTAATTTGTTCTTATACCAAACCATAGATTTTATCTTTTTCCAATTGTCTTCCCTATCCCACCAGGAGGCAGGAGGAGTGAGTGAGGGACTGTGTGGTCCTTTGTTGTCATCTGGGGTTAAACTGTGACATTCTGTAAAACAGTTTCATTTTCCTGCCTCTTTTGCAATATAAGCAATGAATAGTAAACTAATTAAAAGCTAATGTGATTTAATTGACATGGAATTTCTCCATTATCAATTCTGCGCTGATATTGATGTCTATATGGACATTGACACACTGTACTTACTGACATGCATTTTGTTGCTGTAAGGTCACAAAGGCCACATACTACAGTCTTAAAAATCGACTGCATTGCTATCTGATCTAATCATGATTTTGGCCAAGACTGAAGTGCAGAATAAGTCCCCAGGTCTACATGCTTAGGATCTATATGAGTATTAGTTTAAAAAAATTAAGAAAGAAATGAATAGGTGCTAAAACACAAAAAACTTTGCTTCTAACTGAAACAAATCAGTTGCTTTAGCAGCTTATCCCGTTGGGACACCTAAAGGCAGTAGCTCTTATTATGGACTAATGGGCTGCAAAATTTCAGTGTAATGACAGAAATTTGTTTCTGGCAGATTGACAGAATTTTGTTATTTTGGGGAAGGCTGTAGGGGTAGCCATAGCGTAAAAGTAAGGTCAGCTCCAGTCAGACAATTTTTAGTAACTGGAAGATTGTGATGGTTGCCTGGCAACTACGGCAGATATAAACTAGCTTTTCCAGGTGACTTGGGAGACTTACGGCATTTTCACTTGGTGTATTGAAAAGATTGCCTTTCAAAAGAGTCTGGAAGTTGGAAAGGTAAATTAATCATGGTTAACTTGGCCCATGGTAGATACAGAAACTGGCTTATCTGGCTTCTTTCTGGCTTTTCCATTTCCATGAAGTGTCAATATATCATTTAACTCTTGAAATTAAGAGCCACAGGCTTGATTCCTTTGCTGCATTTGGATAAACCAAAAATATGTGCGGGCTCAAAATATATCTCCAGCTTCCCAGCATCATCCCTTAAGCATTCCCTTCAACCTGCAGAGGCTCAACAAGTAATAGGCGGAACCCACCCTATGCAAAACTCTATTTTTACGCCATTTCTTACACATCAGTAGGAAATTAATATGGAAAGCAAAGTCACCCCTTCTGATTAAGGAAGCACAATTACAAGAATAAGAAAGTGATTTAAATTTTAAAGCTGCTCTGTTTCACTGGGTTACTCTCATTCTTTGGGAAATTTCTCAATACTTCCCACTGTTTCATTAAAGAAGTAACTCAACTTTTAGATTGGCAAATTCAATTTTCTTTTTAACAAAGCATGGCTCACTGTTTTGTTGCAGCCATAGACATAGCATATATTTTAGCAGGATTCTCCATACTGAGACCTTCTGAATAAACTCTAGTGCACAGAAGGTATTGACAGACCTCATTTGTTGTACCTAGTCACAGCTGGTATTACTTTCTCTTCTGGGATCTTTTCAACCAGCTGAAAAGAATCATAGAATAGCCTCAGTTGGAAGGGACCCACAGGGATCAATCAAACTCCAGCTCCTGGCCCTGCACAGGACAGCCCCAAGAATCACAATATCATGCCTGAGAGCATTGTCCAAATGCTTGGTGCTATGACCACTTCTCCCAGGAGTCTGTTCCAGTGCCCAACCACCCTCTGGGTGAAAAACCTTTTTCTAATACCTAACCTAAGCCTCCTGTGACACAGCTTCATCCCATTCCCTCAGATCCCTGTTGTCAGGGGGTATCTGGTAACAATTTCACAGATGATGCAGAAATAGGTCCATGGTAAGGAATGTTACTGCTGAATATCTGTTTTGTTTCTTTCCTATTCTGCCAATGTAATCTGGATATCAGCTGTTCTGAAAAAAATACTTCTAGTCTTGTTTTCTGATAATAGTGCATATCACTGAAATAGGTGATACTTCACCAGTCTATAGTTCTAGCTGATATTTTGTACTTCTTCTGAACCCTTCCTCTTAGGTAACTGTACTATAAAATTTCTGAGATACTATATATTTTTAACAGGGCTCCAAAGTGTCTTAACTGCCCATAACTGTACGGTTTAAACACCATAAACCCCTTTTTAGAGTCAGATTGGCCTTGTTGCCTCTATTTCTTAAGGAAAGTTGTGAAAAAACTTGGTTTTAATTTATTTTTATTATGACAATCTCTGTCAATTTACTTTGTTGTTCTGTTTGATCATTTGGATTCCATGTAACATGCTCCACAGTCTGGTTGCAGTATTATGAATTTTATAGTATTTTATAGTAGCATTTTGCATAACATTGTCTAGAAATGTTTGATCAAATACTGATTTCTCATTACAAATGGCATTTGATATCCTTCATAGCAGCCTCAATGCAAAATATTTAATTGAAAATCGATTACCATAAAATGGTTTTCTTTCAGTATAACTGAGATAATGGATTTTGTTGGGGTTGTTCTTTATACTGTTATCACAGAATCATAGAATAATTCAGGCTGGAAAAGACCTCCAAGAAAATTGAGTCCAACTGTTAAACCAGCACTGCCAAGTCTACCACTAATCCATGTCCCTCAGTGCCACATCTGCATGTCTTTCAAATACCTCCAGGGACGATGACTCCACCACTTCCCTGGGCAGCCTGCTCCAATACCTGACCAGCTTTTTGGTGAAAAACCTTTTATTAATGTCAAATATAAACCTCTCCTTGTGCAACTTGAGGCAATTTCCTCTTGTCCTGTTGCTTGTTACCTGGGAGCAGAGCCTGACCCACCCACCTTGCCACAGCCTCCTTTCAGGAAGTTGTAGAGTGTGATAAGGTTCCCCAGAGCCATCTCTTCTCCAGGCTAGACAATCCCAGCTGCCTCAGCTGCTCCTCATACATCTCACTCTCTAGCCCTTTCTTCAGCTCCATTACCCTTCTCTGGACTTGCTCCAGCACCTCAATGTCCTTCTTCTTGTGTGCGGCCCTGTTACGGTGGCTGAACCTGCAGCAGAAGAAGCTGCAGTGACTGGGCCAGCCACAGGAGTGGCTGAGGAGCCAGTGAGGCCGGAGGGCCCGAGTGCGGTTGGCTTGTTAGCCTGTCACTCTTGTTCCCCTATAAGGTTACATAGCAAGTTCTCCTTTACTCGAAGCCCCATTGATCCTGTTCCCCTGCTCCTCCCCTTGCTCTTCCCTACTGGTTGAAGTTATGTAACCCCACCTATTCTCCACCCCCCTGGCCCTCACCCGATTGAATCCTGATGCTCTCCTCACCCCTTCGTCCCTTAGTACAAAAGCCCTGGACCCTCCATTTTGTATGTTCTTTGTCCCTGAACNGTTCTTTGTCCCTGAACCCTCCCCAATAAACGCTGTTGTGGGAACTCATACAAAGGACCCATCCTGCCTCTTTGTCATCGACTGCCTCCTAAGAGATCTGTGTGTGAGTGTGGGTGCTCCCTGCACTGCAGGAGTGTGAGTTGCCAAGCCGTTGTCTGGCCATCGGGGCTGAAGCGGCTTCCCCAACCAGGGGCGCTTCTGGAAGGCTGCGGCGACACTCCACCCAGCTCCACGCCACGGCACAGCCCAGAACTGGACATAGAATTGGAGGTGTGGCCTCACTAGTGCCGAGTACAGGGGGACAATCACTGCCCTGGTCCTGCTGGCCACACTATTGCTGATACAGACCAGGATGCCATTGGCCTTCTTGGCCACTTGGGCACATGCTGGATCATGTTCAACCATGTCAACCAGTACCCTCAGGTCCTTTTCTGATGGACATCTTTCCAGCCACTCATCCCCAAGCCCCCAACCCTGCTGCATGGGCTTGTTGTGACCCAAGTGCAGGACCTAGTACTTTGCCTTGTTGAATTTCACATAATTGGCCTTGACCCATTGATCCAACATGTCCAGATCCCTCTCTAGAGACTTTTACCCTCCAGTAGATCGCCTGTCTTGGGATCATTTGCAAACTTACTGTGGATGCACTTGATCCCCTAGTCCAGGTTGTTGATAAAGATATTAAACAAGATTGGCCCCAATACTGTCATGATTGCTGCACTCAGGACAGCTTTCAACCATCACATCCCCCACCAGTTCTCTGTTCACAAGCAACAGGTCCAGTTGGCACATTCCCCAGTTGGCACACTCCCTAGTTGGCCCACTCACTTGCTGTGTTGGGAAGTTGTCTTCCACACACTCTAGGAACCTCCTAGACTGCTTCCTCTCTACTGTGTTGCATTTCCAGTAGACATCTGATGACTTGAAGTCCCCAATGGAAACAAGAGCTAGCAATTGTGAGGCTTCTCCCAGCTGCCTAAAAGAATATTTAATCTATCTCTTTAGCCTGGTTGGATGGTCTGTAACAGACTCCCACCTGGATATCTGCCTTGTTGGCCTTCCCCCTGATTCTTACCTATAAACACTCAAGCCTATCAGGACCATCACCAGGTGCTAGACAACCAAACCCCTCAACATACAGGGCTAGCCACCTACCTCTTCTTCCTTGCCTATCCATTCTGAAGAGTTTGGAACCACAAATAAAAAAATGTCTGTAGAAAAAATAACTTTTCAAAAACAATAAACAAGTCTCTGTACTAGACTACTACTCCTTGTACATGATTCTCTATTACTAATGAGATGCTGGGATATTTATCATTTCACACACATTTTACTTTACCGGTTATGTCATCAAATTTCACCAGTTACAGCTCATTGGCGAAGAATGGTAGGTAAAATAGCATCTACTCGAAGACCTGTATGCTGTTTCAGTTGTCAGTGCATGTACTTTTTTCCAACAGATGCAGGATTTCCACAAGGATTTTCATTCATATTTCTCTCATTTTGTGCTAGAAATTTTCCATTTACATACATCTTCAGAGTATTGTTCTGAATATAGATTGTGTTAAATGTGTTGCACTAATCCATCACCTATTTTGAAGATAAGATATTTGGACAGCTGCTAACAATCACAGTACGTAGTATTATGGAATGTTAATTCCTTTTAGTGCCACAGATGCTACTGTTGAATAACTAATGCATAAAAATAAAATATAAGATTAGTGAATTGTATGTACCACATCCCAGACATGGCAAGCATTTTTAAACAGTCATATCTGTGCTGAGCAAATTTACAAAATGCTTTTCTGGTCACAAGAGTGCTGGCAGAATTAGAGAGACTTGCATATTCTGACACAAACATGCTTCCCTGAAAATAAGTTCACAGTAAGTCTTAACACAGCTATGCTGAGAAACATTGATGAGTTTGGGAACTCATCTGGAGGTGAGAGAGGTAGTAAGTAGGTGGCATAAAGTTGTGAATAGCCTTCATGCAAGGCAGTAGTTCATAAATAGTCCATAAGTAGTAATAGATTCACATATGGCCTTCATCAGACTACTAAAAATGGCAGAACAAACTCAGAATATTCAGGAACAAAAAAAATTTAGTTATACATACTAACACTAAATTCTTCATTTCAAGATATGCTTCTAAATACTGCATCTAAGATACACTTAGACTCTATTGTAGAATTAATTCTTTCATTCCTTATCTGTAGTCTAAAATATGGCAAATTTTACAGTTAATTCAGTACTTTACCCTTCTTTATTTCAACAAGGTTAGCTGCAGTCCTTGTGTTAGAGGAAAACATTGAGACTAGACAGGCCACATGGTTAAACTCAGCTCCTCTTGGACTGTATATCTGGTTCTCTGCCTCCTGTGTTGGACATCAGGGAGCTGGCATGCAGTGGTGTCATGCTGTGAAAAAAATTATTTCCCAGTGCCACTACAGGGAACTAGGAGGTGAACGCAAGTTAGCCTACACATTGACAATTAACAAAGTGCAATCATACACAAGAGGATAAATTGCAGCATATATTGTTTAGCACTTCAGTGGGAATGTTGTGGAAAGTCATCTCAAAGCCACTTCCATCCAATGTCACTTTTATTTATCTAATACTTTAGCATTAAGCATTCTCTTAGGTCAGTAATGTCTCATAATGAATTGCACTTCTTATACCAGACCACCCGAAGAACCAAGAAAATTTTTTGCATCAAACTGGAAGGCTCCATTTTTTTCTTCCCTCATTTTTTTCTTTCCATTAACTTAAAGGTGTTTGTAAACCATGCTTTTTGCTATCAGACACTAACATATTTACTCATCTATTGTGTCATAGCAAAATGTTAAGTAGGTAATATTCATTTAGCATTCTGATTACATCAGAAATTATATGTATATGGTTCACAGTGCAGTATTTGGGGGGGGGCAAGAAGTAGAAGAAAATAGAGTAGAAGAAACTTTAAATGCTGGAATATACCTTAGTGCAGAATAGTCACAGAAATATTTCAGTATAGAAAAGTTACAGAAATATTTTGGTGTAGAAAGGTTAAAAACTGATTATTTTAAGAAAAATACAAAGTATGGCAATTTCTACTTCCTACTCTGACTTATTCGTGTAATGTCTTTGCAAATCATCAAAGGATAAAAGATTTCAAGCATAAAGAAAAAGAAGAGAAAAAAAAGAGATTAAATAAAAGATATAGAAAGGATCCTATGTAGGCACATTTGCTATATTAAATACGTGGTAAAACTAAGAGGTCCCACTGACAAACTAGCACAAGATGAACATCCATCCTGTGCATTCATAAAACTATAAATGGCACAGTGAAAAGGGCCGTTCTTGAGTCTCCCGTTGATTGCACGGCTGACCACATGGTATAGCGGTCTATTACACTTGTCTGAGAGCTTGCACCTGCGTTTTTTCCTGTCTGTGTGATTGTCTTTGTTGCAGAAACGTGAAGATCTGGTGATTCTTGTCAGAATTAGCTGCTTCAGAAATGTTTCTTTACAATTGATAGTTACTGAAGAAGAGCATGGTATGTGATGCTGCATATAAAACATTGACTGTGCATACAAAAAGCATTCACACTAAATATCTTCTAGATATTAATCAGAAGAAGTCCAAGCACAAAACACACAGACTTGGTGCTTTGGTACTTATACCTTGAGCAGCTATCACTCAAAGTTCGTCTTTCTGAGATAATCTCCCAGTCCGTCACACACTTGATACTATCTGCCTCTAAGAAGACAGATCTTTGCCAGTAGCTTGACAGTAAAATAATATGACATTTTCTAGCAAACTCTACTTCTAGGCCATTTAAAACCAGTATAATATTCCTGCAGTGTAGGCCTGCCCCTGCCTTTTCCCCAATCTAATATTCACTGGTAAAATTTGGTTAAAAAATTATTCAAGAAATTTTAGCTCTCTGTCTATAAGCCTTGGTACACAGACTATGGTTCCAAAAAAGTGATTGCTCAAATAATTTGCCAAATATTTTGTATTTCTATATGTTCTCTTGGTAGTTAAAAAACATTGTGTATCTTTCAGTTTCAGTGTACACATTTAGTTTCCTACTGCAGCTACAGAAGAACTCTTCTAAGACTAGAAAAATAAGTAAAAAAAAGATGCCAAATGGTAACTCTGACTGACCTCTCACAAACACATCTCTTTGACTTAAGGAACAAACTGAGTGACATGACGAGGCATTAACCTAAGTATTTTGATGAAAAATGCTCACTTTAAAAACAGCATTCTTTATAAATAGTGTGCTTGCTAAAACCAGATGACCTAACCTTATTTAACATAGTCCTCAATATAAACTCAGTCACTTTTTGTTAACTTCAAACCTCTGGCTACTCCCTCAGATTGTCTCATGACTATCTGAGAGCCTGAAGCCAGAGCCACGGCACTGACAACATAGCCAGCCCTGAGTGTCAAAGGACGCCTTTCGTCTGCACACAAGGGCAAGCACCAAGGGTGCTGCAGATTTAGAGAGAAAAATATGTATCTTGAGTAGTAATCTGTAATCCAGACAAAATCTTCTGTACTAAGGGCATAGGTATTCTTGTGCCAAGGTGTTAAAGATTTATGAAGGCTTTTAAGGAGATATGTTGATTTTCTGAATGGTTTTGAAAGTAAGTGTTATCAGGATGCATCAATAGGTTTTGACTGTTTCTAGTTTAGGAAACATACTGTGCCTTTCACCCCAGATCACCTTGCAATTCTCACATTCATCCTTATGTGACATAATGCAGCTGAAACCAGCCCTGGAGCTATTATGCAATGCTAATGCCTTTTTTGTTTATAGTGGAAATCAGCCATTTTCTCTGAAGCCTGGATGTTGCCATTCTGAAGCGTCCTACAAAATGGCATAGATATTTTCTCTGTTCATTCTAACAGCCTCACAAATACAGTTTCATGGAAACTCAAAAAGAAGGGTTTAGCCTAGTTAATGCTGCTGATATTTCAAAACTAATTATAATTAATAATTTGTTTTGTTTGAGGTTATATCTTCTGTACTTGGAAATAGCAATAAAACTGGTCTGCAGCCTTTTTTTTTTGAAATGTTTTTTGAATTACTATTAAAAAGACAGCTCATTTAGAAACATTAAAAAAATTTATGATGATGTCAGAAATCAGAGGCCTATGGCAAGAAGAAACTAAAACTAGAATTTACACTTATTTGCTCCTCGTGAAAA
Organism: Ptilonorhynchus violaceus; assembly: GCA_013397565.1. NCBI lineage: Eukaryota > Metazoa > Chordata > Aves > Passeriformes > Ptilonorhynchidae > Ptilonorhynchus > Ptilonorhynchus violaceus. The sequence goes on along the minus strand of VZRJ01004883.1, from coordinate 627,145 downwards.
TCAGAGGGACTTTTGCCCTTGACTGCAGCAGAAAGGAAGGTAGGCCTCCAACAAAATGCTTTTTAGAATCTCCATCACAGGTATCAGGGAACCCTACAAGGGGTAAAACCCTACAAGGTAAAAACAATGGCACTCTGCAGGTGAATGAGCAGATGAATTATTTGCCTTAAAATGGAAAAAGCTATTCCTAAAACATTAATCACCAATGTTCCCTTTCTAAGGGTTGTTGGGGTGATATAACTGAACATTTTCAATGACTGGCATGTCTGCTCTACTGCAGTGGACCAGTGAGAAAGAATTATTGCAATGGGCTTTTTTTCTTCAACAAGAAGTAAGCTTGCTCAGAATATACTGGGAAGAATAAAAATTCCTGCTGTCCTGCTGTGGTCTTTCATACTAAAATACTTCTTTTGTGGTCATTTTCCCAAACTAGTCTGAGTTACTGGGCTCCATCTGCTGTGTAAGTGGCATATTACTTTAGGCATGATGTGTTACTGCATCTATCTTTATGCTAAGCGGGAACATGATCCTACATTTAGAGTATGGGGAGAGCAGAGATAAAATGTCTTTCCTGACAACACAGCACTAAGGAGAAGGGTATAGACAGAATTATTTTTCTTTGTTGTTGCCAATTATACAAGACTTCAATTCAGTCAATCAGCAGCTTCTTGGATTCTCTGAATAGGGCTTATTTTATGCAAATTGTATACATCTTTGCTCTGAGCAAAATTTATAACTATATTACTGTAACTAAATAATTCACTTTAAAATATTTTTGTTGTCATTTGATAGTTATTTCATTCTTTTGAACTTTGGTTTTCACATGCATACAGTTTCCCAGTAGAAATTTCTAAGTTTAATACTGTGTATGTAATTTGAGAGTTTTGAAAGAGAATATACGAATTTGTCCTGTGAAGTCTTCATTCATATTATACCATAGACAATGTAGAGCACTGTACTATTCTTTATTGTATATGTTTTCATCATCTGTTCATTTAAACTGTTTTTTTTAAGAAGGGCTTTAAGACAACACAGGGAATAGCATCTAGATGGCAAATTTTACAACAAAAAAATCTTTTCTGTTTTATACACCAATGTAACATAATTCTTAAAGACAAATTTTCATTATTCTCATTGCTAATTATCTGGGAAATTGTTTCTTCCTTTGGATAACACATTATCATTTTATTTTTCCCGCAAAAATTTGATCACCAGCAATAGAAGACTGTATTTTCTAAACTGTCATTCAATAGTCATGGTTTCTGACAACAGCATGGAATCTAGATGCTTTTTGGTGACTTAAGCTTGCTTTAACTCTCCAAAGTTTCAAGAAGTGATAGATGTTGTCAAAATCAAAAAAGGGTCACAGGATGGTGAGCCCACAGGATGTTAAGACATATGGAAAGTCATATTATCCATCTGCTTTTAATCTAAAGTTAAACTAAAGAGCAGGAGTGGTCTTTCACGCATAGTATTCAGTAAATTCTGAAATATTATGCAGATTAATTTTTATTGTCAGTTGATTCTTCACTATGTTTTTTATAGTAGCTCTTCTGGTCAACATTAACCTGTTTAATAGGTCAGTAGCTCATGAAGATTGGTTATAAAAAATGCCAAACTTCCTGCTAGATTGGAAGCAACATAATATGAATTATTACACTGACAAGTTTATAGTTTTGCTACTAGTAGACAAACAGCCTCTAATGTATCAGTTGCTACACTAGGGTTATTGCCTATATTTCTACTTTAAATCAAAACATCCAAAGAAAGGAGAGAACAGGGATATTGAACTCTTTATGATTATCTAGTAGTATGTAGTACTTGCCTGTCCTTATTTAGGTAGCAGAAAAGTCATTCAGCTTCACATGATACGTTTTCACAAATTAATCTCGGCTGCACATATTTAATAACAATAAATAAGAAATTTATTTAAGAAAAGTGATCCACTAAGCACCAGAAATATTGACTACAGATTTAAACACATTAGAATATGCAGTTCTGTGTAGGAGATAATTTTTCTACAAATCTTGAAGACTTGATCATTCATTAGAATTAATTAAAAACTTTCTATGAAATCAAAAAAAACGTTGGATCATTAGATGTGGACAAAGTTTTTACTCTTTAGTGAAAAGGCTTTAATAAAATTAATTAAATGTACAGTATCTCCACCTTAATGTATATTATGCCTTACATTTCCTTCAACAAGGATATTTCCAAAGAGCCTTGCGCACTGCAAAAGGTAAAATTAATTCTGTTTGTGCAGAGCTAAGAGATGAGAGAAAATAGTGAGAAACCTGAAGAATTTAGAAATGCAGGTAGGGGACTGTTGGGTTGCTTTGTTTATATGAATAGTAAGGAAGATAAATGATGTAACTGGGTTTAGAGAGAGAACACTGAGGGGAAAGTGACCTGAAAAGGTCACAAACACTGCTTTGTGAGGAACAGAATAAATCTGACCTTTTTTTCTCAGATACTTTGGAATTGTTACTACAAGGTCCTAGAATTCTGAATTTCTAACATGTTTATGCTTTTATTGTTTCTAAAGTAAAGGGAAATATTGGCAGCTTTCATATATCCAGGTTTCTAAAACCTGCTTTTGTTCCTAACCAGAAAATAGCAACAGTTCATGGTTGGAGATGGGAGGGGTTTGTTGCTTTTTTCCATTCTCACTAACAGGGAGGAAAGAAAAGCCAGTGATAATATTCAGCTATTTTTTTGAGAGTTATGATTCATTTGCAAGTGTATCAATTCTTATTTTCTACAGGAAAAAAAAATGGGGAAAAAAGCACTCCACCTTGCAGTGGCATTTTTGTCATCTGAAAAATGTGGAGTCAGCTTGAGCCAATGGAAATAGCCGAGAATCATTAAGAATATGGGGAAAAAGGTAAGGACTTGACATTAAATTTGTACCTCTCGTGGTTCCTGTTAGATTCCTGTTCCTAACTGGTTTAGCATTATGAGATATAAGAAGTATAATTTTTTCTTCTGAAGAAAATGAGACGTTATAAATGATGTCAGCTGTCTTTTGAAAAAAGGCATCTCTTTTTTTCCAAAAATAATTTCATATCGTCTTTCACTGAAGAACTTTTAGCCAGCAACTGTTTATATAGTGGTGAGTTGCTTGGTGGTTTTTTCGTTACACAGATTAGAGTAGTTTAAGCCTAAAGACATTGTGACTGAGAGACAGAGGCCAATCTTTTTAGTAAAGAGAGAAACCAGCTTTGTCTTGTCTTTTCTGCGTGGGCCATATGGAGGTGTTGCTGTGCCCTCTGTAGGAGGCATACATACCCATCCATCCATCCTTCTGCCCACGTGGAGGAAGCCATGGCAGCTCTTCTGGGGAAAAGGCAGCTGGCCAAGCAGAATCATCCCCTGGGCTACATCCAGCTCCCACAACACTAGAGAGCAACCTGGCCAGAGCTGCTCATGGCTGCATTAGTTGGAGCTCTGAAAATACCATGAACCTTGGCAGAACCAAGGAACTGGCATTTTAGAGAAGAATGTTCTTGTCTTAATACTTGTTTTGAAAAACAAACAAACAAACCCCTCCTCCTTAATCCCTCTGAATTTCTTTAATTTAACATTTCAGACTGCACAGCCCCTGTGAAAAATTGAGTAAAATTACGGCATTTTGGAGGGATTTCCTTCTATAATTGTTACTAAGAATGTTCCTCCTGCTTTTGGTTAATTGAGCAAACAATGCCCTTGATAGCTATTTCCTTTCACCATAGTCAAAGGCAAGGTAATTAGTTAATTGCCAGAAGGGGTTGTTAACTGCTGGTAATGAACCACTTTTGAAGAAATTACTGCTACAATACCATTAGATACTGCAAGCATGCACAAAGAGGAGAAATCCTGGTTTTGATATTTCTTTACTTTTTTCCTGAAAGGAAGTTGTAGCACATGTATTGTTGAGTAATAGAGGAAAAAAAAGAAAAGGGAAAAAAGAGAGGGAGAAAACAATTACCATTTAGAGGAAAAAAAAAATCCACCTTTTAAGAATTATTCTTCATGTGGCTGGAGTTGACATGAATGTCATGAATTTTCAATATAATACTACAAATCCACTAATATCTCATCTTAATAGATTGATCACTCAATCCAGCAGTATACAGAATAACAATACCTTGCTACTATTTACATGATGAAGTACAGTGTAATGTATTTTTATGCCTTTTACACAAGAGAATTTTAAAGAAAACCCTCTTTCTAGTCTACAGCTGATTGTGTAAATAGATTTGGACCAGACCTAAAGGATGGATGGTCTCATCACAAAGATAATCACAGTTCTCACTAATGACTGTTCTTTGTGGTCAGATTTAGCAGGACCCCTGGTTTGTATCTCAAAACCAGAAGGGGGTAGGTTGTTCTTATATCAACTATATGCAAATCAAAAGACTTTATAGAAGGCTAAATTATGGTGTAACTACAACAAAAACAGGAACTAAGCATTCAATGAATTTTTCAAGAATTTTTGAAAACCTTAATAGTGCACTAAACACATTCCAGTCTGAATAAAAATGTCCCTGTGTACTGTATTTCAGATATTCATACAGAATACTGTACTAAAGATTTTCAGCGTATTAAACTCAATTACACATAAGAACTATCTGTGCAGGGTAAACCCAGTGCAGCATACATAATATTTCATGAAAAATAATTTTTTGGATGTACTCTGAGTTCACAAAATCACAGAATCACAAAATTACAGGATGCCTCAAGCAGGTCTGCCTAGGGCTTATTGCCCAAGACTATGTACAGATGATTTTTGAATGTCTCCAAGACTGGCAACTTCACAACTTCTCTGGGCAACCACTGACAATTCTTGGTAGTTTTTGATGTTCAGACAGACCCTCCTGTATTTCAATTTGTGGTCATTGCCTCTGGTCCTGCCACTGGATGCCATTGAAAAAGTCTATTTCCCTCTTCTTTACACTAGCCTTTCAGGCCTTTATGTACATTGATCCCCTGCACCTTCTCTGGTCCAGGCTGACCTCTCCGCCTCCCTCAGCCTTTCCTCACAGGAGACGTGCTCCTGTCCCTTAGTCATCTTTGTGGCCTCTCGTTGGACCCTCTCCAGAATGTCTGTCTTTCTCTTTACTGGGGAGCCCAACACTGGACACAATACTCCAGAAGTGGCCTCACCTGTGCTGAGTAAAGGGACAGGAGCACCTCACAACCTACTGGTAGCAACCCTCCTAATGCAGCCCAGGATAACATTTACCTCCTTTGCTGCAAGGGCACATTGCTGGCTCAAGTTCAACTTGGTGTCCACTAGCATCCCCAGGTCCTTTTCTGCAAAGATACTTTTCAATTATGTGTCATAAACATTAGCTCATATGGAAGTTGTTAAAAGGCAGTCGCATTTATTCTGTATCTGGGAACAGAAAATAGAAAGCTACAACATGCATGGCAGCCTCCACTTCTTCTGAGTGATTCTATCTGTATGTAAACAATCCAAAGACATCTCCCCTTCTCTGAGCAAGCCTTGGAGGTGAGTTTTACTTGGCATAGATATACCAACACAGTCATCTCCTACCTATCCATGTCTGCTCTGTAAAGGGTTATCATATTCTCTTACAGGAAAAGTCCCTCCTCTGGCAAAAGTGTTGAAAGAGTTGTAAAAAACTGCACCACCATATCAGAAGAAAGCTTAGAAAATTCAGTGAAATAGTACCAATAATTATGAAGTTACTAGCAAGCTGACACAATATAAATGACTTTCTACGTATCAGTATATACTGCCGAGAATAGTAGCTATTTTATTCTCTTTACCTCTTTATCACAAATAAATTACTCTTTATTACTCTTTATTATGTTTATATTACCATCCATCTAGTTATATTACATTTTTTATAGATAATATTTTAGCTAAACTTCTGGGAATATTTCCATTACATTTGATTTGTATAATTACTAGCTAACTGTAATTTATTGATGAATGTTCTCCATGGATTAAAACTTAATACACAAGTTCTCGAAAGGAAAGCATTTTAGTCACAGGAAAAAAAAAAATTCAAATATTATTTTGAATAATATTATTTGTCATTCTGGCTTTCTTTGACAAATAATTCTGAAGTAGATTTTAGGAAATAAGTAGAGTTAAAGTCAGCTCTGGTGTTCAGGCAGTGCGTAAGAGAAGGCACAAAAAGAAAGGTACCATATTTTATAGAGGTAACGGATTAACTATTCATTTACTATATGCCTTAAAGGACAGGAAGGAGACACCAGGAAGCAGAAACTGATGTATAGAAACTCAGAAACCAAACTGACTGTAACCAGATTTCCTATTTGTGATCTATTTCAGGCTATGTAGACAACACCTACTTAAGATATCTAGGATCAAATACCTCAGTTCCAAGCACCCTATTAAGTATTGAGCAGATTCAGAGCAGCTAAGAAGAGGTGTTGGACTGGCAGTGAGTACATGCCTATAATTCTGTACAAGAAATTTACTGTATTTCTGTACAAGAAACATAACGGTTTCACATGATCTGTTCAGCATAGTTCCAAGCCAGCAAGGAACATAAGTACTAAAATCTCAATATCTCAATATATTGGCATATGCTTTCCTTAGGCCCAAGCCTTTGGAAATATCCTTCCCCATCAGAAGATTAGCTCCCTATGTCTCTCACATAGCTTTGCAATGGAATTTAGACAGCACTTTAGCTCTCTAAATTTAGGCTGCCACTCTAGTTCTCCAATCCAGCTGCAAGACCCTCAGAAAGCCCTGCCTAGCTGCTGCTTAACCTGAAAGGCACTGAATTTATCTCACCACCAAAATACAACAATGAATGCTTCTAGGTGCCCAGATTTTTGATGCTGGATACTGATATCCTGTACATATCCTGAAGCTGCCAAGCAGTGGCAAATATGAGCATGGAAGATTCTCAAATTAGGCATTCTGCTGCTTGGTTTTTCTGTTGGGATTAATCTGATAGACATCCTTACATGCCAATGATTCATTCAGATTTCAGATATCCTATTGCCAGAGAAAGGGATGTCAGGTTATCTCTGAATAATTCACTTCTAGTTCATTTTTTTGGGAGGTGGGAGATCTGCTTTCCAAATCAGACACAGAAGGTAAGTAAGGACCTGAATCTTTTCACTGAGATGAAGTGTAAAAGAGAAACATTTTTTCTGCCTGTTTTCTCAAAGAAAGGCCATTAGAAACGAGGATTAATAATCTAGATCCAGTTTCCTTCTAACTATCTTAGCAATGTTGCTGCTCAGCAGCCTTTTCTTTTTCTACACTGGTCTTTCTTACAGACTGGCTTGGGGGACTTTTTACTCTCCTAATGCCTGCCTAAGAATAGGACCCTGACACTTTCTATGTGCAAGAAATTCCTAAACCTGGACTGACAATTTCACTGGAGAACAAATACCTACCAATTAGCATTAGTAAAGTTAAGACCACTTGGAAACTGGAGTTCTTACTTCTCTCCATGTCCCATGTGCCTGAACTTTCAGTTCAGTACTGCCTGCTCTCAGGTTTATATTGGTGTTTCACCATGATAAATCGAATTCTTGCAACAGACAGGACGTTTGTTCCTCTCCAATTCAATACCAAATTCTTGCTGCTTTAAATGACACAGAATCAGATGTGGTTCAGGATCACAGTTTCTGGGACTGTCACAGAGAGAATCTGAGCAGCTGCAGAACAGTTTGCAAGCCCATAGCCTCAGCTATAGGCTCCTTCAGACAATTATTTTCTTTCTTTTCCTTTCAACATCCCATGCACACCTGCAGCACTTAAAAAATTATAGTTGTAAGAGGATGGAGAAAACTATTAGAGGATGAAAGGAGTTTGTTACAAGTGACCATAAATAGTGAATTAAAAAAATATTCTGCTGGATTTAACATGCCATAGAGAAAATGGATTTAGCCTGGAAAATCAGTTGTTGTCAGGATTGTCTGGACAAGTGGCATTCAGTTCAAGTAGAGTCCACTATATAACCTCTGTAAAAATATCAAATCAAGGATTAGCTTTATCTGAGATTTAACTTGCTACTGATCTAAAGACATTACTCCACAGAAAAATTTTGGGCTCGATAGGTATTTGGCTGCAAATAGAAAAGAAAGAAATTAAAATAACTATTAACTTTAAAGGTGTTAGGGAATCTGCAGACTTTCTATTTTTAAACGAATTTCAGAGAAAAATATACACATTTTATTTCCATATGTAGAAGGATAAACCCACACTTAAGAAAAATAATCATTCCTGTTGCAGATTTCCAAGTTGTACACAGAAAGTGAGTGATCATGCAGTGGATCAAGAATAACTGAAAGTCAAATGAGATATTTGCATAACATTAGCTCATAATAGCAAATGACAAATATATTTTCAAGTGTAATTAATAAAAGTCAATTTGGTTGAACAAAATTTTGGGGAAAATATTATTTTAGAGTAATTTTTTTTATTTAGCAGTTTTCAATATTTAAAGCACCTTAGAATCTTGTTTTATTATATTGGATATATGAACTCCAATATATCCTCATAATAAAAAGAATAGGTAACTTTTTTTCATTATACCTTTAACATTTTAATCACCATATAATTTCTTAAATATATTACATTTCAGAATCTATCTGCTTAGTTTCAGACCAGAAATTAGACTGGGTTTTGATTGGTTTGTTTGGTTTTTGTTTTTTTGTTAACGGGTCTACCAACGTTTTGATATACATAAACTGAACTAGTGTTATCATATTGCTTTGCAGTTCCCAGTGAGGTAGAATAGACTAAACATATTTCAAGATGTAATTATGAACTGAAAGTTCTTGTGAGAGATTTCTTAATTCTCTTGCTGCAGAATTTCACAGTTTTGTTTTCATCTAGGGTTTGACAGATTATTTTCTTGTTGACATCATCCTGAAGAATCTAAAATGATTTGTATATTTCCATACTGTGTCACGGGAGACATTGGCAACTCCGGACTGCTAAGTAATGTAGCTAACTTTAGTGCCATGCGGTAACTGAGTTAATCAAGTCGGTTTACAGTCTGACCTATTAGCCTGGATGCAGAACTGAAGTACCACAGCTGTATTATTTTCAAATATTATTTGATAGGTTTGTTAGAGCTATAGCTTTGCATTGTGCTGAAGAACCATATAAGTGAATCTGGAACTAGCTCAGAGGCCTTCAGGAGGAAAGCATGCTTTACCTTGTTTTGGCCTAGTCAGAATTTCACAAAGCTCTTTAATTTTCTTGGAGAAATTATAGCTATAGGAAGTATCTGTAACATAAATTATTGCCAATAGCTAAATAGATGCTTTTATTTTCTGTATTCCTCTTATGTAATATAAACAACATATTGCAAGCTCTTTGCTCACAATGTAAACTGATCTACCAAATAATAGGATCATTTTAAGGAGAAGGTGATTTTATTTGACCTGAAAAAACATAATGTTCACAGAAATACTACAGTGTGAATTATGAATGTGCTTGATATTTCATCCAGGTTTAATTCCTGTTCTAGTTCAGTTTAATCACAGAATCATAGAGACATTTAGGTTGGAAAAGACTTTTAAGAATATCAAGTCCAATCACAAACTGAACGTAAGGTGTTCTATGCTAACAGTCCCTTATATAGGAACCATACCATAAGCATCTTGCATTCCACAACCATGTAGGTATGCCTGCCTGAGATGGCCCAGGAGGTTCCTGTAGTTGACCTTTACTGGCAAACCACTTCCTTTACTGATGGAACATGACACAAATCTACATGTATGTTAATATGTGTTAATAGCAAGTTCTTAAGAGATTCAAAAGATAAGATAATAGTATGAGCAATGATCCCCTATTAAAAACCTTGAAGGCAAGCAAATGATTTATCTAGGGAATATGCTACTCCTCATTCCATAATTATATTAGGCTTGTGGAGGATGTCCTATACATTATTCTTTATGTTGAGGAAAGAAAAGTTTTCCAATGAGTGATTTCCATTAAACAAGTAAAATTTCAGTGTCATGGGCTGGCAGTAATTCTGGTGTGTGGGTTGTGAACATGTACTATGAAGTATGGAATTTGAATAAGTTAATTTTTCACTACAAATATCACCATCATACATAGCTTGTGAAATTTAGAGAAAAGGAAAAAGCAATCAAAAAACTGTCAGAGAAATAGTCCAAAGATGCAATTGCTTAGTCCAGCTTATATTACCTAAAGATTAAGAAGGTTTGAAGTTCCTCAGTATTAAATGGCTGTTATTCAGCTCTTCAGCAGTGTCAAGTTTGATATCTAGTACTCTATGACAATGCAGAACAAGAAATGTAAGCTGAGTGCCACTGGAAATGGGAGGAAACTCAGCTTTTAACCCTGGGTGTTATATAAGAACTGCATCACTGTGTCTGTCCAAGTTCTGCTGGCATCAGTCGGAATGCTGCAGGAGGAGCTATCCACCACCTTGACATCCCATGTGAATCCATAGCTAACAGCAACCACATCCAGAGTAAGAGAGGTCCACTCTGCAAAAAAGAAAGATTCATAGCAGCCAAAAGTGGAAGTAGGGAAAAAGCATTTGATAATTCATATTTAACACACTGCATGTTGTGACTTTTTTGCTTGAAATTTAACAGATCTTAGATACAGCACTTCTAAATTTTTTGTTTCATATTTTGACCTTCTAGAAAATGTCAGTAACATTTGCAGATGATGTTTTGTTAACAATATTGTTAGCCTAGATTGTTTTCACTAGAATAATTGCATATCATAAGTATGGGGGGGGGTTATCTTTCTGTTTTCTAGTGTGCCTATTATAGAACCACAGAATAGTTTCAGTTGGAAGGGACCTTTCAAAAGTCATCTAGTCCCACCTCCCTGCTTCAAGCAGGGACACCTTTCACTGTCCCATCCAACCTGGCCTTAAACACTTCCAGGGATGAGGTACACACAACTTCTCTGGGGAACCTGTTCCTGTGTTTTGCCACCCTCATTGTATAAACTTCTTCCTCATATCTACTCTAAACCTAACCTTCTTAAATTTAAAGTAATTCCTTCTTGTTCTATCACTACATGCCCTCCATCTTTCTTGTAGGCCCCTTCAGGTAGTGGAAGGCCACAATAAGGTCTCTACTCTGTTCTTCAAGGCTGAACAATCCCAGTTCTCTCAGCCTTTTCTCAGGAGAAGTGCTCCATCCCTCTAGTCATCTTGGTGGCCCTCCTCAGGACTTGCTCCAACAGGTCCACGTCCTTCCTGTGCTGGGGACCCCAGAGCTGGATGCAGCTGGATGCAGTGTTCCAGGTAGGGTCTCAGCAGAGCAGAGCAGAGGGGCAGAATCCCCTCCCTCGCCCTGCCGGCTGTGCTGCTTTGGACGCAGCCCAGGACACCATTGGCTCTCTGGGCTCCAAGTGCACGTTGCTGGGTCATGTCCAGCCTCTCACCCACCAGCATCCCCAAGTCCCTCTGGGCAGGGCTGCTCTCGATCTGTTCATCCCCAGCCTGTGTTGATAAACCTGTGTTGATACTGAGGGTTGCTCTGAACCAGGTGCAGCACCTTGTACTTGGTCTTGTTAAACCTCATGAGATTCCCGCTGGCTCACTTCTCAAGCTTGTCCAGCTCCCTCTGGCATCCTGTCCTTCAGGTGTGTCAAACACACCACACAGCTTCATAGGTATCATATGTAAATATGCTGAGGGTGCACTGAATCCCATTGTCTATGTCATTAATGAAGACGTTAAATAACACTTGTCCCAGCACAGATCCCTGAGGACACCAAGATCCCAAGAGTAACACACACTTGTTACTTATGTCCATCGGGACGCTGAGTCACTACCCTCTGGGCGTGACTGTCCAACCAATTTCTCATCCACCACACTGTCCATCCATCAAATCCTTCCCTCTCCAATATAGACAGATGGATTTTGTGGGGAACTGTATCAAAGGCCTTACAGAAGTTCAGATAGATTAATAGATCCATATCTATGATAGATCCATAGCCCTTCTCTCATCCACTGATGGAGTCACTCCGTCATAGAAGGCCACTGGGTTGGTCAGGCAGGACTTGCCCTTGGTGAAGCCGTGCTGGCTGTCTTGAATCACCTCCCTGTCCTCCCTGCCTTAGCACAGCTTCTAGGAGGCTCTGTTCCGAGACCTTCCCTTCCTATTGACGGGCCAATCGTTCCCAGGGTCCCATTCTTTACCTTTCTAAGAGGTGGGTACAATGTTTCTCTTTTTCCAGTCACCTGGGACTTCACCTGACTGCCATCCCTTTTCAAATATCATGGAGAGTGGCTTGGCAACTACATCGGTCAGTTCTCTCAAGACTCTGGGATGCATCTCATTAGGTGCCAAAGGCTTATGTGTATCCATGTTCCTCAGGTAGTCACAAACGACCTTCTTTTACAGCGGAGGGCAACTTGCTCTCCCAGTCCCTGTCTTGCGGTCCATCCACTGGAGTACATAGGATATCTCCTATGTACTCCAGATCCTAGAGAAATTTTAATATTAATCTATTCACTGTTTAATGTGTCAGAATATTTTTAATAAAGCATATGTGTGAGTATATGAGTATGAGAAACTATCAGAGAGATAATTTGTCCAATCTGTCCAAAGTCCTGTTGTCTGGCATTTTTATTGATAAGGCTTTTTTTCTGTCATGCATTTCCCAATTTAAAAGAGGCAAAATGAGTGGGCATGCAAAATTATACATCAAGACTTCCATTCTACTGTGAATAAAACATCATATTTGAATCTTGGAATAAATAAAGTACTGAGAGAAATGTATTTACATATTAAAGCCAGGGGTTATTAAAACTGTACGGAGAAAGACAGGAAGACCAGGTTTTTTAGTTGTGTTCTAACATGTAGGAAAATGGATAACAATAAAACAGAAAAAAATGTCATGGTGAAAAGAAAATATCTTTGATGTTGAAAGAAGAACAACAAACAGTTTTATTTGATTATGACTAGTAACTCATTAGGTTTGTTTACAGATCTGAGAAGATAAAAATTGGGTTAGTACTGATCAGTACTGTAATGCTAGTATATTGTGTTGATGAGACTGAGACGGAAATTAAGTCATTAGATTGAGTGGAATGTGTTTGACTAAAACCTTGAGTCACATATGACAATACGGACTCTTATTAGTTGTAATCCAGTCCTGCCAAAGAGCTGGGTTGATCACTGATTTTGGATGTTTGGATTAGAATAAATGTTCAAATTATATTGGGGCATGTGTAATTTATACAGTTTCAAACTCCCGACTTGGCCTCTGGTCCCTAAAATATTTATCAACATACTCCATACTGGTTTTTTGCAAGGAGAAAAGCACAATTTGAAGCATTGCCCAAAGCCCAGAAAAAAGGTGAAATAGTGAATCTCTTCAAATCTTGCCAGTATTGTTACTGAGGAACTTCAATATAAAATTTATCACAAACTCAGTGTCTACCAAGGAAACTTCTCTGATAATACAAAATTTTACATGAATAAAAGATGGTCCAGAGGCTATAACATCAATTTTATTTAAATATTTGAGAATGATTAACACACAGAAAGGCAGTTTACTAATGCTTTACCCATTTGTAGATTAAACAAAGGCTCATTAGCTCATATGAGACAGTTCAGTTTTATTTTTAGTTACAGTATGGCTGGTGCAATGCCTCTTCTTTTAGCATTTTCATTTTGCATTGCCTTCAGTCCTGACATGAAAGTTAACATTAATCTGCCAACTCATTCTGATTGGATTGCTTTGGAAGTCACTCCAAAGTCACAATGGCTAAATGGGATGAAGCTGTAAGACAGAAATGCATTGCAGTTAATACCTCTGCAGTACTGAAGCTAAGCCAAGGCCAGCCCTAATTCCTGAAAGAAAACAAATCCACAATAATCCATCCCTTAATTCTGAACAGAGTGGCATAATGCCAAAAAATATAAACATGTATTCCTTACTAAAACACTGCATCTTATTCCACCACAGTTTCTCTTGGCCTTTTATTCATGTACTTTGAGGTCAGTGAGCAGCATACATGTGAAGGTGTTATCTGTCCTGACACTTACAACATTCCAGTGTTCTCCTGAAATAAGAGGACTTGGGGAGAGAATGGTTGCTGAAACAAATAATTTCAGTTTTTGTTGCAACAATTAGGAGGCAAAAATTAAGATAATTCTTGATTCCCTCCCCTCAGAATTTCTCTGAGAATATTTTCAGTCATTTAATCCATCTAAATTCCATCTGGCTAACTGGTATTGATTTTTCATAGCCTGGGTCAAGTTTTGGTTCTGCAAAAAGCAAGGATGATCGCATTCATGTCTAATTAGTCTCAGTTTGAAGATTTTTATTAGCATGCTGATTTAAGCTCAAACCTAGACTGTGTTACTTAGAACTTATTCTCCCTAAAGTGCTTTTGTGATGATAACTTCTTGTGACAAAAAGAACCAGTTTAGACATTTCTATCTTAATCCAAAAATGTGTCCTCATGTGGAAATAAGCCTTAAAAATATCTTACTAACATGAAATGTCCCAAAGAAACAGATAATCACATTGGGATGAGTTAGGTGGCTAGAAAGTATTTCTAGAGTTTAGGACTAATTTAGAACCCTTAGGATGCCTTTGTGATAGTCTTTTTGTAATGTAAGCCTCATAAGTTATTAAAATATATTTTTTCAACCTTATGTTAAATCAAAATATGAAGAATTTGTTCATTACCTGCTCAGAGCTGAAAAACAAGAAAAAATGGTGAAATGCCTCACTTGTTTCAGGGTTGGCAGGCTTTGCTATGAATGAAATCTTGGTAACTATTGGAAGGCCTTGAAGTTGGACATCTCCTCAAAGTGTCAAGTATTTCAACAAATTAATTTTAAGTTGCTGAATAGAATATGGAGGAAAAAATCTGTTTTCAAGCATTAGATATATACATATAGAAAAAATATGTTTGCACTTTATTCTGTATGAATCCAGTTTGAATCCCTTTCTCTGACACTTATTCAACTTTGTATTATTTCTGCTATCTTTGGTAAGACTGCCAGGTTGTCATCATTAAGGAAAAAAATTCTGTGTGGCCTACAGAACTTTATATATGAAGAGTACTTGCAGCAAACATTTGAGAAAGAGTCAAAACACAGTATTACTTGTCAAATTTGGTGCAGAAAACTGAACAAAGTTGAGCTTTCCCCTACTGTCATGTTTTAACACCTGTGGTACACTTGAGTTTGGTGCTATTGTCAGTACATGGCTGGATGGCTGGAGAGTGGTGCAAAACAGTAAGTAGCCATCAGACAGTCCCTCATGGCCTGGCAGGTCTGCCTTCAATTGCTGTGTGATGACATGGCCAAACTTGATAACAAAAGAAATACAGCTTCATGTACTGTGGAGGTGACTAGGCCGGCTGCGGGAGAGGCTGCAGTGGATGGGCCAGACACGCAAGGGACCGAGGAGCCAGAGGGGCCAGGGAGCCCAGGTGTTGTATTGAATAAAGGCTCCGAGGTCCAGAATAAGATCTCCCCCTAAAATGATTAGGAAGGTCTCTCCCATCTAGGCCCTGCTAAATTGTGTTCCTCTATTCAGTTAGTTTGTCACAGTTAGTTGTCAATCTAGGTTTCCTTATATGGTTACTTTCTAGAGAGTTGTCCCTCACTCGGTGCCCTGTTGGTCCTGCTCCCCTACTCCTCCCCTCATCTACCCTTATTGGTTGTAAGTGATGTAGTCACGCCTTTTCTCCTCCCCTTGACCCTAATGTGATTGGCCCGTGGTGTTTTCTCCACCCCCATTTGGTTTGGTATATAATCCTGTCACCCTCGGTGTTTGGCTCTCCTTCCCTGACCCTCCAATGAGCACCATCTCTTTGGAACATCATAAGGAGAGTCCGCCTCCAATTCTTTGCTCCTGGCTAGCGCTGAGTATGTGAGTGTGTGCTGACCACCACACACTGCGTCAAGGCACCGCAAGACGCAGGACCGCTCTCGGGAAGGTTGCAGCATTCCACCATCTAGCCGAACACACGCCGCAACAATGTACAACCCGATGTTTGTGGCCGGCATGATCAACTCATCAGTACCATGCTGATGAAGCTGTTTGGCGCTCTTCAGATGGCTATAACTGCAGCTCTGTGGTAGGCACTCACCTATGTACAGGTATGAAAGGTAATATTCATGCCTATTGTTAACATCTACTTTTAAAGGTTGAAAACTCTGCTTACCTCCAGCAAATGCTGCAAACAATTGACTCACAAGTGAACTATAAATAATGTTCACAGCACAGAGCCCATGCAACATACTGCTTCAGCATTACTGAATATTCAGGACCTGCTGCCTCTGGTAGCTATATACGTCGTGTTCATGACAGGTTTAGGCTCCAGTAGCCCAGAGCCTAAGATCCAGCATGTGTTTTGGAGCTAGAGTATTTGCAGATTAGTGAACACCAGCCACAGGGTGTATGATACCAAAACTTGAAAATACAAAGTGTCTGTACTGACATTCTGAATATTACCACAAAATAATATAAAATATATATGCTGGCAGGAGATGAGGGGAATGACTGACAAATGTTGTCAAATGTAAAGCAATTTAGGCAGCTAGAGGCCCAGCCTTCATCATGTGCAGGACTTCTGCTGTAGACAGATTTTTGAGGGAAAGACTACAGGCATGGAAAATGCGATGAAACTGGGTTTAGCAAAGATAGGATTTAGCAGATAAAGCTGCTAAAAGCTTCATCAGCATCAAAGCAAGTGTGGTAGATGGGAGCACCGCCGGAAGGGCAGCCGCATGTTTCAGCCATGCTGATTTGTCTCCCTTGAAGTTAATTAACCACGCCTTGTGATGCTTCCCTGTACCCTTCCCTGCATGGTCAGAGTGCTTGGCTTGATGATGGCTCTAGGAGAGAAGGATCTTCCACATGTTTCAAGCCAGAATGATGTAATAAGGCTCCTGCATCACCATCACAACAGTACAGCCTTGCAGTTGGTTCCCTCTTTGGCAGGAACAGAAGAAGAAGAAAATGAAACATGGTTTAAGAAAGGGTCCCTGCTACTGCAGGCTGGTGTACACAGCATCAGCTCAGTGTCTGTTCAACGCTTCATTATCCCCAATTCCAAAAAGATTTATCGTCTTGGAGGCAGGAGGATATGAGATCATGGAGGTAAGTCTAGTAGCGATGTGGCTCTCTCTTCACTATGCTGCATCTCACACAGTACATTCCACCAGGACCTGGAGTGCTGTGGTGCACAAATGTCTTGATTGCCTCTACATGGAGTCAGCTTGTGTTCACTCACATCTAGTAGCTCTAGATCAGTGTGATGAGAATGTGTCTACTTTTATAGATGTTGAAAAATAATAACTGCATTTTCATTCATGCTTCTTGTCAGCAAGCTTGGCAGACCAAAGCAGGCTGCTCTGACCTGTCTTGGAGTCTGTGCACCTGCAACGTGAATTGCTCAACTACCTGAACAGTCTAGGTGACTAAGTTAATGCACAGATCTGTGCATATCAAAGATATGACTGTGATGCTAAAATTTCACTAAATAAATCAAGCTACAGACTACTTTCTTTCTACTTACTTTCTTGTGGTGCTGGAAAAATCCTTCTGTATGTACTTATGGGAAAATGTTGAAGCTGATTAAACAGAAATGCCACCAAATATGTGAAGGGCTGAATTGCATTATTTTGATCTAAATCCCAAAAAAGTATAAGTACGTTCTTTTGCTACCCTGACGTAGCACCAGTAATTGACATTTGAGGTCTGTATTTCAAATTGGTTTTGAGCTCTGTAGTAAGCACAAGAAGTTTGAATGAGTATAGAGTTCTGGTTTGACCCTTTGTCCTCTCCCTTACCACATTCTACTCATTATTCTGTTTCAATCTGCCATTAAGGGATTCTCACATGAGCTTTCAAATATCTAAGCATTACATATAAAACTCTACGTGTTCAAATAAAATTAATCTCCAGTGTGCCACAATATTTTTAGTGTACCAGTTGCTAACTGAGAAAAATAATGTTTGACCTATTGTTGAAGTCAGTGAAAAGCTTCATATATTCTCCCTTGAGATTTGTCAGTTGTGGGGTTAACATTTGCAGAAGATTTAAAACCTCTGCTGATTCTGGCTGGCAAAGGATTACAATACAGTCTTTTCACAGAAATACTGTAGATTATTCATGTTCTTTTGGCTTTTCTAGGGCATGTTTGAGGACTCCTAAACCTGTTGTTTCTTACAGGATATTGAATTTTGTTAAATTATGGCTTCACCGAGGGCTTTTGAGATATTTTTAGCAGAAGTGGAAGAAAAAGAGGTTATTAAAAGGGCAACTAGCAGATGATTTGGCAGCATTACACGTAAAGCATAAACACTGTCTTCTTCCACTGTCGCTTTTTGCTGTTCGTGTTCCTCTAACCAAAATATGGCAGATATTTTCATCGATTCATTTAATGCCACAGAAAGGAAAGGAAAGGGGAAAGAAGACCTTTTTTTTTTTTTTTTAACAATCACATTTTCTTACATAAACACTTAAAAATTCGGTGGCAAGCAATATGTATACCCTTGAGCAAATATTATAGAAATTATATTTTCTAACAGCTAGGATTTTAATTATAAAAACAAAGGTATTTGTTATGGTTATTCATCAAATTATTTCTGCATATACCTGAAATGACTCCACATTTATGTGGTTTATTTAACAAATCCTCATATTGCAATTTTTGCAGTATCATAGCCTCAATTGAAAGAAAAGAGCTTATAAAGCAGTAGAAGAAACAGACTTCTGTCTAGAACATTGATAAGTGTTGCTAGTTAAAGGAAGCAAATCGTTGATGTTCACCAAGGACTATAGATACTTTGGAAAATAACATGAAGAATACCACTTCATTTTCCTTTCGTTCTTTTCTGACGAACAAACACAGGAGAAAAAAGCTACAGGCTATATATTGTAAGGTAATTATTTAGAGCTCTAGAGATTTTGAGGTATTCATATGGATTGATTTTCATTTAAAAATCTAATTTGTATTGAGATTTTGTTTGCTAAACACCAGGAATGAGTTCTACAAACACCTTAAATATGTACAGTAATTCAAATTCCCCCAGGTGTTTCGGATGAAAAAACTCCATCAGCCAGAGTCCTCTTTGCTCTGAGCCTTCAGTGATATTATCTGTGTATAAGATACCACTAAATTACTATAGAGTCTTGCAGTGGTTTGAAAACTGTGTAAGAGTTGCAAGAGGCAGCCTTTCTGATGGTGATTTCCTTCGCACTTCACATGGCCATGGTTCAGATGTAGGTAAATGGCTGAAGAGCAATGCCTGCACAAGCTAGTACAAAACTGCACAGATCTAGAGATCTAGAGAAGGGATTAAAGAGGCTTGAGACTAACTGGGAAATCAATGAAAATAAAAGGATTCCAATACTACCTGGCAGATTATTTTTTTTTTGGTGACATTTCAAACTCTATTGTTTAAGAGGATGTAGGATTAGCTGTGGTAAAAAATTACATAAAATCCCTGTCAAAGTTTTAGCTGTCAGTTCAATTATGTCAATTAATTTAAGTGATAAGGTCTGTAATGGGTGTTTTCTATTTTATCATGCAAACTGATAGATGAAAAAAATTAAATTAGAAGGTTATTACATAAATTAAAAAGTTGGATTTTGGTACAAAATGGAATTAGATGTTAAGTGGTCTTTTGTGTAAACAGAAATGCTGTAGGAGCCACATCTGCATGTCTTTTAAATACCTCCAGGGACAGTAACTCTGCCGCTTCCTTGGGCAGCCTGTTCCACTGTTTCATAACCCTTTTGGTGAGAATATTTTACCTAGTATCTAATCTACACCTCTCCCGGCATAACTTGACGCCATTTCCTCTTGTCCTGTCACTTGTTACCTGGGAGCAGAGACCAACCCCCAGCTGACTAGAACCTTCTTTCAGGGAGTTGAAGAGCGTGATAAGGTCTCCCTGAGACGCCTTTACTCCAGGATAAACAATCCCAGTTCCCTCAGCCACTCCTCATAGGACTTATCCTGTTGACCCCTCACTAGCTTTTTTGCTCTACTGATTTCCTCTTGTACTGAGACGTAATTTCATTTCCTATCACTAAGATTCTCTAAAGTTTTTTATATAGAATAATGGAACTAAAGAAACATTTTTTTAATATTAGTTACTCTAGTGAGAAAAAACTGCCATTATGCTTGTATTTTCAGAATTGAAAAGAAAGTATACTTTCAGTGCTACAGAAATGTGTGCTACATATTTGGGTGCTCCCAATGCTACAAAAGCTTAAGGGTAATAAAAGGAGCAGTATCTAAACATTAAGATAGAGCTGAGAAAATTGGCATTTATTACAGCTACTTCAAGTGTTGGTTTTGTTGTTGCTGAGAGCCATTCCAAAAAGGCCTATCAGATATTTGTTAATAACTGATCACTTATTGTCCAAAATTTTCTTTGTACATAGTTTTTATCATCCAACTCTCTATAAGAAAGTGGAGTAGAAGACTCCACAGTCCTAAAGATCCCAGTGACAAAATCTTTTGGAAAAACATAAAAATAAAAAAGCTTATCTATATACCTTAATGATATACAAAACAAGAACATCACACAACTCAAGGATAGGAGAGTAAGGCACTGCACCTGGGTCAGGGCAGTTCCAAAGACAAATACAGGCTGGGCAGAGAATGGATTAAAAGCAGCCCTGCTGAGAAGTACTTGGGGTTGCTGGTGGGTGAGAGGCTGGACATGACCCAGCAATGTGCACTCCCAGCCCAGAGAGCCAATTGTGTCTTGGGCTGCATCCAAAGCAGCGTGGCCAGCAGTGGCCCTCTGCTCTGCTCTGCTGAGAACTCACCTGGAGTGCTGCATCCAACTCTTTGGTCCTCAACATAAGAAGGATGTGGACTTGCTGGAGTCAGTCCAGAGGAGGGCCACAAATATGGTCAGAGAACTGAGCACCTCTCCAATATGGACAGACTGAGAAAGTTGGGGTTGTTCAGCCTGGAGAAGAGAAGGCTCTGGGGAGAGCTTATTGCAGCCTTCCAGTACCTAAAGGGGGCTACAAAAAAGCCAGAGACAGACTTTTTAGAAGGACATGTATGGATAGGACAAGAGGAAATGCTTTTAAACTAAAAGAGTGTCGATTTAGATTAGATAGAAGGAAGAAATATAATTACTGTGTGGCAGGTGAGGCAATGGCACAGGTAGCCCAGAGAAGCTGTGGATGCCCCACAGCTGGCATGTCTTCAAGGCCAGATTGCATTGAGCTCTGAGCAACCTGGTCTAGTGGAAGGTGTCCCTGTCCATGGCAGGGAGCTTGGAACTAGATAATCTTTAAGGTCCCTTTCAACCCAAACCATTCTACAATTCTATGACTCCTGGTTTCTTGTCTTCAGAAAACTTTTTTATTATGAACAGAAAACACAGGAAACATTTATACTTATTTTCTTCCTCTTTGTTTCTTGTTATACCCTACCTGGAATGATCTGGATTCATTCCTGACACCTTAAAATCCCGTATAAATCTTGCTGCAGCAACAGAAGATGCCAACTAGCTTTGCTGGAAATGGCATCCCAGCATCGTGTGCAGCTGTCTAACCATGTAGAGGGCCAGGATTATCAGAAGTGACTAATGATTCTATTACCCAAATGAAACCCCTCCATGTGTCAGACAGCAGGCAGAGCCCTATCTTAAAAATCAATATCTAAATATGCCAGAAGGAACATACTTAACATCTTTGGAAAATCTTATCATTTAGGACAAGGACTGCTGTTAGGCAATGATAAAGCCAGTGAGTATTGTCTTTGCCCTACAGACCTTATCCTGTGAGGAATATTTGCAAAGATCTCTGATCAGATATTATATTTCTTGTGCCATGAAACTAATTGCAAATACATTGTGGGGTTTCATATCTTGCAAGATGCTCCATACATTCACCTTTATGAATTCAGCTTGTGGATGGAAGCATGATTCTTTCACTTACTTTGAGTGAAGAGGTTTGAAAATGTATTTTTTTTCCTTCTGTGTCAAAGTGGCACTGTAGGAAAACACAGAACAGCTGAAATAAATGAATGGTTGAAAAAAAATTGGCTCAGGACTGGTCAGTCATAATTCTATGTCTCATTACCTCTCTAAAACAACCCTGAAAAATCAATTATTCTGTAATTCTGTGAAAATCTGACTCATTTCTTTTCAGGAACACCTTTGCATTGTGCTGTGCATGCCAAATGTGGCAACTTCAGCACAAGCAAACATGGAATCACCTGTCACTCATTTCTTGCAAGCCAAACTAAGAGACAACACATGCCAAATGATCCTTCTGTGTAATGTGGAAGAAAATAAAATATGCTGTGTACTCCTAAACATTGCAATTTAGATTTTTATTATGCAGGAAAAAGTGCTTTTGTAGGAAAAAAGCCACCACCACCAAAAGCCCAACTAATAGAATGTGCTCTAATGTCAAATTTTTCTCTGCAAAATTTTTTTTCCTATCTGCCAGATAGGGAAGAAAAAGCTTATAGGAAAGGAACAGGCTATTTCATACAGAGCCTCTACTTTCAACTCACAGAAGAAAGTTTTATTTCAGAAAAGAAAATTTTATATCTTAAAGAATTAGAAATGGATGCAGGAATGAGATTATGCAGTAGAACACACTCTTCCTACAGGGCTAGACCAGGAAATGTGAAAGGCAGAACAGCACATAAGTACTTTTCACACCCAGTTATTCAACAGTTGTGGGAGAAGGTCCATTGCTCCACAGTCTTTAGCCTCTTTGTAAGACCATATGTTTCTAAACAGCACCGACAATCTCATGTTTTTAAAGGAGAAATAGCAATCCAGGACAATAAGTCAGCAACTCACAAGTCTTTCTGGTAAGCAAGAAGTCATATGTAATGTTATGCCTAATCTTTCAAGGTCGTGATATAGTAGGACATTGAGGTATTTTCCAAAGTGGTCTAGTAAAGAACTTTCTGATTATTAATGAATATAGAGTCTAGAAGTATATGCATGAAAATATTGTACAATTAGTGATATATCTTCTGAACCAGATTATTTGGAAAAATGAGCACAAGTTCAGTTTTACAAAAACAATTTTGGAAAGCTGAAAAGAATACAAGAAAACTAAATACAGAAAGGGAAGCCACTTGTGTCAGTATTTTTAATGCTGATCTTCTGCAGTGTAGAATGGTGATGTTCTTTTCCACTTGATTACTAATGAGATGGAGATTGCATGCCTCTATTTTTAAATCAAAAGGTGTAATTGTGTCCTTGAGGAATGCCACTGGTTAGTGCAAAGATCCCCTGTGTACAAGGACGGTTTTACTTTCACTATTCTTTTGGACATTAATGTTATTTATTGAGAAATACACAGTTCATGTTCTAGGATTGGATTAGATTAGAGCAGGGGTTAGGAAGGGATATAGCTTTATAGCTCTTTTCACTCCAAAAAGTATTTGTTTTGTTTCCTTCAGCATAGAGGACTGAAAATCTAACGGTACTTATCAGCTGTGTGGATAGTTACCGGATTTGCTGTCCACTGACTTGACTTGACTGTTTATTTTCTTGCAAGAAACTGTCTGTACATCTTCTCACCTGATGAGATTGGAGGAAAGAAACTCAGGGAATCTGCTGCTTGAAGAAGTTGCTGAAAATAAGCTGTTTTACAGAGAAAAATAGAGCGGAATCTGTCTCAGAACTATGGAGAAGTCTAAAACTCATTATGTGCTTGTGCCACCCCCAGTAGTAAATAGAAGCCCCTAATCTGTGTAGGAGGCCTCAGGAAATCGTCACTGGATACTTAAGGAATTTACTGACCTTCAGATTCAAGAGAATACTGAGGAAGGGAAAGATGCAGAAGGTAGGTCAGCAGCATTGAACTCTTTATTATGCTGTAACAGCTGTTGCCATCAGGGCAAAAACATTTCCATTCCTCTGATTCCCACTCTGAGCCTGAATGTAATCCTATGGCCTGGCCAAGGTAAACAGTGCATAGATCAGGCAGAACTTCATCACAGCATTTTTGGTAGAGCACAGTTGTACGAATTACATTGCTTGAAATGTCCACAAAAATAATTGATCTCTCTTAATTTACTATAATTATCTACTTGTTTGACTAATTATTTTTGTGAAGAAAATCTTCTCTTGCCTTATACCGTAAAATCACTATGAAAATGTCCTCAATGTGGAGCACTACACTATATATATTGCAAAAATATTCTCCACCAGTATAAAGAAAGGCTTTAAACATGTCACTCCTTATTAATATCACAGCATTAGAAACCAGAGACAAAAGGAAGGAGGGCAAAATTTTTGTTGCTTTATTTAGAAACAAAGTACACGGGGAAAAAAAAATCTCACTTGTTACAAGGCACATGGTGATATCACATTCCACAAAGATTTTGGTGCAAGGAATATGAGTCTATATCTGTTAATTTTTGTAGCACTTAACACTAACTGGAGTAGAAGAAAAATACAGTATTTCCCTTTACTGCTAAATATAGGAATCCTATGGAGCCTGTAGGTAAATTCTTGTTATCTAAGGAATTGCTCTGTACTTGGCCAAGTCTGCGCAGGAAGACAAGACTATCACACACTTTTTAGATGCCTGATAGTGGCTGTTTAGAAAAGTCTGACCTGAGCTCATTCTTAAGATAAATTTCGTCCTTCAGTGTGTTCACAGGCAAATCACTGTCTGCATGTCAGCTACATGGCAGATGGCTCTATAACAGAATGATACCTGTGTGCATACTGTGCCTCCCACAGCCTCCTTTCCTTTAAAAGGAAACTTGAATGGTCAGGAAAAAAAGGAGCTGCAGTGTAGTCCCAAGTTTTCCACAGTCTGTGTGGCTGGAGACTGCAGCTGCAGAAGGAGCCAGTCACCCTGCCATGTATGTGCAGCCAAACAATGGTAATGGAATCTCAGCGCACTGAATTATTGTGTACATAATGGTGTGCAATCTTATGTGACATGAGTACTCAGAGGAAATGGTATTTTATTGATTTGGATGATAAACATCTTCTGGCAGTATCATGATGTTGGCAAGATATTCAATTCTGTACCCAAATTATAATACGCCCATCATATGCACATTTTTTTAGTCAGAAGGCTGCTAGTTTTTATGTAACATTTTTTGCCATGCTTGTTTTCACCTTGCCAGATTTATACCAGCATTATTTTTAAATTTTGAAAATTGAAATAACTTAATTTGTCTCTCACATATGTAACAGACATCAGAACAGAATCAACACCTTCAGATACTGGTATCTATGTTACCAGTGCTTTTAAATTTATTATGACAGCTCATAAAAGAGTATGAAAGCAACTGCTGATTCCACAAAGCATGATGTTATCCAGTGCATACACATATACAAAATACACAAGGCAGAAAGTTCTGCCTGGTTGAAATCTATTTCAGCTGTTTTGAAACACAAGTATGAAGTGGTAAATAGACTATAGAGTATGATCTACTTCACTGTTTGCAGTTCATGGCTGATAAATACTCCTTAATAACCATAAAAGCTGATGGACACTTGAAACATAACACACAATTTTCACTGTGCTTTCCCTGATTTGTCAAGATTCTGCAATTAGCCAAGGTTCACACATTTGAAGGCATACAGCACTACTTCTGCCTCCAGCATCTTCAAGACAATCAGAACACCATGTGAGTGCAATTATTGACTACTGAACAATATCACTTGCAGGTTATTTAAAGCGTTTCAGGAAATTTTCTATTCTTGTGTAATTTCTAGAATGGTGCCATACCAAGACTGCTGAACTTTAAGGTTACACACTGTAAAAAGAAGTATGGCACAAACATTTTGGAAAGTAGTTCAAAAACTGTAGCATCCTGAAAGGAAGGTGTTTCAAGGAGGAGAGATCTCCAGCTTTTGGAGCACATTTCTTAGGTGGAGGGTAACAGTTATCTTAAGACTGGAATAGTGAGATGGACTGTGCTGAGTGTAGTTAAACAATGAATCACGGTGTGGCAGGGAGATTGAGTGTCTTAATTTATAGTGATAAACTAAATCAAAAAGCAGAATACTATGGAAAGTTGAAGATCAGTCTGTGGTCAGCAAATGCAAAGACAGAAGCAGAGATTTCTATATTGACATGTTAGTCCAGAGGATTTGGCGTTTTGATGCATTCAGTAGATACTCAAAAACAAACTGCATCTTACCCTGGGCCTAACTGCGTAAAGACCTATACAAAGGTTTAATATTACATAGATGCTCTAGACATTTTTAAAATTTTGACAAATATATATCTTCTTCCCACTTCTACACCAGAAACTGGACATAAACATTGACTGACAAGTCATCTGACAATAGTTTATAGACTGCATGTCTGAGGATTTAAATGTCCCAAGTAAAAAAGTTTCCCAGTCCTCAGAAGGATTGTAGAAGTTAAAACTTTCTCATTCTAATGCCTCCAAGGATTGAAATGTCCAGGCTCAGTTTTCCCCAGCTGCATACTCTTTTGTGTGAGTGATGATGGGCTCAGCCATCCATGTGATGCAGAGAGGGACAGTGCTCACATTACTCTGCCACAAATGTGTTGTATCCTCACGCCTTGTGGAAGAGGGGAATCTGGTAACTGAAGCTGGTAACATAGCTAAAAGCTGACTGTTTGGCAAACTATTGGTTATGTTCTTTAGTTTCTTTAGTTGTGCTGAAATACTATTGGGGATACTGATTGCTACTACAGGCATTTTAGAAATGGTTTTGATGCTGGGAAAAAAGGTGCCCAATTCTTCCCAACATTTGAAGTGCTGTGTTGGTTCAATCTTTCTTTTTTACTGGGGAGGCCCAAAGGCACTTTTAGTGAGTGTTACAGGTGGAGTAAAGGCATTACTGCTTTGGGGATTAATGTCTGTTAATTTGCTGATCTGGCGAGGGAGAAGAATGATGATATGGTAAAAGCACAGCCATAAGAGTGAGAAAAATGGAGTCCATTTTCATCTCTTCATGTTAGTTTAAATTTCTCTCTTCCATTTGTACAAGGTGGTAGTTTTAGTTTACATATGTCGAAAGACTTAGAGGAATTATTTTTTAAAAAGAGGGTATCTTGATATTTGTATAAACAGTTCCTGAAAATATTTTAACATGTTATTTTCATTTTCAATTAGTACTGTTCAGATGATCCCCATTTATTCACAGATTTTGCAAACTTTTTATCTCTATTTTTAAGGGAACCGTGAAAAACCTAAAAAAAAGAAAAATCAGTAAAATCTAAAACTGATCTCCTCCTTAACCTCTCCTGGTAAGGTCATGCAAAAAGCATGGTTATGCAGTGGATATAATGGTACCCTGCTCTGTGGTTTTTTGGCATATAAAAGTTACAAAAAGGCTGAGAACATTGGGTTAGATGAAAATATTGAGACATATAAACATCATATGTCTGAGCTGCAGTTAAGGGAGAGAGAAAAGAGCCTCCAGTGAGCTATTCATTCATTCCACTTTAAAGAATTAGTTTCTCGAGACTTGCAGAATTAATTGTCCACCCATTTCTCTTTCCCAGAGATGAACAACTAGTTTAGAAATTACGCTTAATATTCAGCAGATAAAATGTGTTACTATAGAAAAGAAAGTGGAATTAGTGTTCAGTTTTTCTGCAATCCTATAAAAATTAGCAAGGTCAAACTGATCAAAGTTTGAGAGGTTTCTACCCTCTTTGGTGTAAATCTTTCATCCTTTTTCTGCTTGTCATACATTTCTGTCAGCTTGTTCTAGGTTTCTTCACATTGGCTGTGAGTGCTTGGCTGCATGCTAATACAGCTAGAAATTAGGTCCCATATGGTTCTGGACACCACCCAATATTAAAATCAGAAGGTTTACTCCTAACAGGGGAATTCGAATCTACCCCATACTCAGAAATCTGAAGGCACTCAGATTCAAAGTTCTTTTTTGTCTGAGCTCTACTTAACATCAAAAGTCTAAATGTAACATACATGACAAGAGGAAGACAATGCAGAGAGAGGAAAGAGTGAGTAGGCAGAATTCCACTCTGCAAGGCCAGGAATAGATTTGCTGCTGTTAGCAGATCTGCCACTAAACACAGAGCACAACGCTGTAAATATCACAGCATGGCACTATCTGCATCCTACAAAAGATCACACCAGGGCAGTACTGATGTGGTCTGCTCTACTGTATGCAGCTCCAGCGAGAAAAGGCAGGAGAGTTGCCATCATGCCCACATTTTATGCTGTGAAAAGAGTGCAAGATATTTTTATAGCTGTCTGGTTTCCCTCTTTTCCTTTAGGCGTGTTTCCTCAGGCAGCCTTCCAAATGCAAGGCCATCAGACAAGAAAAACAAACAAATAAAGTAACTGGATTAGCACTGCATATAGAAAAAAACCAGGAATTTTAAAGAAACAGGTTAGAAATATGGGGTTTGCATGGCTTGCAGTTTGAAAAGTCAGAGAGCAGCTAAAATCTGGAAGCTAATCTCCAGTGCTCACTGACAATGTTCTAAACTGGCCTTTTAATGTTTTACTTTTGAAAGGCATATAAAATAGTCAGTAATTACTAAAAATTTGGGGAACTCGACATTCTTTGCTTATTTTCAGTTTTTTCTTCAGTGACACTTCATTCAGGATCAAACTTTTATAATCCATGTGTTTTGCGGGCACACGGAGTAAAAAAGGTTTACAAAGCTCTTCAGAACATAATTGATATGACTGAAATAATAGACATCATTCACCATGGTGAAAGCCCATTGTCAATGACAATCTGTCATTGGCCAGATTGTTTTTAACAGAGTTAGATCCAAGTAAGAATTTTAGAGGCCAAACCCGGCATTTCTTCAAGATTTGCTGGGAAATATGCATTGTCGCTGTTGTCCTCTCTTCACTGCTGCCCATGACTCATCTTCTAGAGCACTGCAACTACTGGAACTCCAAAGAAAACTGTTTCCAACCCATTTCGTGCATGAGCGAGAGGACTAAGAGGACCCATAATGCTGCACTGTTCTGGGAACACAAGTTTTGCCAGCACTAGGATTAGGATAGATGGGAATTATTAAGGCCAACTGATTCAATGTAGGACTTCCACTCTCATCACATCTCTGAACAGACACATGCTCTTTTTGCATGGCTCGCAAGGTTCAAGCGAGGGACAGTATTGCAACCCCATTTATCCTTAGACTACTGCTGTGACTAAAGACAGGATTTTCACTAATATAAGGCTACACCAAGATTTCTTCTTTTTCCTGGAGCAACAGAAAGAACCAGTTAGGTAAAAGAATATATTTGTAAAGACAATTGGATATAGAAGGAACCTCCTACATGAAAAGAGGTGAAAAGTGCACCAAAATAAGAGAGTGAAGAAAGCTAGAATGGGAAGTGGAATGGCAATAATATTAGAAGAGAGGATGATTTAGGTCTACACAACTAGGAATAGAGATGTGTCTTAGGAAGGTCAGAGTAAGGGAAATACCAGCATTTAGCTACCATCACAAAAGGAAAAGAAAAATCTGGAAACTCTTTCTGACAGGTATGAAGAGAAATCACAGAGAAAGAATGAGATGTGTAATTGGGAAGGAAAATCCAGGAAAGCTAAATAATTCTAGAAAGCCTTTATTATTGGCCAAGGTATCTGAGTTGTAGATATTAATGCTATAGTGTGAATCCTATTTTGCATCTTATTTAGCTTTTCATCTCTCATCATGTAGAATCTTTCTGGTACTAAATACTTCATTATGGCACTGGGAAACAAAGAACACACATTTTGCTGTTGATCCCAATCCTTCCAGTTATTCTGAATTTTGTCAGTTTTTGTATTTATGCACTATCTTTGTACACTGCTGTACAGCCTTACCAGAAACCTCATGGCAACATGTAGAAAATCTTCCCATAGAACTCTGCATCATATATGCCCTGAAAAATCAAGACTTGAATGTTTCTATGTACACATATCTGACAACACTTATCTCACTGAGGTAAGAAAGAAAGGCAATGAGAATTCAATATTTGAGACCTGATAGACTTTGGCAGCTCTACGAGAATGACTGACTTGCTTCTTGAAGGGCAGAAGGTCATGAACAAACAAAAGATGGATGTATAAGAAATACAGAAGACAGAGTCAGCAATTTAATACCACATATTAAATTCCACACTTTAGAGTCCAAATATTTAAATACCAGATATTTAATTCCACATATCAGAGGAATTACACACTTTGGTTGACCAGGGCAGAGAGGAAGAAACATAGACTTTTTGCAGAAGCATTCATCAATCTGGAAACACAAGAGGACAGAGCGGATGGTCTTGCAGAGTGCAGGGTGAGAGAACGCACATCTGAGGGAGATAACAGGAGAAATAATATGTGTTGGTCGATTAAAGAGTACAGAACTGATTAATTAAGCGGGACTTGTAATATTGCACAATGGCATCACTGCAGGCAAAACAGAGAGCAATTTCTTGAAGGGTGTGATCAGCAAGTTGGGATTTTCTCAGATTTTTAACTTAAAATGTGCTTATATTATTCTTGTGTCAAGGAAGACAGTGCAGATCACAATTGCACCATCCTCAGTAAAGTAGTAAAAGATACAGTGACCAAGTGTTGTGGGTTAACCCTGGTCAGCAGTTCAGCCCCACAGTCTCTTGCTCACTCACCACAGTGGGATGGAGGGGGGAATTGGAAAAGTGAGAACACCCGGGGGTTGAGATAGAGACAGTTTAATACAGAAAGGGAAAGCAAAACCTGTTTATGCAAGGAAATTAAGGAATTAATTTACTAGCAAACAGCTGTTCAGCAATTTCTGAGAAAGAAAGGCTCCATCACGCACAACAGTTAATTGGGAAGACAAATGCTCTTACTCCAGATATCCCTCCCACCCTTCCTCCTTCTTTCCTCAGCTTTTTATTACTGAGCACAATATCATGTGGCATGGAATACTCCTTTGGTCAATTGGAGCCAGCTGTCACGGCTGTGTCCCCTCTTTATTGTGTTCCCCCAACCTAATTGCTGTGGGTCAGGTTGAAAGGGACAACAGTGGGTCATGTGATCCAACCTCCCTGCCCAAGCAGGCTCATCCTAGAACACACGACACAAGATTGTGTCCAGATAGTTATTTAATATCTCCAGTGAGAGAAACTCCACACCCTCTCTGGACAATATGTTCCAGTGCTCGGCCACTCTCACAGTAAAGTTCTTTCTCGTGTTTAGGTGGAGCTTCCTGTGCATCAGTTTCTGCCCACTGCCTTTTGTCCTATTGTTTGGCAGCACTGATAAGAGCTTGATGGTGTGCAAGCACTGCTTAGCAGTACAATAACTAAAGCACTGGTGTGTTATTTTGTTCACAAATGCGAAAAATAGCAACCTACCAGCTGATATGAAGAAAATTAACTCTATCCCTCAGCTCTGTGAAAAAATAGGGTCTCTCCGTGTTATCTTTTTACCACAAAATGTGGGAACTTATTGAGAATTAAATTGGCAAACAAAGGATGAGGAGAGGAAACTTAAACATCCGCATGTGCAAGAAAGGACTAGCAACATCCTGCCCTTACTTTTTGAGCATGCTTTTTTTGATGATCTGTGGCTAGCTCTCTGTCACACAAATGGAGCTTCCTTTTCAATATGGGTCTGCAACTGCCACCATCAATATTGCCAGCTCGCAGGGCAGTGATTGTCACGCAATGGAGGAAATAGCTAAAGGAAAAACCAACCCCTTAGCACTTCTCCCCTCTGCACTTGCCTTCAGGGATGCCTTGGATGAGTGCTCGAAGATTATATAACCTGGCAGCAGCTCTTTAGGCTGGTTTGTGTGCCTACAATATCTGCTATAGCTTGCACTGAATAAAATGGATGTGTTTGGTCAGCATTATTCAAATACTGCTGTCATGGATGTAGCTTCTCTTACAAGCCAGGCATCATCAAAAGTTCACATTTTTTTCTAATTAAAACAGTTCGCAATAATTAAATTGTATGTGTCTGTGTTTCTACTCCTAAAAGGCTAAATAGTTGGCAAGCCTCCTAAAGCAGGATTAGACTGCAGACCAGCTCAGACAATGCTTCCAGGCATCGAGGATGTACTGCAGAATCAGTTTAATAAAGTCTGATTAGATTACTTTCTCCGGTCAATTTGAAGCACTGTGGCCATGGGATAAATCATGTTTTTATCTCACCACACTGCTCTTTTTCTTTGCTGAATCATATTTTAAAAGCACTAAACATTTTTAAAATATCTATTTATTTACAGATGCAAAGAAGCATAACCTCATGAATTCCCTGTTGTCCCAATGCAGTTTGATATTATATGTCCGTTGAAAGGATTGACTTTGCTTGCAAAGTCTGTACTCGGGTTTCACTTCTTAATATATCTCTCTTTTTCCTCTACATAAATAACCTTGTTAGTATTACAAGAAAACAGTCCTGAATCTCTTATCTTGATTTGTCCAGACAACCACTTGTACT
This sequence comes from Ptilonorhynchus violaceus, assembly GCA_013397565.1. Lineage (NCBI taxonomy): Eukaryota > Metazoa > Chordata > Aves > Passeriformes > Ptilonorhynchidae > Ptilonorhynchus > Ptilonorhynchus violaceus. Next base: position 594,826 of record VZRJ01004883.1, on the reverse strand, counting down.
GAAAAGAATAATAAAGTTAGATGTTTCTGACAAATTACTAGTTTAAGCAGGGTGTTGAACTCTAGACATTTGTGTTAACATGTACATGGATCTGAATATCTTTAAACTTGATTTATTGCACGCTATGTGGAACAAATAAAGAGTTTTTCAGAATGGCTGAGTCTAGAACTCCTTTGTTTTAGTTTTCAATGCTTAGAGCTACAGAGATGGCATTTTGCTAGTTTCCTACCTAATGCCACGACTACCAGAAGCTGTATTTAAGGATTTAAGTCAACACAAAATATGCCTTCCTCTGATGTCTTCTTACGATGCTGTGTTATGCCAACAGACCTTAGCAACCAGGTCAGCTCCTTGAAAATGCATTGTTCCAATCTGGTTTGCCTTTCACCAGTCTGTGCCTAGTCTCTTTTTCAAGCTCTGATCTGCTCTGGACTTTCTCATGTTGATATACAAATTCTGTTGTACTGTGTACATTTGCACTCCATTCTCCATTGGAATAAAGAAACATTTCACCTTCTTCCAAGGTTATTATTTCTATATAGTACAATATTAAGAAATAAGTGATGTTCCCCATGGACTCTGGAATAACATTCAGTAAAACTACTTGTAGTACCTGGAGGTGGTAGGAATATACAGTGTCCAAATCAGAGGCCATCTTCTATGTCAAGGACCAATGCTATAAAATGCTGCTTAAGTTTCTGTCTCATTGTTAAATTCTGAGTAGGAGTTTTCAGAGATTTGCAGGGGCATTCAAGGGAAATGGCATAGGATGAGCTTAAAAAAAAATAATTCCATCATAACTGTCTACTGTCACAAGAATGAAGAGTTGTAAAAAATAAAGGGGAAAAATAAAATCAAGTATTTCCAGAGTTCCACTTTAAATGTAAGGTTGAAGCTCATTTCAATAAGCTGATAATTTAAAACAGATTATGCCCATGTGGTCTGTCCATTCATATATCTTTCTAGTTTATTGTCTTCTAACCTAATTAACATAAAATTCCCCTCAAATTACATTTATGCACTGTTTTCAAATAGGTGGGCAGCATACAGATACAGAAATGAGGAGAAAAGAAAGAGAAGCAAAACCTTTCACTCATATTTTCTGGGGAGTCCTCAAGGACTAGACAAGGATTCCTGACACATCCTATCAGGTTGATGCTAAAAATTAAAAAAAAAATCAGACTGAAGTACTCATGTGGTGGCTTTTTTAATAAGCTTTTTGCAATTTTCTCACTTGGCACTAGCTACTATTAATAGCTGGTGCACTGTAAATAAAAGATATATCTTGAGCTTCTACAGGGAGATGCAACAACCCAGATATATATGTATATAGCTTGAAAGCCTGAGATATCTAGTCTGGCAAACCATGTTTCCTCATTTCCTCCAAGAAATTCAGTCTCCTGTGAAACCTCACAAAAACACTGATGCACTTTGAAACCTGGGTTGGTGGGTTTTGCCTGCTTGCTAGTGAAATGTCACTAGATGATGTTAAATGCAGTTGGTTTGTAAGGTTCAACCTTACAAACCAACTCACTCAGCAAAACATGTTAAAATAATCTGGATAGGAGCCAGAAGAGATGAGACAGGATTATTTAAATCTAATATGTGTTAGAATACAGCTTAAGTCCTCTGACCCTAATCACTTTCCACCGGAGTACATCAAATTAGGATCCTGGGACAATTTATGTAGGAGTCTGAGTAAATGCACAAGCTTTGCCCTACGGAAGAATTCATGGTCTTTAATAATAAGTTAAAAAACATGAATAGCCTTATATTAGTTCCAGAGGCTATCTATATGCATGAGAAAGCCCAGCATAAAAACTGCAGCACTGGTTCTGACCCTGAAGTATAAATACAGTGAATGATGAGATGTGCTGCATCTTTAGCAGCCTCTGATGCTGCTCTTTTTTACATTACCTCATAAAATTAACTTTGTGTAACAGTAAGTACTGTATAGTTCGCAAGCTTTCATTTTTTTAATGCATTCTCTTAGATTTCTGCTTGCTTTCAAAACTGCCTTTCTCAGCTAATGGCCCAGAAGAAGCTGAGGTGGGCTTGGATAACACGATCCTCTCTGCTGTGTATTGTTAGAAAAATGTCGATCAAGTCATGGTAATGACATTGCTTTAATGAGGAAATTGAAATTCTTAGGAGAATTGTGACATTTCAGTACTCAGAGGTGGTTTGGACCTCTCCAATTGCCTATGTTACCGTAAATAAATGGGATGCCTTGAAGTGACTAGAGAAGATCAACAGTGCTGACACCTGGGGTTGTTTATTTGGCATTGATGCATTTGTGCCTGTTTGTTCCTAATGGGGGTTATTAGGTAGGTTGAAGGTAAAGTAAGATATATATCAATTTTTTCACTTTACTTGACCTGTTTTTCCAGTTTTTCATTATTCTATTTATTTTTCTTAGGATGTTCAGAATAACATAGTTCTCAAAGCAAGACTGTGAGAGGCTTGCCATCAAACCACTTGCAAAGCACCACGTTTCTGATCATTTCTGCCTTCAGCCAAATCCTCTCTAAACTCCATTCTTGTTTTCATGAGGCTTAGTACAGCAGCGCTATGTGTGGGAACTATGAGTTTATTATTGAAATTTCATGCAGGAGTAGCAATTAGTGTCATATAGGTGTAAATAAACAGTGTTCAACGTTTTACTGTGTTTAAGTCATGGAGAACTAGTTGGGTAAGTAAGCAATTAGATTCACAGGGATAGTTCCTTAGGTACCTCCTAGATTTTTGCCTGTTCTGTGTCGCAGGAGTCCATGCAGCTAGCTTCTGCCTACTTCGGAATATTTTATGAAGCACACCAAAAATAGCAAACCAGTTGAAATAGCTATTACCTGGATCTAATATATATCTTTAAAATTTACCAGTGTATATTTAAAAAAAAAGTAGCATAGGAAGATTTGGGATCTATTCTGATACTGATAGAAAGAAGATGATTTTTCAAAGCAATGAGGTCAAAAAGAAATGTGTGTTTAGAAGACTAACATGTACCTGACATGTACTTGACATTTTACAGTGGTGTTATTTTAAACTAGCAGCAACCAAATGTTTCTGCAGTCTTTGACTCTTTCTGAATAAGATGAAGTTGTTCATCTCTGACAAGCTTTTAAAAAACAACTGCAGCTGTGACAGTCTGTTTAGTAAGTTAACATTTCTTGGTTTTTTTTCTCAGTGAAGTCTCTTGAAGGATAACAGAACTATGGAAGGCTTTCTGCACTCAAAACAAAAAGCGAAGAAACTCCTGGCTTTTCACCAGAAGTGAAGCATTCTAGAGAGAATTTCACCTGAGATACTGCAGTGGCAGCATTTACTTTTGTGAATGAAAGCTACTATTTCCACTTAGGAAGCAATTCCAATTTGCCTGTAGATTAAGGATGTTTAAAAACACTCCCTATCCCCTCAAAATATCCTTCCATTTCTCAACAATAAAGTAACACATTTCTCAATGATCTAAATAATATACTAGAGATGAATAAATCATTTGATCTTAACACCGCATTTGAATTATTATTTATAGTCTCACAAGGGAGAAAAATGTTTACCCTAATCAGTATCTCCTATTGTTCAGCTGTTCTCACTATGCACAGATGAGGCTGTGACTTTAAACTGTCTCTAGATCCAAATTCATATTTATTTTGAGGCTTAGACTAGAATCCATACCAGAATCAGCCATAGTATCATGACAGTAACTGTAAATAATGTCAATTATCTTTTCCAGATACCTGTCTCATTGCAATACAACTCCTCTTCTGGAAGCAAGAAATCCTTCACAGACAATGAAAACAAGCTTTGGTTAAATGCAATTCAGACCTGTGAATAACCACATAAAGCTGACAAATTTTCTGCTGCAGTGGTTGCTACAGTTCATCTCCACCCACATAGAGTAATTCTTTTAGCAACTGCAAAAATAATACTACAAGGCTTGCTGTGTTCTCTTTACAGAACTGAGTAAAGGCCCTTTGGAGTATGGTTTTTACCTATCATCCTCTCACCATCTATATTTATAGCTACAGCAGATCATAAATTGTATGACGAAAATGGTTCTCACAGAAAATAATTGTTACATTGTGGAAAGTGCAGTGTTTAATGGGACCTTCTCAAATCTACCAAATCAAAATGATCAAATTCAAGAGATGTCTTTAACAGTCAAGGTGTCAGAACACCGCTCAGTCTCAGCTATTAAATTAATCTCAGTCCACAATAGCCCCAGCAGATACCCAAACCAAGAATTTTTAGCTCTCTTTCTTCCTTTCCCTTTCAGAATTCTTTGTTATTAATTCCGAACAGAATAGGTCTGGATGGACCGGCTTAGGTTTCCTGACTCTGTTGTGATGGCCTTTCTTATCTTTCTGGTTTCTGTTTCAAAATTTCAGTCCTGTTCTCCTTCCTCTTCTGTCCTCTTCCAATCTGTGTGTCTAGCTTTATTCACAATTTTATCCTTTTTCATGCAAGTGTGGATATTACTTTCGATTATTACAAGTTTCATAGTCCTTTGTTGACTGTTAAGTGTCTCCTTTGAAGTTCTGCTTTAAGTAGTTAAAAGGTTTTAAGGGGGGACTTGAAAGCTCAAGGTTCTGTTTACATATGGATGCAGAACTGGGGCCCAGTCTTACCTGGTAATGATACATGGCAGCACTGGGAAGGAACATCTGTGTTGAGGATGTACCTCTACTTTCCTTATTCCCTTATATTTTGAAAGCATAATTTCTTTCTAATGGTAAAATCCTCACCAAATAATTGATTTGTAGTTATTGAAATAAAGAAATATACAAGGATTTGATGCAGGAAATTAAACTTTTTTTCATCCTCTGTTAATTGCTTGCATTTATCTGACTTAGTAGATCAGATGTTTTAAATCTAAACTCCCCACTGTCCATAAAGTCATTTTGGATGAATAAAAAAGTCAAAACAGACATTGTACCTTAAAATAGCAAATTGTCACAGCTGGGAAATGTTTGTGGCTTCTCCTCAGCAGTGTGAAAAGAGAGACAAAGAGAGAGAAAAACGTCTGTTTATTCAAGCTGCTAGTAATCACAACCCTGCTGCTTTCAGTCTGTCCCTTCCTCTGATCAGAGTGACTGACAGTCATAAACACATATTCTTCCCTTTCAAAAGTCATATCTGAACACCCTGGATAGAACTGCTTGCTGACACACAGAAATTGTCCACGAATGCGATGTATGTATCACTATATGCACTTTGTGCTAAGTGTGAACACTCTCAAGCCAAAAACTGAATCTTAATTCTGAGTCTTTGGATTTTTGCTGTTTAATTGAAAACTGTTTTTCACAAGTGTTTAATGTTTTGAAAAATCAGGGAAGTCAGTTGTACGCATAATGCATTTGAAACGAATATGTGATTATTGACGTGGTATATAAACTTAGCTTCAGTGTACCTTAGGGTTATAAACAGGGATTAGAAATAAGTAAGTGTGCAGTGGGATGAACAAAGACTGCCACAACAGCACCTGTAGGACCGTGGTGCTTTAGTAAAACAAACCCTCTCAAAAATAGGCATAATAAAATAGCACTAGTGTTCCTTAGCCGGAACTCTAGTATTTTTAACAGTATACTCTGTAGATGCCAGATAAACAACTCTGCTTACTGGCTGAGGACGTGCAGGTAGTGGAGAAGCAGGCAACAGATAAAAAGTGCACACCTTTTTAGCCAATCACTTTCACTAATGCATGGTATGTTTAAGAAATCCTTTTACCATAAGCTTGCTTGACACAACCTTAAGACTTATTACTAATCCCTCTGAAGGATTTTTTTTCTTGATTGTCTAATGAAAGAACTCAAGTAAGTGTACTGAGCAAATTAAAAAATGAAGCAAGCTGAGGGAAGCAAGCCAGAAAATCACTGATGAAATACAGGGGCTCAAGAGACTTTCAAGTGGGATGATTCACAAGGATAGGGGAAATGGTTGTTTAAAGCATAAGAACAAAGATGAGTTATGCAACTCCATGTTTTATTACCCAAATGCAGCTATAACACCATCTGTTCATAGTACTCTTTTTGCACTTTGGAAGAGGACTACCTCTGTCTCCCAAGGAACTGGCCTGTGTCCTCCAGTTCTAAATGTAAATTTCCACTTCTTTTTTCAGTTGAGCTACACAGCTTTGGCTGTTTGAGAAGCTTCCACATCCAGAGAGCTGAGAACCATATTCTATTTTGAATACAAATTTTTTACTATTGACTGCTGTATTCCAGCACCACTTCCAGCATCATCAATAGAAAATGTTCTTTCTTTGTAATAATTTCAAAACATTCAAGCTACAAAAAGTGCATAAATTTGCAGTGGGTTGACCCTGGTTGGATGTCAGGTGCCCACCAAAGCTATTCTATCCCTCTGTCCTCAGCTGGATGAAAGAGGATTGGGGAAAAGAAAACATGACAAAAGGCTCATGAGCTAAGGGCAGGGAGAGATCAGTCACCAATTGCCATCATGAGCATAACAGACTTGACTTAGGAAAATTACTTGAATTTATTACCAATCAAAATCAGAGCAAGATTATGGGAAATAAATCCTAAAAACAGCTTCTCCGCACCCCTCCCTCCTTCCCGGGCCTAACTTAATTCCCGATTCTCTACCCCCGCCCTGCCAGCAGTGCAGGGTAATGGGGAATGGTGATGACAGTGGGTTCATCACGTTATTTCTGCTGCTGCTTCCTCCTCAGAAAGAGGAGTCCTTCTCCTGCTCCAACACGGGGTCCCTCCCACAGGAGACTGTCCTCCACAAACTTCTCCAGCTAAGTCCTTCCCGTGGGCTGCAGTTCTTCATGAGCTGCTCCAGCATGGATATTTTTCCATAGGGTGCAGTCCTTCAAGAGCAACCTGCTCCAGCATGGGTCTCCTCTGATGTCACAAGTCCTACCAGGAAAGCTGCTCCAGCATGGGCTCTTCTCCCCACAAGCCCACAGGTCCCGCCAGAAGCCTGCTCCAATGTGGGCTTACCATGTGGTCATAGCCCCCTTCAGGCATCCACCTTCTCTGGCGTGGGGCTCCTGCTAGTGGATCTCTGCTTTCCCATGAACACCCATGGGCTGCAGGGGCACATCCTGTCTCACCATGGCCTGCACCATGGGCTGCAGGGGAATCTCAGCTCCGGTGGCTGGAGCACCTCCTCCCCCTCCTCCACTGACCTTGGTGTCTGCAGAGTTGTTTCTCTCATGTATTCTCACTCCTGTCTTCTCTGGCCACAATTATTTCTGCACAATAACTTTTTATCCTTCTGAAATAATATCTCAAAGAGGCGTTACTGCCATTGCTGATGGACTCAACCTAAGCCACTGGAGGGTCTGTCTTGGAGCTGGCTGACATTGGCTCTGCTGGTCATAGGGGATGCTCCTGGCAAAGCAAAGAAACCACTCTTGTAGCCTCCACCACAACCAAAGCCTGGCCACACAAACACAATACAAAATCTTTGGTGGTTAATTAAGGATGTGGGTATGTCATACCGCTAGCAAGGTAAAGGGGATGCCTAAATAAAGGAAGTCAAAATTTTGAGATTATACATCGTGATTCAAGTGACAGAAATAATCAAATCAGGGCAGTATGTGTTTACAACTCCAGGCTTTAAAGTTCACTTTTGCAGAATTATGGGTTGATAAGGTTGAGCCACCACTACATGATACAGCAGTGAGAAAAATTGCCAAAACCAGTTCTAAAAGGCTGGAGTGTATCTGAAAATGTGCTACACATGTTAAGGAACAATATTCAAAGAGACACTCTAGAATGATGATTTCAATATTGCTTGTAGACTCAAGATTTCAGGGTCAGCAAAAACCACAATGGCTTTCTGCTTGCTTTTAGTCATTGCCAAAAAGAATAACCTATAGCTAAGTGTAGGTAATAAAATCCAACATGAGTTTGCTGAAAGCAATGAAGACTGCATAGAGTACAACAGAGTAGAACTACAAAAAAAAAGGCTAACTCCAGCACTAAGCAACACTGAAAAAATGACCATAATTAGTCCTATTCTAAAACTTAAGGATTCATTTATATTTTCTTCTATCTTCTCAGATGTATTTTGTACAGCATTACTAAGTTCTCTTATACTTCTTTCAGGCACTTCTCTCTGTGTCTGGCTTAAACTCATTTGCCACTTGTGATTTGTCTTTCTCTCCAAACTCTAGCACAAGTGATGGGGAATATGGGGGTACAAAGATTTTTGTGAGTTTGTTTTAAAGGGAGGAGCGTTTTCCAAAAACAACAACAAAAAATATTTACTTCCTATCTTTTCTCTACGTCTATTGACATTTCCAATAGATTTTTCAGGACACACAACTTGAGAAAAGCTGTGATACCATGAGTGTCACATAAATGTGGATTTTTCTTTTTTTGTAAGAAACCTTCTGGAGAGACTGTAACTGACGTGCTGGTTAAATCTAAATGTAGAAAAGGGCAATAGCAGGCAATGAGGTTAAGCAGAGATCTAAAGATTAGTGGAAGCAATAAACAGAAGGCTTTTAAAAATGAAAAAAATATTGAGAGTCTGGGAAGGAGAAAGATTTAGGAACTATAAAGAACTAGAAAGATATAGGAACAGAAAACAAAAAGTTGTATTGCAAATCGAGCTAGAGATAGTGCTTCAGTACATTTGTAAGTCATCAGAATACTCATTTTAATGTAAATAACAGTAAAAGGCTCAAGAACTGGTAGCTGATGAAGTAGTGACAATAAATATAGCTAGTTTCATAAAGTAATGTGTTTGCTGAAGTAATTTTTGTATTTAAAAGAAAAAATATATTTAATAATAAAAGAGATCAGCTTGAAGAGAATAGAGAAGGTTAATGCAGAGTGATTATATGGAATTGATATTATAAAAATACATTGAAAAATAGTTTTATGATGTTTAAGTAAAGTTCAGAAGTTTTATATTTCACAGAAGATTTAAAGGGGGGGAAAATAAGGCTTAAAACATATTTATAGCTTTAACTTCTGGTTTGAGTTGGGTTTTTTCCTCTTTTATGTTGTCTTGACTTTGAGGAATTTTGAATTCAGCAATTTAAGATTCTTAAAAATACAGTTTATTGTAAATGAAAAACATGAATTAAGAGATGATGATTTTGCTTCAGAGTGCCATTTTTAGGCTACAGAACCAAATTTGCAGTCATTTATATTGTTGCAATTTATTGCCTCTTTAATACCAGTATGCAAATAAGTTTTGCTCATCGAAGGAAGTATAAGTAAGAATACAGAAGAAGAATAGGAGAGAACTTTTCTCTTCTGAAATTGTTAAGTGAATGTTGATGCTAAATTAGTGAGCTGATTGAGTGGATTCATTATACTCTCTTCAAGAAAGCCAAGGAACCTTTTTTTGAGTAGATACAAATTCCAATGTTGTTTTTTACCTCAGCCCTGTTCTGGAAATAAATACAAGATATATTCACTAGCATAAATAGAAAGCATGCTTCTGAATTTGACACAAAATAAAAGTTAGGAAAAGCAGTGTTGCTGAGTATCACACAGCACTAGCAACACTTTTCCCAATCTATGATCTTGAGTGATCAGTTTATGGCCTACATTTAAATGTGTCCCTTCCTGACACAAACAAGAGTGTCTATATTGTAAGAGCTTGGTGACCTGTTCTTTTCTGTGCCTTCATGTACACACACACAGAGTAGATGATATTTTAAGGTTCTGTAGAGAGGTCTGTTTAGCTGACCTAAGTGTTCTTCAAAGATATAATAGAGATTGGGGCCACAATTTTTTGTCTGAAAAAATCACCACTAAAGTAAAAGGCTCTTCATTTTTTCATATAAAATCTAGTGCTCAACTTGAATCACAGCTGATAAATCTTTGTTATTCTCTAGATTGTTATTATTTCATAATGCAAAATAGAGAAGTACTGCTAGTATGAAAATTAACATTCAGCCTTATAACATATAAGAAAACAAAACTGTTCATGGAAGTATTTTCTCTGACAGATGACTGGCTCGGAATTTTGTACCGTTTAGTTATTTATGCAGCTTATGAAGGGAACTCCTTTGGTTTGTTTCAAGTTGAAGACTAACACCAAGTAAAATTCCCATGCAGTTCCACATTTTCTTCATGTGGGTACAATTACACATACTCAAATGGAATCAAGTTGCCTGTATTTCTGGCTGAGTAAAGATAGTGCAAAGGACCCTCTGCTCTTTACCATTTTACGTTCTGTGGAGTTGTGCAAGAATTTTCACAAGAACTCAGGTGCTGTGTTTCAAACCCAGCCAGAAACTGAGCACCCACCATGCAGATGCTTGTTCCCTCTCTGTGGTACAATGGAGGAGAGAATCAGAAGACTGAAAGTGAGAAAACTAGTGGGATGAGATGACAGGCTGATAGGGAAAGCAGAAGCCATGTGTGCAAGGAAAGCAAAAACCCAGGAATTCATTCACCACTTTCCATGGGCTGGCAGGTGTTCAGCCATCCCTAGGAAAGCAAGACTCCCTCATGTGTAAAGGTGCCTTGGGAAGACAAACACTATCACTGTGAACCTTCTCCTCATCCTCCTTTTTGACCCCTCTTTATATAGTGAGCATGTTGCCATATGGTATAGAATATTCCTTTGGTCAACTGTGGTCAGCTGTCCCAGCTGTGTCCCCTCTCAACTTCTTGTGCACCCACAGTCCCCTGACTGGTGGGATGGTGTAATAAACAGAAAAGGACTTGGCTCTGTTCAAGCCCTGCTGAGCAATAACAAAAACATCTCTGTATTATTAACACAGTTTCCAACACAAATCCAAAACATGGTCTCTCACTATTTACTGTGAAGAAAATGAACTTTATCCCAGCCCAAACTAGCACACCATATGTTGGAATACTGGTGTGGCAGCTACAGACTCCTCTCTTGTAGCCACTTGTCCTACTTATACTTTAATATCTTTTCACACCAACTCTCAGAGGGCCATGCAAAATTTGCAAAATTGCCTAGTTTTGTGCTGGCCCTGAGAGCACAGTATCAATATTTAATTTCCCCAAATCAATTCACTTCTCTGCTTTGGACAGCACGGTGGTTGATACTGGTTCATTCATGTTTAAAAGGCAATTCTTGTATCATTTTCTCACTTTAAGGAAGGTTACATAAGAGAATAAAAAAAATTACATGAAGAAAAAGGATTCGGTGAAAAGTGAAAACTTGAAAGCTCAGTGTTAGATGTAGCAGAAAGAGATAGTGAAGGAGTCAAGAATGGGAATCTAAAGGACAAAGGGAGAAAGAACATGGTGAAACACTTTTCCAAGGGAAGCATGAGACACAGGAAAAACCCCAGCAGAGCAAGGGTGAAGATTTGAGAGGCATAAGAAATCAGCTTGGTTGAAGTCAATGACTAAACTGAGATGTTTAGACATCTTAGCGTTTATGCAGAAAACTAGTTAACAACATTAATTATGTCATTTTTATTGGTGACACAGAAGAAAAATAATTTTGCTTTTAAAACTACCTAACCTATGTTTCACTGACATCCATTTATGTAGGTAGTATTGTTGTTATGGACATATTTTAGACACAGAGGATGCTACCTTACCTCTCTGCAAAGAAAGAACAGAATACTCTGTTCTTTTTTTTCTGTAAAAAGATTTCAATCTGATTAAAAGCCATTCACTAAATAAAATTGCACAATTACTACAAATAATTGAGGGTAAAAATATGTAAGTAAATGAACAAAATCAATTATGTATTTCTTGATTTCTTTTTACCCTAATTTTTCATCAACTAAAACATATTTACCCTCCTTTGAAAAGCAAAACTTAATGTGAAAATGAATAAATGAATCTTTCTCCATTCCCCTCTGTTAATATATAGCTTCTATCTGCATTAAGAAAATGGGATCAACTCATAAATTTTCAGAACACACTTCTCAACAAAGTAGCTCTACATTATTTTGCTTGTTTAGCTATTCAGTACAATGAGGAGAGACAGATAATAACTGATTTTGAGTTGAAAGAAGAAAAAACCCTAGTCCTGCCAGCTGGTGGAGATTTTGACCAACTCTCCTTTGGTAGAAGGAGTCAAACCTAAGCTGTCCAATAGGAAAGAGCCTAACACAGAACCACATGGAAAATTGAATTTCGGGATAATTCCAAAGAAATCTTTCAGTACATCAGCCTCAAACACTGTCCAAAAAGATTGGAAAACATTTTCTAAACAGCACATTTGATTTCCAACTGTCTACTAAGAAGAACGTACTTGTTTCAGGTGTTCATTTTACAATGCAGCAACCTAAGATGTTTTTACCAGGAGCCGTATAGAACATATCTGAGGGTTTATAATGACTCCAGTGTAAAGGAGAGTTGGTATGTTGATTTAATCATCTCTCTGGAATTATTTTTTCTGCAATTATCCACCGCTTACTTTAACATTACTTGGTAAAAATTTAGAACCTTTCTATCTCAGCTAAACAGTGAGGATGTTCTGAGGGGAAGAAAAAGAATTTTTGTGTGAGCAAAGTGTCTTCCTGAAGTTTAATTTGGGAAGTTAACTGAAGAAGTTGATAAATAAGACTAACTAGAGTCCAGGTTAACCCAATGTGGGTAGGTGGGTGCCTGTCCACATGCACATATACATACATACAATCACACAGACACACACAGAAGACATACAGTGATAAAGCACGTCTCTCTGCATGTCCATCTCTTACCAAAACTTACTAATTTTTTTTCCAATTTAAATAAGCATTTCTCATAATGTGTGTCTCTGACCCTCTGAGTTGGCCAACATATAAAATTATGAATTTTGCATATTGGAATTATGCAAAAATGAAAACACATTACTTGTTGTTAGCTTGAATATAATAGTTAATTTGTAGAAATTGTTAACCTTAAATTTACTGAAAAAGTACAGATGTCTCTCATCTATGCTGTAGTGCAAAGCCTTTCCAAAGGATTTTCTAAATTATACAGTTTAGTTAACTGGCCCTGGTTTGAAAAATAGGTTAAAAATCATTTAGAAGGAATAATCATTTCAGAATTAAATGCTTAGTCTATGGTTACATCAAAACCATTTAGATTTTCATGGGACTTGACTTTAACACATGATCTCTAACATATTTGACAGTTTTTGTCTGGCTATTATATTAAGAATTACTTAATAAAGTTCTTTGACAGTGAATTTTACTTTTATTATAAACACTGTCTTTTAAAACCCCCTTATCTTAAGGAATTAATATTTTCATATAAAATCTTAAGAGCAAATAAAAATCTATTAAGATCAAGGACTTTTAGGTCATTACTGAAGTTTTTGAATCACATAAAATTTTGACATATGGTCTAATATACTTTTATGGTTCAGGAAGTTATCTAACTTATGATGATGAACATTCAAGAAAAGATATGCTGCATCATCAGCAAACACAGAAAATAGAAATCAAATATCAGAGAGAGGTGAAGAGTCTTTTCATAAATCCGCATAGGATGCATGAATCATCTTTGCTGCAAGTCTTTCACCTGATGTGAAAGTAAAATACATCAGAGAGGAGAAAATTAAATTTTGAATTTTTTAATCTGACTTGGAATGAATCCACAAGGATTATTCAGTCCAACTCCTGGCCCTGTACAGGACAGCCCCAGGTATCACACCACGTGCGATATTGTCCAAACACTTCTTGAACTCTGTCAGGCTGGTGCTGCGACCACTTCCCTGGGGAGCCTGTTCCAGCACCCAGCCAACCCTCTGGATGAAGAACCTAAATCTCCCCTGACACAACTTCCTTCCCTCAGGTCCTGTCACTGATCACCACAGAGAAGAGATTGGTGTCTTCCCCTCCTCTTCCCCTCATGAGGAAGATGTAGACTGCCATGAGGTCTCCCTCAGTCTCCTCTTCTCCAGGCTGAACAAACCAAATGACTGCAGCCATTCCTCACGTCTTCATCACAAGGCCCTTCACTATCTCCTTTAGACACTTTGTAACAGCTTTACATTCATATATATTGTGTTTATATTCATATATATAGCTTTACATTCATATATACTGTGGTGCAAAACTGCTCACAACTGCGGCCGCCCCAGTGCAGAGCAGAGTGGGACAATCCCCTCCCTTGCCCGGCTGGCCATGCTGTGCCTGATGCTCCCCAGGACGCAGTTGGCCCTCCTGGCTGCCAGGGCACTGCTGACTCAGATTCAGCTTTCTGTCAACCAGGACCCCCAGGGCCCTTTCTATGGTTCTGCTCTCCAACCTCTCGTTCCCTGGTTTGTATGACATCCAGGGTTACCCCATCCCAGGTGCAGGGAGTTCTGTATAAAGAGTTCTGTATAATGGCTTGCAACTCTTAGGAGTTCTTCCATGCTACTTATTTCATTTCAACTCTTTGGAAAATATCATTCTTACTGAAGGGTTTCCCTACTAGCTCCTGATCTCTGGAGTAGTTAAATCAAGTTCTACGAAATATCTGTGCAAAGTCCTTTTCCAAAAACTTGTTTGTTGGTGATGCAATAAGCTCCATGTAACCTTTTATGTAAACAAAAAAAACAGACAAAAAGAAAAATAAAAACCCAAACCTGTACTTTTTCTATATTCTATCCCAAAATTTTCTGTTCACTCTTAGGTAGGGAGATCAGCTCTCACTGTAAAGACCTACTTTATTTTCTTGTAGAAAATCCGAATGATTTAGATCACAATTTTGAAGCCATGTTTATTTCTCTTAGGCAATTGTCTCAGGATTTCACTTTCTATAATAAAACCATAAACTTACCAGTAGTAAGAAAAGATGGTTGTATCTACACATGCATGCGATATATAATTTCCTAAATTGTCTTCTGTCTAGTGGTTTTAGTTTCATCCTGAAACTTTGCAAACTGCTTGAATATTCTTTTGCCAGCCCTGAAACTACAAGATACTTGTACCAAAAAATGGTTTGCAAAAGGGATGTGGAGAGCAATCCTATTCTCCTTTATGTCAGTGAAAACACCTATTTCAGTTTTCTCAAAGTAAAGACAAAGTAAACAATATTTGAACATTAAATGGTATTTGAATTAGATTGATAAGCATCACTTTTATAAATTGATTGAGTTTGTATCCAAAACAATTAATTGCATTTAAAGCAGAATATGGTTAAAAATTGCCTCTGGATAAGGGCTTTAATCCATAATAAACCAATCATAGGTGTACCAATGCAATATATGGCATAAACCCCAAATAATTAAGAAATAAATCAGGAAATATAAAAGTAAAACACAGTTCAGTTTTTGGTTGTTTTTCTTTCTTTAATGTTTCCTAATGTCCCAAAGCTAAATGAATGTTGATAATACTCTCAAGGACATTGGAACAGGAAAGCTCCAGAAAGGTGACTCAAAAAAGGGAGTTTAATCTGAAAAACTAGGATAAATTGAGCTTATCCCAATTTGTAAAATCATTTTAAATCTGATGCTCTGGAAGAGGATAATTTAATTTCAAGAGGTCAGGAGTTTGCCTAGATAGGTACACTCTGTGTGTATTTAATAGGTGACATAGTTTGCATCAAAGGAAGTTTGCCCATTTATATTATAGGATATTGTCAAATAGCCATGATAAGGCTGAGGGCTGAACACACAATTTTAGGTGTGGTTTTGGTAGACTCTCACAGAGGACTAATTCATGATGTGGTTTAGATCAGTTCAAAATATCTTTCCTTTTTCCAATTATGTGTAATCGATGTGCAAATCTCAGGTGACTTCTTATACGAGGTATTTGGGTAAAAGGTTTGACCTCCTGAGAAGTGTGCTGTTTTTAGGGATGACTTCTAGACTACAGTTGTGGTCAAGGCAAGGTGTTATATAATCTGTTTCTTGGCATATTCAAAATATATTCGTCCTCTAAAGAAAGATAACAGCTGGTGTTTTCAAGATGTCAGCAAAAACTAAGATTCAAAGGGTCAGCCTACAATTGAGCTCAACACATTTTGTTTACAGCTGCTGCAGTGAAATGGAGGGAAACCCAAGTGAATCAAAGAGGTTGAATCATTAACAATAAATGAATTTTTTTAGTTGATGCAAGACTGAGCTTTTTTCACATTTGGTCATCATTGGTTTTGATTAATCTCTGCTAACTTTCATAAACTTTTAGGGTACAGATGAAGACAGGTTTTTAAGATGGTGCTCTTTTCTGCTTTTAGACTGAAGAAATTCACTACTATTGTTTTTCTCAAATATTTATTTTCCATTAAACGGGAGAGGGAGGAAACTAGGGCATTGTTTTAATCAAGCAGAAGCTTTATTATATTCCCTGACATAACAGAGGTCTGATTTTCATCCTGTATTTTCCTATATAAGGCACTGAGTATGTTTCCAGATTCACTTTTTTTCTGTTGCTACTTAATCCTTTAAACTTGTGGTAGAAATTCAAGATCTGAAAATAGGTCTTAAAAAATGGAAATGCCAATACACGTTTTTCTTCAGTTTGTTGTTCAGACAGACCCTGTAGAAAGTTCTGTCAGAGATAATAAATTTGCCCCATTTTACGATATTTTTTTTCTTCAAATGCCCCATTCCTTGCCTGCAAAAAATAGCATATTCTTAGCTTGCAACAGCTTCTACCACACCAAAAGTTAATCAAAAAACATATGTTACCTGTGCTGTCATAAGCAAGAGGAAGGCTATGAGGGCCTTTCTACTTTCTGTGCTGTCAGGCATAGGTTTAGATGAGATAGATTGGATGTTGCTTAAACTTGCTACAGGCATTTTATCCCAACAGCTCTCATCTGTTTCCAGTGAACCATTTTATCAAGGTACTATTTCACTGGAGTGTGAAGTGGCAAAAGTTATCCTCATACAAGCTGTTAGTTGTAAATGTCATTTGTGTTTAGGCTTTTATTGTTGTTGTTTTATTTTATACATAATTACAAGTTAAAATATCTAACATTTACATGGAAGTTTTATAATTTGTTCCCTATAAAGTTATGAGAAACATTGCCTTGATGGGAGAAGCTTGGCTTGATGCAATGATCCAGATTTGGAATTCTGAGATATTCTCATCTACCTGCAAACTGCCGACTAAAGCAGAGACTGCGTTTCCAGGAAAGAAGTGATTTATTCTCTGTTTAGTGCAGAACAGACTTTTTTTTAAGTGTTTCTCTTAGTTACTGGACAAAAGGGGTTCTGAGCAGTAAGTACTTTCTTCAGTTAAAATGTTGCTTTTTGAACATAGAGAAGTACAGATGTAAAAGGCTCAGAAACAAGCCACACAAACATGTAAATTCTTTTTCTAGTCCATACCAAACCCCACTGTGCACTAGTTTACATACATAATGTTTCCTTTTCAATCACAGTGCAAGAAAAGCCAGTCATAAATATATTCACACACACAGTAGTATGTGTCTTTACTCATGAACAGAAGAAAACTACATACTTTTCATCTGACAAAGATGTCTTCTGAAATTTCCTGTTCTGAGACTGAAAAAGAATGGTGTAATGAATGGACAGAAAAAATCCTCTATGATGCTTTTCAAAAAATTTCTCAATTACAAGAGGAAAATCATGGTTACTGCTTCTCTCAGCTGGCTGGAATTCTCATGTTTAATACTTGGCTGTTATTTTGTTTTTAAACACTAATTCTATCAGACACAACAAAGCTTATGTCTCTTACTAGTGCATATTCTGTTAAAGTGTGTACAGTGACAGTGGAGCCCAGCACATAGATGTCATTCCAGCAAGTAGGTATTCATTGTACATGAGTAGATGGTGCAGACTGCTAAAAGTCTGGGTGAAGTCATATTAGAGCCTGCATCTCTGAGGAGATAGTGCTGCTTGTCAATAAATGCCCTATGGAAAGAGGGAAAAAAGCCACGACATCTACCTTAAGTATCTACTGAAGGAAATTAATATCAAGAAACCTTCTATAAATGAAAAAAACCTCATATATATAACCTCTTAAAGAGAGTGATCTGGAGTATGTTCTGAACTTACTTCATGTTGAAATATGAGTCAAAAAGCAAGTAGCCTCCTGGTCTAGACATAACTAGTGCTTGTCAGCATAAAGAGCTATAAGCTTTGGTTAACTATATTTGTTTCATAGGTGAAAGAAAATCTAAGTGAAAACTGTCTAAGCTATTTTGGCAAATTCAAGTTCTTTCATGTTAGCCAGAAGTCCAGAGACCTTACCTGTCCCCCTGAAGAAATATTCCTTTAAAGGAATCTTTCTTTTCCATGCTATCATATGCTTTTTAAGTGGAACAGCTAGTGAAACTTTGAAAGTGGAACACAGAGGAGCTGAGCTGAATAATAAACTAAAATTTGCTTCTAGCCAAAAAGAGTTTAAATTCTTTTTTCTTCTTCTTTCTTCCAAGCTTCCATGTCTTTACTTCCTTGCAGTTCCCAAAGGACTGAAGATAATGGCCTTCAACACAAACACTGCAGAATGGGTAAGATGTCTGTAATGTATAATTCAGCTCAACTTCTCCAGTCTGTAGTATAAGAAATGGCACTGTTATCACCTTTTACAAAGAGCTTTTACGTTCATTTATTGGTTGCATCTCCTTTTTTTTTATGCCTTGTGTGCTAATCTGCATGGGAGAAAACATTGAAGGGAATGATGAATAGACTGGACTCTCCAGGGAATAGGGATTATTTATGAAGTTACTCCAGTTCAGTGAACAGTGTAATTCATGTCAAAGTGTGTGACTTAAGCCCAGTGAATTACAAACTTCACTCCAGGAGAGGATTTGAAACCTGGAGTTCAGAGGAAAACTGTGACAAAGCAGTGTTTAAAGTACATTTTCTAACAAATCTTTTCTACCACATGCCTAAAGAAACCACAACTCCAAAACTCTCTGTGCAGGTTTTGGATCACAGATATAATTTACTCTTTCCCACTATTTCACCATGTCACACAACTAGCTTTGTAGTGACAGGCAAGCTCATTTTTGCTTATTAACAAAATGAAATTTTATAATGTTTACAATAGAAGTGTCTGTGTGAAGAATTACTATAGATAATGTTCTGTGGAGGGCGTTAGCAGATTTTCTGGTCTATGAGATATTTCAGGAACAAAGATAGCATTTTATGGAAAAGTTTATCAATTTTGAGCATCACCCAGGCTATCACCTGCTATTTGTTTTCAGACCATGTATGTCATATCAACTCAATGGCGCAAGTGGGAACACTTTTGGTTGTGACTCAAATAATTCCATTCTATTTCTGTTTCTCATTCAACTGCTGCCCTCCAACAAAACATGTTCTGCTCCTCTATATTTTGTATACTGCAAAGGTAAGGTTCAGAAAATATATATTATTTAAGCTTGCCATCAAGTATTTATACATGTTCGGTAGATTTCATTTTGATGAAATACCCTAAAAGTATTAAGGAAAAATAAATGAAACTGGCAGGTAATAGATTCACAGCAAAGACAGTTCTTCTTAATAAAATGTGTTGCTATAAGTGACTCTGAGTTGCCTCGTGGATTTCTTTACCTGAATTAAAAAGGCATATGGGCAAGTTAACAGAAGAAACATGGGACATCGAAGACTGTGTGTCATTCTTCTCAGTTCCGTCAGATTCCATATTAGAAAGTTGCAGTGATGGTCTATATACAACTTCTAAGCATCTCCCAGTCATCTAACAAACCAGGCAGGATTATCAAGGGCAATGATCAAATATTCTGCACAAAGAAGCCCAGTGCAAGTATCCTGAATAGAACTGGGCTTCCTCCCCTGTACCATGTTTTCCCCAGGCTCTTGACATGTAAGCCATTCAAACTAGACTAAACCCTATTTTTCCCAGGCAGCTTCCTCCCTTCAGGTCTTTCTTTTTTCTTCATTATTTTAATTATTTCTTATCACCACTTTCCTTTTTGGAGGAACAACAGGAAGGGTTACTTAGTTCTCTACCCCTGTTTCTTTGTATTTTCAATCTTCTCTCTTTTACCCTGACTCTGTCACCTGAGGTTAGGGCACATGGTGGCCTCTGAGCACCGGCCGCTGGGGCAGAGCCTGAAGCTCTCTCCTGTGCATGTGAGTTGGCTGATTGCATTAGGGTGGCTGTCAGAGCATGGACAGTAGGTGGACGGTTTTCAAGGATTTCCTCTCTATGCAAATATGGCTGCAAGAGCACAGTCACCCTGAGGACTGGCAGATCTGGGACACACAATTTTTTTTTTTTTTTTTTCAGTATGGACTAGCAAGAAGCTGATGAAAAATTATTCAGTTGAAAAAAACAAATAAACCCTTGACACAGTATATTTAAGACAACCCTCTAACTATAAAAGTCTTTAAATAATGCACTGATGTTCTCATTCTTGAAATAGACTAGCATGCATGTTTCAAATCTCCTCTGTAAAACTGATTTTTTTAATTCCTCTTAGCTCTTCTTCAAATTCTCTTCTGCTATACGACACTGAGAAAGCAGAAATCTAGACAGTGGAGCCACAAAGGCAGAGATCTGTTGTTACTTCTCTTACTTGATCAGGAACTCATAATTCTGGTACTTCTGTTGCTAATTTATCTCTGCTCCCTTCTTTGACCTGTTTCTTTGTTGCACCCACCTGCTTCGGATTTGTAAACCCAGTGGCATTCTATTAGATTTTTCCCAGGAGTCTAGTTGGGTATCATCTACAAGTTCCTCAGAAATAATATAAAATTATTTCTTGTTAATTAATACCTACGTCTCAATGAGTGTATAGACCAGACAACATAGTGCTGGAGTTTTGTCACATTGAACATCATTAGATGTTCAAACATCTTCAAACATGTAAAAAAGAAACAGAGGAAGTCTCAGACTATGGATGAAACTCCAGAATTTCTGTAAGAACATAAATTCATATAATTGTTAAGGTTGGAAAAGACCTCCAAAATCATCAAATGCCATTGCTAATCTAGCACCACCACAGTCACCACAAAACTGTGTCCCTAAGTGTCACATCTACATGTCTACCCAGCATTTGGCCTTGTTGAACACTATACCACTAGTCTTGGTCAGATCCCTCTGCAGAGCCTTCCTGCATTTCAGCAGATCAACATTCCCATCCAGCTTGGTGTCATTCACAAATTGACTGAGAGTGCACTTCATCCCCTCATGTAGATAATTGATAAAAATATTAAACAGGACTGGCCCCAGTACTGACCCCTGGAGAACTGCACTTGTGAGTGGTCACCATTTGGACTTAACTTTATTCACCGCCATTTTCTGGCCCAGCCATCCATTTTTTTACCCAGCCAAGACTGCACCCATCCGAGCCATGAGCAGCAGTTTCTCCAGAAGAAGGCTGTGGGACACATTGTCAAAGGCTTAAGTAAAGCCCAGGGAGGCAACATCCATAGTCTTTCCATCATCCACTAAGAAGGTCTCCTTGTCATAGAGGGTGATCAGGTTGTTCAAGCAGAACCTGCCTTTCATGAACCCATGCTGCCTGGGCCTGACTCCCTGGTTGTCCTGTATATGCGGCATGTTGGCAGATGATCTGCTTCATGACCTTCTCCGGCACTGAGGTTGGACTGACAGGCCTGTAGTTCTCTGTATCCTCCTTCCAGCCCTTCTTGTAGGTGGGCATCACATTTTCTAGCCTCCAGTCAACTGGGATCTTCCCAGCTATCCAGGACTACCGGTAAATGATGGAGAGTTCCTCAGAGACTACTTATGCCACCTCCTTTGATATCCTTAGGTGGATTCCATCTGGCCCCATAGACTGTGCATGTCTCTGTGATGCAGCAGGTTCTGAGCAATTCCCCTTAGATTTTGAGGGCTTCATTCTGCCTCTTGTCTCTGTCTTCCAGCTCAGGGGACTGGGTACCTGAAGAACAGGTAGTAGGAGGAATTTTATCTGGCACACATTTCTTCATTTTCATGAAACTGATATATAAGTAGCATATCAAAAATAGCATCTTGTAATTTTTACTGGAAATAAACTTTTAGCAGAGATTGAGGAATTAATTCTTGAATTGAAAGCAGAGGATGATTATTAGGAATCCCTAATAACGAAAAAAATTCAGATACCATAAGCTTTAGCTAATCTTTTCTAAATAATAAGACACTGACAGAAATATTGTATTCATTGTCTAGTAAGAACTGCTCTAATTTCTTTATTTTTCCTATAATTGAGAGCCATGCAAAAATAAATCCAAGGATTGTTTATGCCTTTTGGGCAGACAGACATGACAAGCACTTTTTTTCAGATGTGCAATTTACTGCAATCTGTGTTTTGAATAATGAAAGAAAACCTTAAAACGTAATAATTTTTTTCAACTGCTTGCAGAGTGGGTAAAAACATGTTGAGCCACAAGGTAAAATTCAGATATCCATTATAACAAGGACTACCAAAATGCTCTGACTTCTTGCTAATCTGCTATTAACGCACTGTTCTCTGGTCTGAAGCCTCTACATGAAGAATGCTTCGAGTCCTTCACAGGGACATTACATGATCTGTCTTCCATCAGAGCTGAACTCAGGGATTTTTAGTGTGGACAAATTAAACCGAATGTCATGCAACTGTCTTGCCTAACAGCCTTGCTCAACAGGGAGCCCAGCAAGCTCACTTCAGCTGAAATAATCTCAAGATCAACACACAGTTTCAGACATGCATACAGGCAGAAAAGCAAGGTCAAGCAACAAAACACTGAATGATTCACAGTCTTGAGACAAAATTTCATGCCTAATGATGCTGACATACATGTTTTTCTTGTACCTCACAAGGAATAACTGTAACTCACACAATTCAGTCCCAATACATCAGTATCTGTGTTCACTAAATGAAAAGTTGATAAATCTAAGTAATAAGATGGACTGGCTATTTTTTTTTCTTTTCCCTTTTAAAATGGGTTGCAGTTACATTGTGTCTACTGTGACAACCAATCCAATTCCATCTTTGTCTGTTCATTACTATCTAGAAAAACATTAAAAAATTGAGGGTTTTGGACACTTCAGTTCTAATGATTGTACTAGGAATACTATTGAGCTGTTTAGTGTTCTAAGTATGGCTAAAGATGGCTTATAGAGTATGAGTTAACAAGATTTATTCCGTTTTCTGCAGTTGCTTAAGAGTTTATTGTTGCACAAATTGGTGGTAGGAATCTTACAATTATTGGTTCTGTGAACAAGGAGAAGACAGGGTATGTGTTACCCTGTAAGAGACACTAATAGTAACCTACATACGCTGTTCACTGACTCTTCATATAAAGCTAGAAACACTTAACTGAGAATGAAAAAAACTGATAGTTAAGTTCTGTCATTGTGGAACTGGGACTCCTGGAAAAGTCACTTTGGATGATATTTTCAAAATATTGTACCTAAGATCAAAATTTCCAAAATACTTTAGGCATTTTTGAAACGTAATTTACATTTGAATAATTACATGGAATTTAAAATCTCGTTGTAATTCAATACTACATAGTCTCCTCAGTTAATTGAGCATAAAAAAGAAATATGGGGTCTTGAGTTAAGTAGATAATTTTTGAGATTTTATTTTTAATATAAACCAAAACCTAAAGACCGAATATATTTTTGTTTAGGAATATTACTATTGAACTATACTGCATAGAAAAACATTTGACCACTAGTTTTCAAAATACTACCTTCTGTCCCCTTGCCCTGAGGCCACCCATCTACAATTTTGAGGTATACAATACATCCATGAGATGCGATATGATCCAAGTGTGAAGATGTATCTAAAATACTGTATGTTTATTTTATTCACTCACTATATGCAGCAATTCCTTACAAAGCAAAGATTTCTGTAATGTGATCATTAAAGAATGGATAAAATATTAATAATTAATTTTGCATTAAAATAATAACTCTTTAACTCCTGTTTTTACTGTGCTGAAATGTTTTTAATTTTTTTCTTTATCCTAATGCTCAAGAGACAAATTATTAAGCACTAAGAAAGTCCTTGTCTCTGCCACATTTTCTGTGAAAGAAAATATGCGCCTGCCGATGTGTTAAAGAGCCCCAAGAAGTTTTATCTTCTGTTCAGATGTCCAGTTATGGTGTTTGGCAAGTTTCATAATACTGCAAGTGAGAAGTGGTATCTCCATTGTCTTTTTGAGGTAAGCTGTTTCAAAATAATCTAAATAACATTGCACTTCTTGAGACTCTTCTGCTCAAGTTAAAACAAGATTCAGGAGGTGGTTTCAGTATCCTCTGCCTTTAGTGGGAAACTGCTTGTCTGACAAGACAATATTTCTTGTCCATTGCCCTAGAATGATGAAACATAAAATCCCACATAAGACAGAGCATCTGTTTATCTACAAAATCTCCTCCCCATTCATTCATGCCAGCTGGATGTATGTCCATTCTGAACTTTCTTTCATCAGGAAGGAACTATGAAAAGTCATTAATACAACCTGCAGAGGTCCGTGACAACTGAGTAACTGAGTGACATTCTACAGCCACTGCAAAGCACATGTCTGTATCGAGTACTGTTTTCTTGCCCTAGTATTTACTGTCACTATAAATAGTTACTTTTGGGAAAATACACTCTTACACAACGCTGGAAAGCAGCAGAATTTAAGGGGAGTATAAATGCTGACTGAATAAGATATTCTTAGCAGCAGCTGCATGCCAGATAGTTTGATCTTCTTTCATTAGTAGCAGTATTAAATTTGTCTAAATAGAGCCTTTCCTAATTAGCTTTAGTGACAAAAGGGAGTCATCTAAACCACATCATCCGAATTGGCTGCAGGGAGAGATTCCAAACTAGACTCAAGGTACAATGTAGAATAGTCTACTGTAACTCATTTTCTACTGTAATTCAGGTCCCCCTTAAGCTCATTAATTCAGAAGGAATCCTAATGATAATATAATCCTCTTATGTTTGTTGTGTTTTTCTTTTGCAAGAAGTAGGGTAGAACTGCTACTGTGCTATCTAATGAGTCATTAAATTAATTTCAAAATAGTGAGAAAAAGAGGTCACACAGGCATAATTTAGGATTTTGCTTCAACAGTTAAACAGGATTTCTTCCCTGCTTGGATACGGCCAAAAAGTCTTTGAGAATCTTGACATGTGAAAGATCAAGTAATTTTGCTTCTCATTATGAAGATTTAACTGAGCTTATAATCCTAAATCAAACTGGTCTTAGAGAACACACTACAGCAAATACAAACATTTTAGTCATGGCTGACACACAGAGTGATGTACCAGTAACTCCTGCCATCATAAACTTTCATTGAGTAGTCCTGATTAAACACTTGTTTTGTTTTGCCAATGGGCTATCACATTCATATTTAATAAAGGACTTAAATTTCTGCTTTAATTTCACTTAAGACAACATGAGTTAAACATTTATGCTAAGATGAGGATGTATTTCAGTGATTTTTCTAAGATGTGGTCAGAAATTGTGGTCAGCAAAATGGAAATGTATAGCTACATTGACTTATTTACCTACCTTTATTTTCCTTCTTTTCCTTTATCAAAGTTTATATCACCCCTAGAAAAACAAAATCATGGTATCTCTGTTGTTCTCACTTTAATCTTCACGCGTATGTAATAAACATTATGAAGAACTACAAATGTTTTATCAGTTTTTTAAGCATCCACTATTTTATAACAAATTCTTAAAATGCAGAAACTGGAAATAAATATTCCTGTATTTACAAGCTACCTCTTTTGAAAAACACTGGATTGCATTTGGTTTTTGTTTTCTTTTAACAGAAAAGGAAGCAAAATCAAAATTTGTCAGAGTACTGGATTTATGTGGTATATGAACTCTATCAAGACATTGAAAACAGTAAAGATAGCCAAGGAAGTACAGCACCATGATGAAACTTGTCATGCTAAAATTACTATTTCATGAGCAATACTGTGTTCTTAATTTTTTTTGTGTATACGTTACCATTCACTTTCAAATATTTTTGATACCTGCACTTCCCATATAGTGCAGGTAGTGCATATAGTACCTGAGCCTTCTTTAAACACCTAAAGGCATTTTGAATCAAAATCTGTAATCATGTAACCATTTCTAAATGAAGAAAGCGACTTGTGAGTATTCCCAGTTCACTAGTCACTAGAGAGTTTCTGTATAGTTCCACTTCTGCAATATGGACTGAGATCATTTGGGTCAAGCTTCCAAATGGTTAATTTCCAAAAATACGTGCTTCAAGAGCTGTTAATAGTTTCAGCCCTTCACCGTAAAAGTCCCACATGAAAACTGACCCATTTGATGCATCAACTATTTTTAACCTGTATATCCAGACTCCGCAGTCACACCGGTCTCCGATTTCTGCAGCATTCTTACTTGAACCAGAAAGCCAGACTTTGGAGCAGCCGTCTTCACAATGTTATCAACAGTTTGACACAAATTGCATGCTTTTGGGAAAAGGGACAATAATGGCTGAGCATTAGAGGTCGAATCATTTCTGGTGGCCACCTTGGGATTTCTGGTGGCTGAAAGGAAGATGTTTCTCTAGTGAGTTAAGGAAATTAAATACCCAAAGTTCAGATGTGATTGATCTAATTAGTGTGAGCTTATTCAAAAAAGTAATTGAATAATAGGTAACTTTCATTGCATTCTTTGCAGCCATGCATTGTAAAAATGAAGGAGCTCTGCCAGTGGTCTAAAAGGGGTACTAAAAGCAATATCTTTCAGAGAAAAATCAGATATTTGTATCAAAGAATGGTAATTTGCTTTGTCTTAGCTTGAAAATAGGAATCTGAATATGGAAGGACACAAGATCTTGCACTGTCCATGCTTGCATCTGTTGGCCCCTTTTGAACTGCCCTATTTAAATCCTAAGCTTCTTGAGTTTTGAACTACTTCTCATTTTTATTTTACTCAGGATCAGGCACAGGTCAGTGAGACATATCTGTTGTATATCTGTTAGCAACAGTTTATGATTACTCACAGAGAGTGTCAGAGTAAAATAAAAACAATTATAAAACATTAGTAAAGTTTTGTCATAACTTTACATTGAGAAAACATAAACTGCATATCTTAGTTAAAACAATTCCACTCTTAAATTCAAGATTTGGTTGGCAAGCAAACCTTACAATCTTCATAGTGTGAAATGAGACCTGAAGATCATAAATGCTCAGCAGACACTCAGCAGACAACATTTTGCATTTAATTGCTTGCTAGTTGAAACTAATTGCAATTCAAAACCCAGAGTTTTACTTAAGAGGCTAAATTGGAAAATATGTACAAACAGATACCATGGGGACTATTCCAGCACAGCATAAATCTGGAAAATTTTAACTTGTCACTAAATTGATTTATTTGCTATTGTGGTACAGTACAAGCAGAGACAAGTAGCAAAGGCAGATCTGTCTGGTGACGTGACAAGTATGTGTTTCAGTAGTAATAACTTAATAAGTGACTGTGAGGATCTGTACCATTTGGATGGTAGAGATAGACCCCCATTCCCAAGACTACACATGCCTTCCTGTAGATCTTTTACATACTCACACAAACACCATTTGCAAACTGTGATCCCTATTTACTTAATTTCTAAACTAAAGTATAAAAACTCAACTAAAGGAACAACATAACTTACCATGGAGAACCTGCCTGGACCTCTGCACTTGAGGACTATCAAGTCGCAGACTGATGTTCTATAAACTTTTCTGAATGTTTTGGACACACAGCCTACAAACTGTGTTGAAATTAAGCACGCTTGTTATGTGTTTCACATAACCTCTTGAGAGACAGGCTGTTTAGACATGAGTATTGTTCCCGAAAGCACTTAAGTCTTAATTTTAAAATGCGACTGGATTCAATAAGGGGCATACTCCATATAGTGCAGATATTCCTGAACCAAGAAGCAGGGCTTGTAGGTTCTGTTAAACTCAAGTCCATGCTTAGACTGTGCCTGGGTCCAGAGCTAGTCTGAGTTCTGAATTCTAGCTCAGATTATTCCGACTCATACCAGTCCCAGAAGAAGCCTTAACTAGCAAACTCTTCTTGGACTCAGAGCATTTGTAGACTTCCATTGAAGCTAAGCCACTGTTCAGGATTCAGTAGAAAAATGATCCACCATCTGCAAAATATGCAAAAAAACTCCTCATCTCATGAGGAGGGCTTCAAACCTGCTAGATATTTGTATGAATGGCATCAGCAATGGGTTAGCTACTACTATAGGTAGCTAGGCATTGCCCCATGCTGCATAGCTGATATTATCATAGGAAATAAATCAATAGCCATGACCTACTAGGTTTCAAGCTATTCAGGCTTCAATTAGCATTAGTATTATTTTCTACAGATTCCACAGTTCATTAGCAAGACTTGACAGTCCTGACAGCTGGTGCTTTGGAGCACTGCTGTATAGTATTCTTCAGTGACCTTGATGAACCTTTTAAATCACTTTAGCTCTGTTTTGGAGAACAGATTGTCCATGCTGAATTTATAACCTGCACTGTTACTGAGGCAGCTTTCTTGGCCAGCTTCTGTCTCCCAATTTCTGAACATCTGCTATTCAGTAAATCTAAGTCATCACCTGAATACTAGATGAACTTATAGGTAACCAAGTTCATAAGAACGTAACTTACCTCATTTCCCATATAATATAATGAGGTTAATAATTTTTCTAATTTTTCTAATTCCTGTTGTATCGTGCTTTACAAAATGGAACTACTGAAAGTTAGCTTTTTGTCATGTAAATATATCAGCACAGTCAGCAATGCCCGAAACTGCTATAGAAGCATTTACTCTCATGCCCTAGAAAAAGTAAACCTTGGTTCCTTTACAGACTTCATTTTTTGTTTAATTTTACTGTTGCTGTTTTCTTGCCAGCTAGCAGCACTCCTCCCCATAATCCTGCATTCTCCTGTGAGTCAAACCCAATTTTGTCTGTCACTATAGATTTATGATTTTTGGACAATTGCCCAGACACTCAGCAGAGTCGCTTTTCTCTTTTGTCTTTCCAGTATGCACTAAGTGCTCATAATTCACATTAACTAGAATTGAGGCAAAGCAACAAATTGAACAAATAACTATAATGACTGGCAGGGAGAGCAGAGACCTGTTTATAATTGCCTGGTTTGCTGAGTACATGGATGTTAACATGACTCACTCAAGGGCAATTATCTTGTAGCTTCTGACAGGTGTGATATGGTATTGTTGATTTTGGCAGCTATCTCTAGTACAAATGCTCTAGTCGACCTTGAAAAATCTGATGTCAGCAGTCACTACTGTGGCCCTGATCCTGATCCTGATCCTTCTCTTCTATGAGAAAGGAAACTTTAATACTTTTGATCAATATATTAAAAAAACATCCCTGATTTACCTTATTTATTTGATATTTTTATTGTTTGTATCTCTCCCAGAATCATAGAATTGTTAAGGCTGGAGAAGACCTTTGAGATCATCAAGTCCATCCGCCAAAATAGTATCATCACTATGCTCACCATTAAACCATGTCTTCAAGCATCACATCCACATGTTTTTTAAACCCTTCTAGGGGTGGTCACTCCACCACTTCCCTGGGCAGTTGCTTTACAACTTATTAAGTGAAAAAAATTTTCTTGGTGTGTAGTCTAAACCTCTCCTCGTGCAATATTCCACTCCTTTTCAATATGTCTTGCTGATAAGAGTGGATTTCTCCCCTTTTTGTCCACAGATTATTCCTTAAGAACTATTTTTGTTCATAGTGTCTTAGGTCTGCGGGGTGAAATTTTCATTTCTGTTGGGCTAACGTCTCAGCGTTTCCCCACGAAGTTCCCAAAGTATCTGGGAGCACTGGTTACTCATGGTTATTGCACAGTGCCATTTCCATTCTCTGACCAAGTATCAAGCTCTGGCAACTTGTAATCAACAAAAGTTTGCCGACTTGCCACGAGGATAGTGATTTGGACACCAAGCTAGAGTATTTTTAAATTATCTGATTGGATAAAAATAAGTGTTTAGCCCATCTTAAAAATCAAGCACTTTAAATGTATCCCTATTTGACATAAAAGTGTAACTTTCTAAAGTTTATAGCTTGGCTTCTACACACAGTCATTTCAGGAAAATTCAATTCATTAAATGGCACTGAAAAAGTCCTTCAAATGGGAACATAATTTCAGCTGAAATAAACTCATTTTTCTTACAGAGAAATGTTTAAGGAATATTTTTCTTTCTTTGCCAAGCTCTGATACTTATTGACCTTCAGGTGAGTGTAAAGTAGACTGCAGTTATCACTGCAGTCTTGTCCTAAAGATTAAGCTCCCAGAATTTTTAAAAAAACAAGTGATACAGAACAACCAAATATATTTTGTGCTCTAATTATGAACACACACTGATTAGAACTCCTAGGCAAAATCAAAGCCTGATTTCTTCCCTAATATTTAAAGTGTACTATGATTAGGAACATTCTAATACACAGTAAAAAATAATTATCAAAATATACATTGGAAGCTTTAACAAAGACAATGAAATTATTCCCCACATTGTAAAAAAATGCACAAGACACTTCTACCACCCAGAGAATGTGGCAAAGTGACTTAAGTGAAATACTTGCCTTACACAGCAGTCTTTCATAGCATGCTATAACTGGTAATCTACCCAGGATCAGAGCCAAAGAGGGATTAACCCATCACAGAAAGACATTCTATTTTTGGTAGCAGGCATAAATGCCTAGTGACTGAACACACTGAGCTTTGTGCAATATGCCACTGCAGTTTGCTGCTTGATGAGAAAGAGTACTATAATTTATCTTAATCTCATAATACTGTGTTGATGCATCACACCTGTTAAAATTCATGTTAGCGCAGTAAACTGGTAAATCAGATACATCTTCCAAAATCCTTCTTTGGTGATTCTTGCAGTTAAGAAAACACCGCTACAGCTTAACAGCAGCTTTTTTTCAGTGTAGGAAGAATCAGATTCTTCTGAGAATCTCTTAGAAGAGAGAACCTATGTTGGCCAGCTGATTAATTTTTTTTATTCCTTTATTAAACTGACTGTTGAACCATTGTTGCAAGTGACTTTAGTCCCCAAAGAGATACGCTTTAGTCCTTGTACTAGAATTCATGAATCTGATGTAGGAATTGGAAAAATAATTCTGTGCAAGGGATATGTGTGCACCCCTTGAGCTATTATCTGTACCTTCACAAATCACAACATGTGACCGTGTACTGTAAGACTGCAGTTGTTGCCCTGGAATGTTCCACACCTGTCTGTGCCAAGGTGTCTGACATACACTGCAGCAGTCCAAAAAAGCTACTCAACAATCAAGAGAAATTCTCATAGTGGGTGGGAAATTATACAATTCTAGTATTTTAGCTATGTTATCTTAAAAGCATTTCTGATCAGCATTCCCCAGATAACAGACTGTAGAACATTATGGGATAGACCCAAAAGTCATCTTGAGAATAATGTACTTCATGTTACTTTGTATAACGCACATTAATCCCTTTTAATTTTTTCTGGTGGTATTTTGCTATTATTGACTTTAAAGCACAATGAAAAGTGTTCTCTGGAATTGAGGGGTCAGTGAAGATCTCTGTCTAATATAAGTTATATGAAGACAGCTCACAATTTAAATAAGCCAAGAACTTGGCCTTTATCTAGCTTTGCTCATCATTAAAATGTTTTTGAAAATCATATACACTCATTTTCATATACTTTAAAGTAATATTTCATAAATTAGATTTATTTTCTATAGAAGCATTTCTCATTTTGTGCAATAGAGGAATTATCAGCTATTTCCTATTCTGCTTTATTTTCATGAATGGTTGTGCGATACTGTCTCACCTAAGGCACATCAATTCATCTCATTTCTGAACACACAGTTATTTACCTACATTTGTCCAGCATTCATAGCTCTTCACAAATATTATTCATATTCATTTTTATCACTGTGGAAGCTGGTATTCTTGTTGTCAGATACCTAAATATCAGAATTCTGCACTAATTTGGATTCCCAATTTCAAGTCCTTCTGCAAAGAATTTATAATTCTGTGCATCTGTGTACAAAAGAGAGGTTTCGCTTTTAATTACAACTTTCGGTGCCTAGCATTTCCAATTAAGTGCTCAGCAACACAACTTACATCTTCAGAAATGAATGACTGCGTGTTGAAAGCCAGTCTAAATTTACACCACACAGAAACTATATGACAGACTCAAGGATAGCATCCAGTTCCCTAGAGTGACTGTCCATTTTTTTTTACTTTTTTTAAGCTTACCCATTCCACCCTATATATCTCACAAATTCTCCAACAAATGGAACAGTTATCCCAGAGACAGCAAACTAATTCAGCCACAGTACAGATCTACCTGGTGCACTGAAGTAGGCATGGCTGAGGGGAAAATGGTGTGTGATCATGTCATTTTAGATCAGAACTCCATAGGTTACAAAACTAGAAGGGCCCATCTTGATCATCTAGTCTGACAACCTTTATAGGAACAGGCCGTGGGAACGGCTCAGAATGAATTCGGCTTTCATAATGCGTAAGTACAGAGGAACAGAATTAAAAATGTGTAAGCAACTTTCATTCTCACATTCCACAATTTTGAATGCCTCCTTTTGTAGTGTAGATCTTTTTCAAGAGACGAAAAAGGGTACAACTGTTTCATGTTTAATTCCTAGTTGCTGTTTTTCCAAAGCAATCAGAAATTCCATCTGAATAATCTATAAATATCTTCCTGATTCAATTTCCTTCACTCTGGGGTGCGTAAAGTACTGGCTTTGTAGCATGCCAGTGAAGTGACCATGTTGTCTCACTGTCCTAGATGCCAAGAGAGGGAGGCTATGGAAGCATTGCCACCAGAGATTAAGGTATGTCATTTGTGGGGCAGTGAAAGAGGTTACAGGGTGGAATATGGGGCCGTGTTTACAGCTGGGAAAGAGGGAGCTGGGATAGAAGCAGAGAGTGAGGTTTATTATACTTTATTCTCTTCGTGTGATAGTTACCGTATTCTCAGTCATGGTATGTGTTTCCTTGGAACAAAACCCACTTCCATAACTATTTTGCTACTTTATTTACTTATAGACTAATCATTGTTTCTAAGGCACTTACCCATTTTAGTGGCAAACACCAAGGCCACTATATTAGTTACCAGTGAATGTCTCAGTTAGCTTCACCTAAGGAGGTGTCTGATGGACAGAATGTTTCCTTGTTCATAGTTTGTAACTAAAGAGCACTAAAACTTGGCAATCTCTCCCTATGTATTAAATATCAAAACTGTGTGTCACTGTCTGGTCAGCATAGGGTGGATCGAGCACTCTGCAAACAGCAGAAGGAATCTCTTCTGCTCTGTGCATCAGCTGGACTACTAGGTCTGCTGGGGTTCTTTCAATGGAGGGCAGCACTTCTGGAGCAGAGGAAGCAGCAGAGTACCTGCTTCTACTGCCTTCCCACACCATTCCTGCCCTCCCTGCCCCAGGTGCTAGGCTGTGTCAGACAACGTGTGCTGAGCCCCAGGCTTGCTCAACCAGACAGCTCTCATTCTGCATGCCTAAGAGCACTAGTTTTTACCTCTAGAAGCCTGACTTTCTATAAAGTTGTACTTAGAAAGTATCGTAACAATCATCAAAGCTTGCAATTGTGGGCCAAATCCTGCTCTCAGGCATACATGAGTAAAGCATGAACTGAATATTTAGACATTTTTCGGATCTGAGAGAGTACATAATCTATTTCACTCATCCAAATGTCTCGTCTTTTAATCCAATCAGCCAAGAAGTTTGATCCCGGCTATGCAGATTTGATTTGCAAAATCAAATGGAAATGGCCAGCATAAAGCCTGTAGTATAATTTACCCACAGTCATCATGCAGTTAATGCTGTGAAAGTAACAGTGCTGTGTTTGGGGGATGGGCTAAAGCCCTGCCTGAATGTTTCTTATCTAAGAAGGGAAGAGATCTTTCTTGTTGCTGCTATTAGTCTGACAGCAGTGCTGGAGGGACCAATTCAAATTTAAGGGCTAAATTTAATCTGAAATTATCAATACCCTGGAACTTGCCATGTCCCAAAAGATTAGGCCAAATAGCAGCATCATATATTCTGAGCTCATGTTGCAAACGACTGTGTAGTTACTAATTCTATTAGGGAGAACATATCCCCTCCTCCTCACCGATTTACAGTGGGTAAGCCCATGCTAATGAATTTGACATCTCAGTGTTCAGAGAATCAATGGTTAGCAACATACAGAAAAACATTCTTTGGACCCAAGGGAAAATATACTTCACATATCTGTCATAAGAGAAAACATTTATTTTTTAATCCAAATGGGTAATGCCTTTACCATCAGTAAGTGAATTTTTAAAGCTAGCATTTGTTCCTGATGCAAAAATCCTTTAATGGCATAGTGTGCATGAAGCTGTGTACTACAAGCTTAGGGGGCCATCCATGCACACACAGATTCTTTCAAGACCGGGATTTTAGGTATTTTCCAATCATCACCCTAGCACATATCTAAAAGTCACTGTGTCACTGGTGCTGGCAGCTTGTCTTAGCTCAATACACAAAACTTAGCTTTGGGTTCTGAGCAATGTGACAAGTAGTTTGGATGATGCTTTTTTTAGGGGTTAGATTATTTTTTTCTATATTATACAAGGGCTTTTAGTAACCCTTGATTCTTCCTGTATGGCACCTGGTATGGAATGACTGAATTACGTACAGAGGGGCTGATTTTTTCTGGTATTATCTGAAAGATAAGATATTGTGTACACAACCACCAGACCTTGGGAGAATCACACATCATAAGTTATTACAGACTTGTGGCCTATTATTTATTTTCTTACTCAGTAGGAATTGTGGACCAGACAATGACCCACATTAAACAACCCTAGCACCAGTGTTATTTAAAGACAGGTTTTGATGAAAAAGGATAGTTTTAATTAAGAACTATGCACATTTCTGAATCAGAGCCATAGGCATACACTCTTACTCTGTTGAAATCAAATATTTGACTTGGAGAAAAAGAAGTATGCACCCTGAAATAAGATAAAGGAAAATTTATTCCAGTGGATTCAATTGAACTTCAGCACTTTCAGAATACTGGAAATCTTTAAAGAGTTTCAGAATGGGAATATATATATTCACCTTTCCAAAAAATGAATAAGTGAAATTACACATGCCAAGTCTCTGCATATATCTCTAGCCGCATAGTAGTTGAACTCTGCACTGAAGGTGAAGCAGAGTAAAAAAATCTGAATATACTTACAGTGTAAACATGTAAAAGGCGTAATTACTATTATTTTAAAGCTATGTCCAGATAAACACAACTTTCTAATGTCAATCTGTATTGAAAGAAGCATGAAAACAAGGTTGAACCTGTGTACAGAAAGTTGAGCCCCAAATTTGTTTTTAGCTTCACTCTCTACTTAACATCCAGTTGCTGTACCAACTGCAGTAGCAACTGCTTGGCTTGGAGCCCTCTTTTGCTTCCCTTTGTTTTGATATGACTGACACGGCATTCTGTTAAAATTCTTTCTCTTTGAATAGCTGGTTTGGAGATTGAGTAGAAGTTTTAAAAGATACCCAAAAAAAAAGAGAGAGGGAAAAGCCTGAAGGTAAAAACCACCTGTTGTCTGTAGTATAGTGTGTTGTATCCCACCCCAGAAAAAACCCACAACATTTTCTTTGAAACAGTCGTCTCAGTACATACTGGTTTATTTATATGAACGGTTTCCAGTTCCGAACATTGTCACCCATCAAATATGGAAGGCACTTAAATATTCTACAATAAAAACCCATTGTCTGCTGTGCTTTGTAACTGGCATTACCACCAGAATACCCAGTGATAAATGTCTGGCAAGAGCTAAGCTCTCCTTTCTGATTTAGAAACAAACAAGCCTTTCCAAGATGTTACTTTACTATCCCACTATCAGTCTGAGAATGCAAGACAGTCATTAGTCAGAGCATCCGTTTACCAGCCTCTTCTTGTTTCATTTAAAGTCAATACCAAGGAATTGCCTTAGTATGCAATGTCACAGCAAAATTTGCTCTGGTCCTGCTTGGCTACTGGTAGCTAAAAACAGCTCTGCATGGCTTTTTACATTTGCGGGAAAGATAAGAGCAAAGAGACACGTAGAGCAAGTGGACAGCAAAGTGACCTTCTTCTGCAGCATCTCAAAAAACCTTAACAGCAATGTAAATCCAAACGGTCTTCCTGCTGCACAGTTCTGAAGGATACTCTCCTTTTCTGACTCATGCCTGATCCCTGAGTTTTCATCAGAGTACCGTCCTGTACTTGGTCTTGTGTCTTGGTAATAGTCACCCACCTTCCTAATCTGACCTCTACACCTGTATTTCTGTAAATCTGTATTTCTACATCACATAATGCACAACTCCCCCAAAGAAGCAGAGTTCATTAGCTCACAGGGTACTCAGCTAGTATTGTTAGCTGACAGAGACACACAATGCCATATAAACAATCTGATAAAATGATCAAATATCATTCTGTTACTGACAATGGTAAAAAGCACCCTACCAAACCAAATAGGGCCAGGATCTCATCATAGATGTATTTCAGCCATTTAAGTGGGAGGCAAGCATGTGAAGTTCTTTTTTAAAGCAAAATCACTATGTCATAATGACAACGATTTTTCAGAGTCAGCAAAAGAATTCTAGCCCTTAGGACCCTCAGGAATACCAGAGATAGATGCAAGCATAAACATAAAGCTTTAAGGAAGATTTAAGAAGCACATGAATCAGGATTTTGCACACAGGAGAGTTTTTCATTGAGCAGTTAAATACAAGGATTTAGCTCCCTAAATATAAACAGCCGCTACTGAAAAACTGGGTTAATAACAATATGTTTGGAAAAGTATTTGAAATCCAAGTATTTTTTCTTGCAGTATGTCATGTGCCACTCACTGCTTTTAGTCCAACGTGAAACTGGAAGTCTGTTTCCCTGAAAAATGCAGAGAGCCTGCTACAACTTTCATCTGTGTCTGCCAGAAAACTCTGACTGAGAGATTTAATGGCTGCCAGTTCCGCATATGTTTCTGTCAACATGATCCTCAACTCCAACTGTGTCTTACAGAGAAATGCTTGAACACATGAGAGCTACAGCTGAGCTGCACAATGACAAAGGCAAAGCTGACACAGTGATCTGGTTTTAGAATAGAGATAATATCTTAATTCATTATCTAGAATATAAAATGTCCTGCTTGAATAGGATGCTGTGATTCATAGCTGGATTGCCATCACATATGCTTTTTACATAAGGTAGCAAAAAGATTTGATAAGGTTCTCTTAATTATTATCTGTTAATTTATTCTAAGGGCCAAATCGCATGAATTCACAGCATGAAATCTGGTCCAACTCGCTTTACTATGTTGCTGGTTCACTTGCTCTACCTCTCAGCCAAAATTCCTTTATTTTTCTATATATGGAAGCTTCTCATCTCATTAATAGTTAAGCAAACATTGAGGATTACAATATTCTGTAAGACTTTAAGAAAGATACACATCACATTCCTTGTGTTCACTCTTTTCAAAGGTGTGGGTTTACAGGTGCAGAGCTCAGCACAAAAGGCTTGATAGTTTAAGAAGCCCTCAAAAAAAGGCCATAAAATTTGAATCAAAATCAGGCAAACTCAGCAGTTTGGGCTGAGATTTTGTTTTTATTTCAGATCAAAACCTGGTTCATAAACTCCCAATAAATAAATCCAGCTGTCATGCAGTTCTAATCTCACTGCCTACTGATAAGGAAAAGAGAAGCATCTTCTTGGGCAGAGCAGGTGTTAGAAAAAAAAGGAGCCAGTCTGAGCCCCAAGGCCAGTACGTGGTTATGTCCCTGCTGGGTTAGGTTACGAAGAAATCCAAATCATTCAGTATGTGGGTGAAAGGAGGGAGAGGCCCATGCCTTTCTTTCTCCTTAGGCTCCTCATGAGACTAACACTGCCCCTCCTCTTTGAATATGGTTATCAGCAAATCTATCTCAGAACAGCAACTAAGGGATATTCATGATGACAGCAGCTGCAAAGTTGTTAAAAATATACAAAATTTCATTGTGTGGGTGGAAAGATTGCCCTTGCTGAACAGAAACAGAAATCCTAGCACCCTGATGTTTTCGGCTACAGCTTGCTATATTTTGACACATAGTCTAGAAACCCCAATCCAAGTTGTGTTTGTTGTCCTAAAATCTTTTAAATGAAATATTTAAAAATAAAAGTGCAAGGCCACAATTTTTTTCCCCCTCTTGAACAAGGTTCTCATGTTCAGAGATGAGACAAGAGAAATGATTTTTCCACCAGCTATCAATACACCAGGCCAAGCTGCCTGGGGTAGCTAAAAAAAAAGCATTCCACAACTCCACATGGATTTCAGTGGATTGCTTAGCAGAGCCAAGATTTGCAGCTTTCAGCTGCTCCTGTGGGTTTGTGTGGCAAAGTGCACAGAAAATGCCATGCCAACCATTCCTTCATAGCAGATGGGGAGAGGCATATTTACTAATCATCACAAAACCTGTTATATATGTTTAAGTCTTTTTTATAAAAACAATTTTCTTTTCAGCCATTTATTGAACAGCTACTAAACTGAACCTCTGCTCAGCAGTATGTGACTACAAAATCAAGAGTTTACTTTCTCTCCAGGATCCAGCTGGACAATGAATGACAATGACCACAGCATGCTCCCAAACTGTAACTCTAACTTCTAGCAGTCTTTCTGACAGCTAAAATTGTCTAGTGCTTGATGGTTCTGTACTTCTGAAAATTAATTACAACTGATGCAGAACATAATAGCTAAAAATGGAAATTGTTTTGCTTAGCCTAGCTTATTTTTCCATAGTGATATAAGCTACCCATAGAAATGTACTCAAACCAAACTAAGAGATATGCCAGGTATTACTATCATTACTCAAAGCTGTACTTTGCCTTCCAGCCATATATCCAAGTCTGTAACCTAACCTTGAAGATGTGAGTCCCTTGTCCTCTCTGAAAGCTTTTGAAAGCACCTAAAGAAATTTTAAAAGAAGTATCTTAAGATTCAAATAATGTTTTCTACCATTAAAGGCAAACAATACTTGAAAATACTTGTACTTGACAGTCATTTTCCCTCGTTCCAAGCCAAAGGTAATGACTGATTTCTTGTGCATTTAGTGAAGAAACAATAAATAAATAGCTATGCATCCTCTCAAAATCACTGTTGCATTCTGCAATTATCTCTGTCCTTCATCGTAAAGCTAATACACAAATGACTTAAAATATCGATCACTTGCAGGCAGCCCAGTTCTGTGGTTTCACAGTTGCCAGGGTGTTAGCTGCAGGAGGCAGTGCCACAGAGAGAACAAGCACCGTGGCACCTGTCTGCATGGGGTCTCCTTGCACGTTATTCAGCAAGGCTGGCTTAGGCTGGGGTTCTTACCTAGCAAACCCTCAGTACCCCTGTTTCATTTTTGTCTTCCACTAAAATCTCTGAAAGGGTTTGAGACAGCAACAGACTTCGTTCCCCATGATTCAACCTGAGGTCCCACCCTGGCAAAGACTACTTGCTGCTACATTATTGTAATTCTTAATAATTACTAATAACAACATTATTAGTACATTGCAGGTATATATTTTTTATATTCTATAGTATTTGCTCCATTGACCCTTTTTGTATTTTTCTAATTCCTGTGTTTGTCTCTAGTTTGAGGAAATTTTCTACTAAATGAATTTATAACCATCAGGTCTTGGTCTTTTATAAGCTGGATTGTATTCCTTCTTTATTTCAGTTACTTGAATTTTCATTCATTTATTGCATTGTCTGCACCGTGTTCACCTTAAAGAGCAAAACTTCTCAATGTTTCTGAAAGATTCATTCTAAAGCAATAAATAAAAATAGCTTAAGACACCATTTTGTGTCCTCAAGAAACAGTATCATTTGTTTACAGTTAAGAATCATGACAGCAGCTGCTTGCAGTCCGGGATGACACTGATTATTATGCCATGGTATCATAAGAATGTTTCCTCTACTTGTAGTGCGTATATATTAGAGCTATCAGTCAGAATGAAAATGTCTGCATGAAAACGCTGATGAATGAAATAGGTACCAACACCTAAAACTTGACACCTAAAATAGTGAGAGAAATGGTGATAGAAGCAAATCACAGAAATAATACATTTCTTATGAAATAAAGGAATCTGAAAAGCAGGAAGACAGTTTGCCCCAGGAGCAGCAGAACTGCAAAAGCGGGGTTTCCTGTAGATTTGTAATCTTTCTCCCTGCTGCTTACCTCATTATAATGATTAAATCTCCTTCTGCCTCCCTTTGAGCCCTCCACTGGGGGAGAGACAGCACGAGCTGTGGCCTGTTACCACCTGCATTTGTACTGATTGGCCATGGAGTTATTCTTAAATAAACAGTAGGTCCATCAGTGGGACCTCTTACTTTGTCTTCACTCTGTTAATTTTCTCAGAACTTCTAGGATATTAATTGTCTTTGAGATTTTCCTATCTTGTTTGAAATCACTCTTA
Organism: Ptilonorhynchus violaceus; assembly: GCA_013397565.1. Taxonomy (NCBI): domain Eukaryota; kingdom Metazoa; phylum Chordata; class Aves; order Passeriformes; family Ptilonorhynchidae; genus Ptilonorhynchus; species Ptilonorhynchus violaceus. The sequence continues at coordinate 554,618 of VZRJ01004883.1, read as the reverse complement.
AGGTTAAAAATCTGTTAAGTAAGGAATAGGCTCAGTGGATAGACATCTTGCTTGCATAAGCTGATTGCCTTTAGGAAACCAGTCTAAGAAATGTTACTTTTCTCTTGGAAAGACAGCTACAGCACTGTTAAACTGGAATTGTTCAGGAGTTAAATTTTAGAAGAATTATTTCCAGTAGTCACCTAGTATATAACTGCTCTATTTTGAAGAGTACGGAGACAAGTACTTGTCTAAAGAATTTATTTTATTCATATAAGCAGAGCCAGAAAGTAAGAGAACTTCAATGGGGATCTTATAGAAATGTGTCACCAGCAGAACTGAAGGCTTCTTACCTTCCACCAAAGAAGTGAGAGTGACTCAGCTTCCTGTGATTTTCCAGCAAGAACAGAGGGCATGCACAAACTGGATGGACTGGTGGTAGAGCTAAACATAATCCACATCTCTTTTTAAGGATGTGGCACAAGTTGCTCCTCTGATACAGCTTGACATTCATCACTCCTGCAGCCAGCATGAACTTCCCTTCTGTTGTCAAAGCTGTGTCATGCTCTAGAGCAAGAGAGATCTATTTTAAGTCAGTCATGGGCCAGAAGAAGCCAAGGCTGTGCACTGACTTCTGAAAAGTAGCTTACACTGTGTAAAGTTGAGGTACATACCTTGTATGAGCTCCATTTCATTATCTTTCTTTTCCTCTCCTCAAAAGATAACAAAAATTTATTTCAATGCCAAAATTTGATCAAAGATAGTAGGCAGTGACCTGGCAGATGTAAGTAACTTAATAACATATTCAGGGTCAAAAGTAATTCTAGGAGCAGATCTCCATACAGAGTGAAGAGACTTGTGGAAACGAGTGTTGAAAGAGATGGAATCCAAAGAGCTACTGATGAAAGACAGACTGAAGCCAGGAAAGTATAGGACTTTGAAGAATGAGGAATATACTTAGAAACTGGAGGAAGAAGCTGAAATAACAGGGAAACATGAAGAGTAGTGTAAAAGATTTCATGAAGATTATTTTAGTGCCAAGGACCTGGAGACAGAAAGAAGTACAAATCTTATCATGTCTCATGTAGTTTATAGCATAGGAGACTGAGTTTTGGGCAAAGGCCATGAAAGGAATAGAGAGATCATAAATTTTTGACATTATTTTTGATATTGGTTTGCATCACAAAATATTATATTGGAACCGTGTTATACATCTGTACTTAGGCATGTATGTAAGGATAATTCTCAAAAGAGTAAATACAGTTATACTGCCCCAAGTAAAACTTTGTTAACCTAAATACATGACCTTTACAAGATGTACAGAGCATGAATACAAAAGCTACACTTCCCCAATGTCTCATCTCAGCTTCCAGCAGTCTGCACTTTAAAGATGTCCTGAACCAGAGGTTAGACCAAGATTATCATATTCAAAGTCCCAAGCAACTTTGCTTCCACAAATCTGTAAAATTAAGGGTTTTTTCACTTAGAGTATAAAATGTTTCTTAGCAAAAAAAAAAAATCTAATATTTCATGGAAAAATGTACAAAAAATTACCTATTGTGATTATTTTAAATATGTTGCTTTTGATATGTGGTCAATATTAATAAACAATAAAATTAAATTAAAGAAAAAATATTTTAAAACAGTTTTCCCCTTAATATGTTTTGTTAGTATTTCCTTTACTGTTCCACTTACTATCCTAAAGTCCTTCTGACTGAACTGGGGGAACGTTTCCATTTTCAATAGCTATCACAACTTGGGGAAACATATTTTCAAGAATATTTTTTTCTTATTTTCTCAGAATCACAGAATCACAAACTGGGCAAGGTTGGAAGGGACCACAGTGGGTCATCTGGTCCAACCTCGCTGCTCAAGCAGGGACTACCTAGAACACATTCCATGGGATTGCTTCCAGATCGTTGTTGAATATCTCCAGTAAGGGAGACTCCACAACCTTTCTGGGCAACCTGTTGCAGTGCTTGGTCACACTCACAATAAAGTTGCTTTTCTTATTATTCATGCCAATCTTTCTGCCCATTGCCTCTAGTCCTATTGCTTGGCACCACCAAGAAGAGCCTGGCACATTTCTCTTGACACCCTCCCTTCAGATACTTACAGATATTGACGAGGTGCCCTCTGTCGCCTCACTTGAGGCTGAACAGACCCAGCTCCCCCAGCGTTTCCCTGTAAGAGAGATGCTCCTGTCCTTTCATCATTTTTGTTCCCTTCCACTGGACCCACTCCAGGAGCTCCATGTCTCTCTTGTCCTGAGGAGCCCAGAACTGGACACAGCACTCCAGATTTGGCTTCACCAGGGCTGAAGAGAGAGGCAGGATCTCCTCCCTCGACCTGCTGGCAATGCTTTTCCCAATACATCCCAGGATTCCATTGGCCTTCTTGGCCACAAGGGCACTGCTGGCTCATGGACAGCTTGTTGTCCACCAGGACTCCCAGGTCCTTCTTCACAGAGCTGCTTTCCAGCAGGTCAGCCCCCAGCCTGTACTGGTGCCTGGGGCTATTGCTCCCCACGTGCAGGACCCTGCATTTGCTTTCGTTGAATTTCAGATAGTTCCCCTCTGCCCATCTCTCCAACCTGTCAAGGAGAGGAGACTCCCAGCTGGACTCCCAGCTTTGTGTCCTCTGTGAACTTGCTGAGGAGGCGCTCTACGCCTTCATTCAAGTCCTTGATGAATGATAAACAATACTGTGTAATGACAGTTTACATTTTACTGTTTAAACAATAGTATTTATTTCAGTATAGAGAAAATGCCAGTCAAAAGTTCTAAAAGGTTTTATAAACATTCTGGAAAAATGTTTATAAAAAAAAGAAAACAAAACATTTTCACATGTTTATAATATTCCTTTTTACATCTATACATCAGTTGTGGTAACTTAAAAGTGAGAACAGCACAATAACACGGAAGACAAATAGGTGTTGGGAGCATATCCTCCTGTGTGCATGGAATTCTTAGCTACAATGGAGAGGAAGAATATGGAAAAAAGCAAAGCCAGCAACTTCTTAAGGGGTGCCCAAGAGACAGTCACAGCTATAAAACTAGATGGAGGGCAGAATCTGAGAGTCATTTGCTTTGAAAAGGAAATTCAAGCATTGTGAACAGAAGGGGTCAATCAAGGATATGGTGACCCTAAAACACTAAATCTAATTCAAAGATTTCACCCCAGCTCCAGCAAATTCCAGAAAAATGCACAGGTATGAAACAATGAGGAATAAACAGAAAGCAATAACCAATCTTTTATGACCGACCTACTGGATTCCATAACAGAACTTCCTTTTACTTTGTGACAATGCCCTAAGCAATCAAAAGAATGAGTTGTCTCCTTTCTCAAATAAAAGAAATGGTGGAGCTGGGATGCATTAATTATTTCTTCTTCTGACAAGCCCAGAAGTCTACACAAGAACAAAAAAAATATTAGTGGAAGATTTTTATTTTTGATTTTTGAAAGCATAGGCTAATATGAGAACAGAGGTCCAAATAATGTATTTTCTAGGTGGATTTAATTATTTATGCTTCTACTGGTCATTTTTTGGCAACAACGGGTGTACTGTAGGAGCCTTACAACCTATACTACCAAGATGGTTGTCTATACATTGTCATTCAGTGTCACAGAGAGCATTCGAGAAATGTGATTTAGATAACATTTAGATGGCTCATCTCCCAGCAGACCGTAGTTATGCCACTTTACATAAATGAGCATAAGCAGATATGACAATGAAACTCCTGCTTTACCAGCTGCTAAGGAAAAATCTATTGTTAGGCAAAAGACTGTATCATAAGGCAGCATAAATCCATCTGTGTTGTTCTATTTATGTCGTACAAATGCAAAAGGCGTGCGGCACATCATCAAGTTTCATGTCATTGACTGTGGGAGCAGCTGCACCCCATCCAAACTAAAAGAAACCTGTAAGTGTCACAATCAGCATATGAGAACTGCAGACCCTTAGCATAGATGTTGTATAAAAATTAAAGCAAGATTGAAGAGTGATGAAATGGTGAGCAAATGTACTTTTTACACCTCCTGCAATGCTGTTTTCTTTTCAAGAAAGATGTTAGTAAGAATTTTAATTTTTGTCACTTCTTATTTAATCAGCCTAGGCCTCAGGGCTACTGAAAAAGGTTACAGTTATTCTAGGCCCGCTATTTTTTTATAACTGACCATTTATAATCAATATTCACTGAAACAGATTATTTCACATACCTACTAGATAACTCTCTCCTTCTGGTTGAGATCATAGAAGGTTCACATTGTTAGTATTTGTCTCTGTCTTCTCTAGGAAAATTAAATAGGTTGTCAGAAGCAAAACAGAGCAGAAATATATTATCATAGTCTATACAGTTTACTGCAAACCAATTTGGACATTACATTTAGAGCTCTGTTTTTTTCCCCTCTCATTGTCATAAATACTAAGAGCAGAGAACGCTTAGCTAATCTGTATGTATCTGAACTAGTATGTCAAAACTGTCAGAAGTGATACAGGAGCAAGAATTTGTATCCTCCGGATTAGATGTTCCAAACTCTGACCTTTATATGCCCCCCTCTTAAAGTCACACACATACTCCTTTTTCCCTCTTCTCTCCTACGTTAAAACTCCATGCCCATCTCCTGAGCAGAGACTGCAGAGTAGGGAGGTATTAAGTGATCTCGTTCAAGTGAACTGTTTTCATGTGTGTTGAAATTAATGGTCACAATGGAGAGCCTTTCTAGTGCAGGATAGTTCTGGGATATGAATCTACCCTTTCACAGGCACAGGCAGGAACAAAGGCTAGCAATGCAGCAGATGAAGAAATATTGTCTTTTCCTGACCCACTTTTTCAACGGATAAGTATTGACTGGTTTTAAATTTCTTCATGTCCTGTCTGATGAATTCCAAGTTTCACTTAAAAAAGTGAGAAGCACAACTTGAAATGGATTGAAACACTTAAAATGCTCTAAAAGTGCTAATTACCCTGAAAGATGGAATAATATTACTAGAACAAGCAAAAAGTAATGATTCTGCAGTAAGCCAAAATTGACAGTGTTGCCTCTCATTCCAAAGTAAAGTGGAGTAAAGATACTTTCTGTGTTATTTGTAATGTTTTTCCTTCCATTTGCCGTAAATGTTCTTTTGAACACTTATACATGCAAAAAATAAATGATAATAGTTTCAGTGTGCACTAATACAATTGTTAATTACATTTATATGGTAAGTCAGAGCATAACAGTATCTTTGTTTAACCAACATACATTTGGGCACTTCATACATGGCAAACTATTTCAAAATTGCAAGTTATACAAACAAGTTATTTCACGTATATTGTGTAGCACAGGAATTCTACAGACTTTCTATGCCCCTTCATGCAGAAAATGAATTATTTAAACTCATCAGATTGTGAATTCTAGCATATTATATCCTATCTCTTTGCAAAAGCAGCGCTTCAAGGCTGTTTTTAACTGCAGATCCAGATTTCAACTCTCTCTCATTCTTCAGTTTCACATCATTTTGACTGCAGCCACATACAATTAATGTTTATATTTGCATACCAACAGGTCATACAAAACAGAATAGAAATTACTGTGCTTCTCACTTTTCGAACTGCTCTGCAATGGGCAAGAATCTTTCTTTTCAGCAGCAGCCAAGTTGTTGCATGAGTGCAGAATAGTTCCAGTCCACCTCACAGCCTTACACAAGGCTTTCCAGGTTTTACCCCAGAATCTCACAAATTGAACCATCTACGAAGCTTTGCAAGACAAAGGCAAGCAGCATCTCTTTTCCTTGATAATTCCTGATTAACCTAATGTGTATGAGCAGCACTGAGGCCCCTACCCAATCTCAACAACTTCGCTTCATTTGTTAATGAGATGTTCAAATCCTATGATACAGTTTGCTAGAGTTTTGTCATTGATACCTTACTATGGATCAAGGAAAATTCCCACAGCACTCAGTCAAATGCTTTTACAAGTAAAGGTTTTTAAGGTATTACCTGGTCCAGAGTGCATGTTGACAAGCACAGAGGAAGAGAAGTCTCTGTGTAATGCTGTTGATGAACATTGTTCACACACCACTTGACAGGTCCTTAGATGATTTCATTTTCAGTGCTAGAAGCAAAGCAAATCTTCTCCATGAGTTCTCACTATTTAGAGATTATCGCTTATTGTTCATGAGATGAGCCTGCATTCCCTCACTGTCATCATTTCCTCAGCAAAATACAATACCGATAGGAGTCCTTGCATGGCATTCATGTTCAGACATCAGATGTCTCTGGGCAGTTTACCGAGAGAGAAAGTATCACATTAAAAGATCAGAGTGGTGAGTACTGAGAACAATTTAAGTGCAAATGTCATATCTAATAGTTCTTAAACAACCAGTTTGAGCTTTTAAAAATGCAGCAAGATACATATCCTACTGTTCCATTTTGGCTCTGACACTGCATAATCAAGGTCATTTCAGGTGATCTATAAATAGAGAAAGATCTTAGTCTCTTGAATACTATACTGAAAAAAACCCACATAATTGACTGCTACAGGGAGAGGATCCAGCTCATTATTTGAATTACACATCCATCTGTTTCAGTCAGGATGGTTTATAAAGAGGTTGCAAGAGTTAGTTGAAATTGTCAAATAGCACATGAGATAATTTTAAACTATAGAAGAGGTTTAATATGTGCTTCCTTTTGTGAATCAGCAATTTTAAAGAAGGGGGGAAAAAAGTTTATTCTGTAATCCAGGGATTTTAAGGAGTTTATACCATCCCTGGACTATCCATTATCCTGAGCCTGGATTTTATGTATTCCTTGCCCCTTTGCTTTCTAATTAATTTACTGTATTCAGTTTAGCCCGTCAAGTCATTTTTCAGTGTTAAATATTAAAATAGAAATTTTAAATCACAACTTACACAACAAATATATTAAAAAGATACATCTTTTGCTCATGCATTTCTCTAAAATATTATGGAAAGGAAGAATGAAAACATTTCTTAATACAGACTCTTGTTGTATTTTATCAGCATTCAATTTCTTCATGTTTTGGCTACTACGAGATTAAGCAGATTTTGACTATATGATTTTATGCAATCTGTTAATGTAGCTCACATATAGAAATACCCGTTTTCTATCTTGTTTTCCTTGCTCTTTGTATTAGCTGCTCTAAGCTGAGACCCCCACTGTGCCCAATGGTGCAATCCATTGTGCCTTGCTTCTGATCTTTTACAAAATCATGATTGGAACCTGATTTTCATAATCTGGAATTTCTTATGATCTCAATGAGAATCATTGGTGCAGTTCAGTTTCTCCTTTAATTTTTATTGTGTATATATCACGTTTCAAACCTCTGATTTTCTTAAGCTCCAGATCCCTATAAATAGCTTCCTCTTATGGTTTTTAGTCTAGATGCTAAATTCAGAATGTTGACAGATATATGACTTTGAAAACTTACATTTTCCACATGTAAAATGTGGTCCAGGAAAATAACACAACTTCTACACAGTTCTACACAGAAATATATAAATCCAAAAGGTTTTAAGTTATTTGGACCTTTAATGTTTCAGATATCTGACTGCTGCTACACTGAAAAGGAAGGTCCTCTCACAGAAAATAATTTCCTTAGTTCTCAGTGTACTTGCTGTTTTTCTGTGGTCAGAGGAATGTGTTTCTGTTGAAGTGCTTCATAACTCCAGCTTTGAGCTTTTGTGGGAAGAGAAATAGATTCATGGAAGTGCTCTCAGGAAACTAATTCAGTGATTCATGGTCTCCTTACTTAATCCATTTATTAGAATGCGGAAAGAGGAAAAACCAATTACCAAATAAGGTAACATTTATTCTATAGGGTTTCAGAGGAATTTGTAGATATTAAAGTGTATATTCTGATACAGTTCAATTGCCCGCAGTTAAGGAAAAGATTGTTGAGAAAGGGAATTAGAAAATAGAGGAAAATTGCTGGAAGACTAAAAAGTTCTGAGAGAACCGATACCTCCTGCAACAAAGGGATATAGTAAAGTGTGGAAAGAAAGAAAATGTGAATATTTGCTCACACTGGAGTTCGAAAAAAAAGCTCTTCAAGCATCAGTATATGGCTTTTCTCCTGTCATGGGAAGAATAACTGGAATAAAAGGGAAGTTGGGTAAATATTTTCAGATGAGCTTTCAGAATTACAGGAGGAAAGCTGATAAAGCCAGCAAAGTCCATATACTCTTCCTGTATCTTCAATTCAAACAGAGCTATTGATAAAGTTACTCTTCATACGTGAAACTATTAATTGCCAGGTGTTCTTCCAGTTCGGCTTCCACTATAACCTTTTGCTTATATTTGCTGTGGCATTTCATTTGAGTACAATACTTGCTGTAGAATTTATCCTCCAATCCAAGTCATTAGAAAATGCGTCTTAAAACAGGTCAAGAGGATACCTCTCCTTCTAAAGACCACTAAACTCATACCTCTGCATTTGGCCTTGCTATTTTTATTACAAAAAAGCAGAATTTCCCCAGACCTACATCAGGCCACTCTTACTTGGGGATACTTTTGTGTCTTTTAGATAATAGATGAGGTGGGAATTACCCAGTAAATATGCACTTGTGTCATGTATTATTAAAAATTCACAGACACACCAGTTTATTTCTGTCCAGAAGAATGGATTGAGATAACACAAATTTATCTTTTTTTCAACCACAGAAGACATACCAATCCTAATCTACCAAATATGCATGTCTTACCTTCATTCTTTGGCCTGCTAGGAGCATATTAGCTCAATGATAAAGTATAGCATTCTTATTATTCACACAGAGACAAAGTGCAAGGATAGCCATTTATTATACCACTCGCACAGTATTTTTGTCCAGCTGACAATAAAACACAGATGTTATGAGTCCTGGTCTACAGCTTTAAAATTGCAACCAACAAGTTACAACCAATGAGACATTTTCCCACTTGAAAGGTGGATTTTTTTCAGATGAGGCTGCCATTACCTCTTCAATTGCCCTCCTTGACATGCTGTCATCAGACCAGGTCTCTTATATACCTGCGAGGTCATACATCTCCTCCATAGTTTAGAGGAGACCGGACAACTTGCAATGTCAGATGAGCTCATATTCTTCAAAGGGGAGCAGAAACAGAAGTGCATTTGAGGAGTGCAAGACATTAGCACTCCACTTTAATGCTCAGGTCAAGCTCAGACTATTGCATTGAGGGTCAAGATACAAAGAGGAACACGGAATAAGAGTCAGACTGCCTCTCTGTGTCCCACTTGGTTTTTACTGACTGCCAAGTGAGCAAAATAACTCAGTCTACTGACCTGCCCACGCCTTCATTCACTCATTCCTTTTTTTGCTACTTATTTACATAACTTGCTTGAATAAGCAGTGTCTTAAAGCAAGCCTTTGAAATGGCTTATGGAGAAGCAATGTTTGTGATTCAGCAGGCCAGTGTTCTGGCCCATAAGTCTACCTGCCCCCAAGAAACAGCAAGGTTAGACCAACCATAAGCGTTTTCTCAGCAGAATGGCAAGTTTCCAGATATTCCAGTGGGCTGCAGCTGACAATGCCTGTTCTCCTAGCTGTGGTGAAGGACAGAAAATGCTCATGTCACTCCCTCTGCTTTTACATTAAACCAAAAAGAGACAAAAATTCAAATAACTGCACTCAGCAGAACCAGGGTTCAGACTGATCAGCCTTGATTTTAACCATTAAAATGTCAGAAATATTGCAGACTATTCTGCATACTAGATTTGGGAAAATGTACAAAGACTGGAGGTGTTCACATAGTGTATATCTGATACCCTTTTTTACCTATTATTATAAAGGAAGACTGCAGCTTCATTTAGAGTCTGAATCAGAACACCATTTCTGAGTGTAATTTTTTTTCTGTATTAATTAGGTTCTGTACTGAACTAAACTGTTGTGATTCATTTGTAAATGGCACATTATTTAGTGCAAGTGTCAGATGGTCATTCTTATAAATACAGATACTGTTATAATATCTTAGACAGGTGCTACCAACAAAACTTCTCAAGAAGAGTCATGCCCTGAGAATACAAGGAAGAGGGAAGAACATTCTCCAATGTAGTTTTGTTTCTCTTCAAATATAATTTCAGACACTGGGGATGGAGAAATTCATATCTAAAGATGAGACTGTTTTCAACCTTTCAGTTTACAGATTGAACATAGGAAAAGAGCTGTTGCAAAGAGGCAACATTCAATTCCTCTGAATATAGTATTGCTGAAAGGATCCATTGAACAGAATAGAAAAATGAAACACACTGTAGACTTTAGTTCCTACTAAGCTTAATAAAGCTGAACAAATAAATATCCAAAGTCACAGGCTGCAACATGGAAAAGTATTTAACCATGCTCTTTCAGGAAAGTATTCATATTCATTTAAGTATTTGATCAGTTTGAGGTATGCATAGTCTGGTGACTTTCCTTCAGAATTTTCTCACATTATTTTCAATGCCTGACATTATCTCAGTCATTTTTCATTGGAACACCTAAGACACTTTACATGATAAGGACCATGGCTATCTTGGCCAAATATCTCTGTCAGATATTCAAATCCATCCCATCAGCAGAGCACAAGATATTGGAATGGTGGTTGAAATACATATTTAACACCAGTTGCATGAAGAGGTTCCACTGGTTCCTCCAGGCTCTCCAACACATCAGCAGAACTACTACTGCCTTTTGTCCTTGAAGCCTTAGCTTCAGGCTCCTCATCTGTTCATTTGAAATGGGGAGTCAAAGTCACTCCAGCATGGATATCAGCCTGTTTATTCCTCTTACACTCCTGGATACAGACTCTTTAGCCTGGCAATCCAATAAAACAGCTCAGGTACAATGCAAGAAAAGTGTATTTTTCTAAACTTTTTATTCAAAAGAAAATCTTTAACCAACGTAACAGAAAAAAAAAATGGAAAACACATATTTTAGACAGCTGTTATAGGTATGGAAATTGTCAAGTCATATGATCACATGATTACGTGTTATTCTATACAGGACTTTAAAGCAGGCACTCAGTATTCCATGGAATTGACCAGTTTGGAAATAAAAGATTCACAACACTCTAAAGTGCTCTGAAGAGACACTTGAGCTAGCTTGAAGTTCAAGGGGAAGGCTGCCCTTGTTAAAAACCCTGAGTAGCTCAAGGAGAAAGCTAGGCTTAAAGCCACTACAGTATTCCAAACTCCTGCATTGTGCACTGTGAAAAGCCTCTCCAGTAATTCAAGTGGGACTGTATGTATCCATGGAGTTCCACAAGATAACTGTATTGAGTTGCTGATGCATCTAGACTTATTCAGATTCTGCGTTCGACAGGAACAACAATGTGGTATATATCAACCCTACCGAAAAGGAAAACTGTGGGTTGTTGGAGTTCTTCTCCGACAGCTCCCTTAGGAAATAATACAAAAGTATTTATTATTTATATACAAGCCAGCATGTCAACACATTTTTAGATAACTCTCTGTACATTTTTCTGTTTAGCAATGGAAACTACAGAATAAATTATATATGACAATTGTAGCTATTCTAAGAAACTTGGTATTGCACAACTGGTCATCTACAAATTAGATGTAAAATGCTGCATGGAAGTGATATTTCTTGGTATGCTGTTTATGTACCTACTTATTTTGTGCCAGTATCTGTATAAAATTAAGAGTAATTCTACTCAACATAGCCTTCTGTAATCTGATAGTATCTGTCCACTTTGTGCACTTTCAGATGTCCTGAGGTGGTATGCCAGATGTTAGGAAGGTTGTATTTTACTTCAAAACCCGCAGGTATAGAGCAAACATATTTTGCTATGCATACCATCTGGTACCTGTTTTTTACCAGAGAACAGAGTGTGTTTAATCATTAAATCAAATCCTGCAGTAGTTAAATTAAATTAATTCATACAGATATATTCATATTTCCCCCTGTGGTTTTTCCTATCAAAGTAATCTGGTTACTTTATGTGACAGCAGATGAAGTCACTGGACCAAATTCTACTCTTAGATACACACACATAACCAACAGGAAGTTGGTAGGTTTGTACAAATGTAAATACTCACAGAATAATTGGATATGAACAATAGCTATGATTAATAAAAGTGTCTTACATACATGGCAAAGCATTGTCTTCAATTTTTCTATTTTTATTCTCATGTTTTAATTAGTAAATCAAAATTAACTTAGTTTTAAACATATGCATCAATGTTCTTCACCTTATTTTTCCCTGCAGTATAGATCTAATAACATTTCTTTTCTGACACTGGTCAAAATTCAAATAATAAAACTTTTACCTAGTTCTCTGACAGTTTCAATAGAAAAAGCTTTTTTTCAAAGAACAAATTGTTTTTATAACTGCTGTTTCATAACCTGTTCCATCTATTCTTCACTTCACTGGTTTCTGCTCTCTTTTATTGTAATTAATGATAGAACAATAGAGGTAAATACATAAGTAGGTTATATTTTTGTCAAACAACATATAAAGAACATTCACAAAAGTGTTTTGGTACAGAGGATGGTTATCTCTCAGCTCAAGAAGTAAGATTTCCACATGATTTTTTCCTCATCTGGCCTGAGATGCTCATGTCATAGAGGTGTTAATCGCTGTGAATCAGTTTGCAGCTTTCATCACATTTTATATTCATGCCATCCTATGGTTATTTTATAAGCAAGCCCACCTTATTAGAGGGAGATGCAATGTTCTTGTACCATTCGTGTTCTTTTCACAAGCAAACAGTTAGTTGCTAAAAATAAAGAAATTGGACAGTTTGAAGAACTTGACTTGAACAGCATTATTAAATGGCATATAGTGGTTGAGAGACCACAATAGAGGTAAGAATGACACAGTGAACAAATGAGGGTGATTACACAGACTAAATACAATCGTTATGGCTAGTAAATATTACTGGAAGATATTTGGTCAGGACAGCGGTCTGCTATGAATTTGCATATTTGTTTCACATAGACGGGTCAGAAATATTTGCTTCACAGGTAGAGAGTGCAAACGTAGCAGCACTGATCATATAGCTGTCTCTGTGTGCAATAGCCACTAGATAACTGAGAAAGCAACAAAAAGTGGTAATTATTTTACACTGTCTTTCCTAAGCCTCAAGCAATAGTAGCAAAGCTGGTCATTGAAATTAATGTTGCACCAAGGCACTGTTCAATGGTCTTAGTTAAGTGGAAGAATAAATTAAAACAGATTGGGTACAAAGTTTTAATTTTCAAAGGCAAATTGATAAATTAAGTAAACTGGTCAAAGGAATGACTTACACTGAAAAGGGTTTTTTGCCAGTGGAAAAAAGTCTGAAATTTCTTTCAAGCAGATTTGCAGAAAGCACCTGGAACTTGCATCCCAAACAAATAGAAAAAACTTTTAAGGAAAGATTCTGTATTCAATTGAGTGATCCTCTTGAAAAATGAAAACTGATTATCACACTTATATAATAAAAAATTTTATTGCAGTTTTCACAAAAAATCAGCACAAGATTATACGCACACACTCTTTCTTCTGGAAATATAGATAGCAAGTTCAAGATTAGAATGCATTCCTCAATAAAAGGGAAACATCATTTGTTTGTTAGGAAAAGAGGACCTGCAAAGCTGGTAAGTGGTAATCCATCCAAATAACTTTGCAGAAGCTAGAAGGCTGCAATTAGATGCATATCTCACTTTTCCCCTTGACATCAAGTTCTAATCAGGTGTCACCACACTACCTACGGAGAATATTTTTGGAATTCCCTGTTCTTTCACTTTCAAGATTTTTGCATAATCAGATTCACTTCTATTCATCTGGTTTAGATCAGAAGAGCTGATGAATTACACATTACTCTCTTATAAGCATCCTTGGGTTGGATTCAAAGGATTAAAGCCAATTAATGAAGAGAAATTCTAAATGTTTCTTCTTGTCCAGAGTTTTAGATTGTGGCCAGACCCTCCTGACATAAAACTGGCCTACTTCTGACTGAGTTCTTGGTCCTAAATCGTAACACCTTCACCAGCACCAAGTGCTGGCTCCATGCACAAGTGACATAGGAATTATGACAAATTTCATCATGCATGAAAATGTTGCATGCTTTTCAGGGAAACTATAATTTCCTACACAATGCAAAGTTTCTGCTAGCCTTTTAGGTGCTGATAGCAGGCCTTCCAGGTGCTGTCAGACTTTGAACTGTGTGCAATCCCTGACCTGAGGTAAGCTGACAATCCTCCACTGTGGCTAATCCTGCACAAGAAGTGCTGCTATCTCTCTTCCTTGCCCTTTCACGGATCTACAGGCTTAATTCACTCCCAGATCTTGCTTTATTTTTCCAAGGTATTTGTAGAGTCATAAATACCTCTGTAGGCACAAGGGATGAAGCTCAAAGGGGAGAGAACGGATGTTATTTTGTTTTCACTTCTTTTTCTGCAGCACTGTAAGACAGAGGGTGGGAGAAAGATGTGTGAAATCTATTTGAATACAGGCTCTTACCTGGAATAAACTAATTCAAAGCAAGAATTTTTAATATAACAGTTTAACTTGGTGAACCACATTACGGAAGCTTTTGGACCAATTAGCTAAAAATCTCTCTCAAACAGCTTTTAGCTACTTAGAAACACCAAGGGTAGTTTTTTGGCCTTTGTGCTTTATAACAGGAATACCAGGTAGGAGAAGACTCCGAATTACACTGACGTGATTTAGTGATGATGGATTTAGTGATGATGTGATTTAGTAATGTGGCTCATATGTGAGTTACAAAGCTGAACAATAATTAACCTGGCAAAGCTGAGTTACTTAATGACTTAGATGTGATATATATGATATATCAGATATGTGTGATATATCAGTTACGTGTGATATACCATTTAACAGATTCAAATAGATGCTTGAATAGCTTCCTAATAATTAGGAACAAGGGTTCACCAACTATTAAGAACAGAGCACTAGAAACCAGTAAGATACTGACTTTTAAAGTTAATTACTAGGCCTTTGGTTTTCCTCTAGATTTTATTCTAGACTCTGCCAGTTATTTTCCTGATGTTGCATAAGTTCTTTTCCATATTTTTTCCAACCTGTCAGCCACAGACTGTTATTTGTACACAAGATATCAAAAGACAGTACATGAAAAAAAGCTGTATTTAAAGAAATAAGAAACTTCACACATTCAATGTAGGAAACAATGTGAATAAGCCATACAGAAGCGACTAAAAGTTGCTACAATAAAAAAAAAAAATCCCATTTAAGATCATTGTTATTTTTGTGATGTAATGAGCAATATATTTTTCATGAAACTACTGTTGAGGCCTCTTGATTCATCATGGTCATATAATAACAGGAAAAAAAAGGATTTCACTTCACCATTTTCCCTTTTATGACAGTGTAGTTCTACCATAATCTAAAGGTTCATGGAAAACCCACAGATCACAGAGGATAGAGTCCCTAAATTGCCCACAGTGGAATATAATAAAACCTGAGCTCAGTTAAACTGTGGCCGTCGAACCTTGGTAGGATCGCACTCAGCAGACATTAAGAGGGTGGTGTGACATGGTGGTCAGGCTCATTACAGCATCTGAGCATAGCTGTGCAATTGCAGCATGGAAATATTTCCCAGTGAGTGAGTGAGTGACAGCAAAGTGTAGAGGGACTAGATGGCTTACAGAGATGTATACATTTCCTCAAAGTAGTCAGGGCCATGGAGTAACTAAGTATAACCGCTAAATTCAACACTGGTGGTTGCATAAAATAACCCTTAAATAAAGGTGACTGAATTTTCTCTCTCTCTGTGATAACAGGATATTCTGCTGTGCCATGGGGCTGAGCCACTCACTTTTCTTAACAAGTGTTTCTGTCATTAGCTTTTAAGGTCACCTGAATGAAGCCAAAAGAAGCCTATGGCTAAGCAGCTGTCAAAGAACTGTGCACATAGAAGGGCTGGGATGTCTGTACAATGAACAGGACCTTTTATAATGCTTCCTTTTGTAAGGATTGAAAGGACAACTTAAATGCAGATGAAGTCAATACAAGCTCAGATTGCTACTAAATATATATATATATATATATAGACACATATGTGAGTTTAATGGGAACTAGCAAGTTGACCTAAAATGTCACCAGAATAAAAAAAAATTTAAAAAGCTGTCTTACTCTTTTTGAGGCGTCATAAAGTTCTGCAGTTCATATTGATGTAAAGCTGTAACAATTGCACAACAGAATAACCTGAATTATATTTTTATGACATTACTTAGTTGTAAAAACAGTGCCAGATTTGGTTCTCTCGACATGGTGAAACTGTGAGTTTAAACAGTCTACAAATGTCTATGGAGTTATTCCCTCTACACCACTGGTGACCAGTGTCCAGATCACAATAGACAACCAATACTGCAAATATTTCTGTACATTCTTTTTCATTTAGCTGTTTATGTCCTCATATTTTTTCCACGTGTGCAGAATTACTGCACTGTCTTTGCAAGAGGGCAGGCAGTGAGCTGCTGTTTCACGGTGATCTCAGACCTGCCATCTGAAGTAGAACAGTGCAAAATTATTCAAGAAGACGATTGCTGGGATTCTAACAGAACATTCATGAGAGATGTTTTATATGCTCTGAAATATTTTCTTCTGTGCTTGTCAACAGCCATCAAGCTGAAAAACAGGGACTGAGTTACAAGAGCAAGGGCTGAGATACAGTGTATCATTTGAACTAACTGTATTAATAAAATGAATGAAATCAGAACAAAAGTAACAAAACAGGTCCATCTATTCCTTCATGTTTTTAGGAAAGTGTAAATCAGAGACGGTCAAAATTTTCCAGATTTTACATTTTTGCTATGTACTGTCAATAACACAGTTTTCAATAAGAATAGAATTATGGAAACTACACTATAAATAAAAGGGTAATTTTTTCACTTTTAAAATGAAAACTTTATATGTAAACTACCCTAAATGCTCAGAAATGCTGCTGACTTTACAGAAGTCATGGCCTTCTTCCTGTTGATTTGACCGTAGACCTTAATGTCTCAATCCAAGAAAGCAACTAGCTCATGTCTTTGAAGGACAGAAGCTGCTTTGTTAACTGAGAATGGGATCTAAGAGTGCTGACAGGTACAGGATCTAAGAGTGCAGAAAAACCAGCCAAGATGTTTTAAGAAGTCACTGACCCCAGTTCTCAGATCCTCTTCTCTGTAGGAGACTCCTCAGGACTGAATTCTTTAACAAATGTGAAGCCAAATTTCACTCAAGTTATTATGAAATTCTTCCATTTAGTTGAGGAAAGAAGTGACAAAAAGTAATTGAGTGCCCTTGCAAAATAAGCAGAATAAAACTTCCCTATTTGCACAGCTCAGCTTCCTCTTTACGAAGATCATGTTAGTTAAAGCCCCTTCTTCAGTTTGAATGCTGTTAGAGGATCTTGCGCAGATACAGCTGCAGCCAGTTCTCTTTTTCTATCATGCGTTTCTGCTACAAGCTCTTGGAGATTCGTAGGAAACCTTCTAAAACCTGCATTTGCACCTGACAATAGAGTTTTATGTGATCAAAGCTCATCTGGACACCCACAAAAGAGGATAGAGCGAGAATAGCAGGTGAGGGAACCCAAAATACACCCTTCCCAATTACTGCCACACCCGTCACAGGAGCCATCAGCCCGGAAAAGACTCATCTTCACAAGAACCAGAGAAGTGCAGGAGAGAACCCAAATTAAAGACTCAAAGGAAGGATTGCTCTGTCTAGGCTTCTCTCTGCCCTAGTACAGCCTCAGCGTCAGAGTCTGGATACTAAACCCACCAACATGAGTTATGACTACAGAACCATTTGAAAGTTTTACTCTAGCTGAGGCGGGGGAATGTGCCTAGGGATATGGGACATATCATGGGATGCAAGGGAAGTGCATTTCAAGATTTATTCTGGGATGTTTAGGGGACAAGCCAAAGGTGGCAAAAGAAAGGAATCTAGACAATTTTGGGAGGAACAAGTGTGAGGATAAGGGGAGGGAGACAAAGAGGCCAGTCAGGTGCAGTTTTCTCCTTGGTATGCTTCT
The DNA here is from genome assembly GCA_013397565.1 of Ptilonorhynchus violaceus. Lineage (NCBI taxonomy): Eukaryota > Metazoa > Chordata > Aves > Passeriformes > Ptilonorhynchidae > Ptilonorhynchus > Ptilonorhynchus violaceus. Next base: position 536,657 of record VZRJ01004883.1, on the reverse strand, counting down.
CTGGCCACAGCTGCACCTGACCAGCTCAGCCTGTCCTATCTTCTTTCAAAATTTCTTTATAATTCTATGCTGGATGAGGGACTCTCTATTACATGTGTCTGTACTGGAGTCTGGGTGCCAGCAACTGCAGTCAGACCAGAAGTCAGGAATTCCATGTACCTGGCTGGACTTTTTTTATCTTTTGTGGGTTTTTTTTATAAATATAGAGGAACCTTTTAGAAGATGTTAACGTTGTTGTTTCTTACTCTTCTTTCTAATTCGCATGTTATATTATGTTCTTTGTCAGACAAGTCAGGATTTCTAACTGGCATTGACAGGAGTACCCTCACATTTTCTTAGGTAGAATTTAATTTGAAATATGCATTCATTCTGTAATGAGTCAGTATTTCTGGATGAATGTTCTAACCTAAAGAACTTTGCTCTGTACATCTCTTAGCAACTGAGAAATTACAGCCTTAATTTCATTTTAAAACTCTTGTGTTTATTAAACCTTTTTTTTTTTTTGCACTATGGAGTGAATACATGAATTATCAAGAGTTGCCTTGGGCATAATATTACAGGCAGCTGTCTGGCATGAGAGAAATGCATGATGTCTTTCTGAAAGATGGTGAAAGTTTCCCTGCACAATAAGAATTAGCAACTGCCAGGGTATTTCAGCTGTTGGGCCCACTACAGCCCCTGTAAAGTCCCACTACAGCCTCTGCAAAGTCACCAGCAGGCAGGAGAGACCAGCAGGTACAATCACAGATCTCACCACAGCTGCTGGGTCCAGGGAATGGTCACATATGCGAGGTGACAGCCGCCTCTGAGAAGTGAGGACAGGGGTGAAGGCAAGGACAAGCGCAGCTTTCCTTCCTGCTTCTCCTTAGCAGCAGAAAACTGGCAAAGCCAGCTCTTCTTGTTCTCTCTCCCTCTCTCCCCCGTGGTTTTGCTTATGCTGCTGAACAGGCTGGAGCCAGTTTTGTGTTCTTTACTTCCTGTGAGGATATGATCCACTGTCCTAGGATAAAATTTGAGAAAGCATGGTTGCTTGAATGAGTTTTGCCTCTTGCTAGGTGTTGTGTGGATCAAACCAAATTAGAGAGTTTAACAGTTTTAACAGTTAAGCAAGGCACACAGTACCTTCAAGGCAAACATTCGACCAGTGGAAACTCAGGTGCTCATTACAATTAAATATTTTCATACAGGATTGCAGCAGCCTTACAGTAGCTTTCACAGCCCTATAGTATCATTCATAGTCTAGCAGGGGCTGTTTCTGAGCAAAAGTCCTGTTTGACTAGGACTGACATTCTAAACACAGTTCCATTTTTATATTTTTGATTCAGAAGCTCACACATTTGCTAGGGAGACAGCATGGTCAAGGACCTTAGCGTAGCCAGGCCTCCTGACCATAACATTGGCAGGATTCCTTTCTTTCTCCTTGATTCAAAGCAGAAGGTCATTGTAACAAATATTCATAGGCTTTTCAGTACTGGGAGGAATCAAATATCCAATGCTGCACAGTTCTTTGGCACACTGTATCGCTATAAACTCTGTAATACTGCAAAGTGTAAGGTGCTATTCCAATGGTGTGACAGTTTCAATGTATCAAATTTGACACCTTTTCAATAAAATAGGCTAAATTTAGATAACCATATGCTCCTGCTGACAAGCTAGCTTTTCCCTGATACGTGTTTTCATGAAACAGTACAAGAGGGCCTCAAAGTTTAATTAGTTTAAAATGAATTCAAAATATTGTATTAATTTACAGTAAAAAGATCAAGTTGTTGAGCAAACAGCAGGAATTAATATTTTTTACTTAATGCACTAAGATTCAGCTGTACAACCTCCATTAATGTTAATAGGAGTCATGCTGCCAAATTCAAAAATCATACTATAAATATTTTATCTGTCTATGCTCTTACTGCAGTCTAATAAACCTTGTACAATTAAAGCCCCTTCTCTCTTCACTGCCAGCTAAGCAAAGTTGAAGAGTACACACATATGAACAAAGTACTGCTCTGCACTGAGGTGGCCTCACTTTGAGTCCTGTGTGCAGTTTTGAGCACCACACTAGAAAAAAGACATTAAGCTGTCAGAGAGTGTCCAAAGGAGGGCCACGAGGGTGGGGAAGGCTCTGGAGGGGCAGCCATATGAGGAGCAGCTGAGGTCACTTGTTCTGTTCAGCCTGGAGGAGACTGAGAGGAGACCTCATTGCAGTTACAGCTTCCTTGTGAGGGGAAGAGGAGGGGCAGGCACTGATCTCTTCTCTGTGGTGATCAGTGACAGGACCCGAGGGAATGGCCTGGAGTTATCAGGGGAGGTTTAGGTTGGACATCCGGAAAAGTTTCTTCACCCAGAGGGTGGCTGGGCACTGGAACAGGCTCCCCAGGGCAGTGGTAACAGCACCAGCCTGACAGAGTTCAAGAAGCATTTGGACAATGCTCTCAGGCACATGGTGTGATTCTTGGGTTGTCCTGTTGCAGGGCCAGGAGCTAGACTTTGATGATCCTTGTGGATACCTGCCAACTCAGCATATTCTTTGATTCTGTGAAGTATTTTATCAACAAAGATGTATTTATCATTTGTGCTTCAGCAACTTAAGAAGATGGGCCAATGTCACAGTTACATTTCAATTTTGCATCATTTTAAGGGATTTTTAAACAACTACTTGAGAAATTAAAAATTAAATTATTAAAAAAACACCCTCTCATTAGTAATTAACACTGCTTTTTTCTTAGTATGACTCCCAATAATATGCAATGATATTCTACTCATTTATGTGTGATTAGACCATACAGGCTGATTTAATTCCGTATACGTTATTTATAAGGTCAATATCACTCCAAAGTCCACTTCTTTTTTGATGTGTCTCATTGTGATTCTCTTGGTTATTCATGCTCTGTGGTTCTATCAGTTTAAAGTAAGCTGAAATCGACCACATAGCTGAAGGCAGAGAAAATTTTCAGTCTCCACTTACATAAAAATTACATTAATAAATGCAGGAGATATAATTTTTAAATATGGAATAATAATTAAAATGATCAATGAAAGCCTTATGTTTTAGAGGGTTTTTTAAAACAAACCCCCCACAATTTAAATGATACGTAATTGGATGCCTTGTGCAATTTTTTTTTTAAATTCTATATTTGCTGACACTTTAAGAATTAAAATACCTGAACATATGTGCAGAATCTGAGTTAATAATAATAATAATAACTAAAAAATAAAACCAGAAAGATTACAGTACCTTGGAGACATGATCCAAACCATAACCAGAATATTAAATTGAAGAATATATCAAGAAAATTTGCACAACACAGAATTAAAAAAAAATAAAAAGCAAACCTCAAGTTGTGAAATTAATGTAAATATGTTAGAATTTTTTAGAAATGTGCTTCTACCCCTTTTATAAACAGAGAAACCTCAATAGTTTCATGAGGTAGAAATATGAAGAATTTCACTTTGGTGAAATTGGTACAAATATATAGCAGGTGCAACAAATTATTTCCTTGCTCCTACAAATTATGTTCCCACTTGCATGTGAGAAAATGGTGGTAAAGAGTTGAATGTGTTATCTCCCTCTATATGTAAACTAAATATTGCTCAATGTGGGCATTTAACATCAGATGTGGACTCCTCTCAGAGTTGTTCATACGTACATATGTAGAACTATACACATTCTTACACAGAGAACATTGCTAGAGCAGGTTTTGTTTTCTTTTTTCAAAAGTGAAAGTAAAGAAATTCCTATGGCCACTATCTTTCTTCAGAACCCCTGAATCTAATGCACCTGGATATCACATGCAGTGCAAATGTGAAAGCCCCTTTATTTAGGGTGTTTTGGCAATGCAGTGACTCCATTCATAACAAGTTCATCATAAATCACCCTTTAATGTGCAGCTTTAAGTCAGATTGCTCCATTAAAGTCTGCTGGATATCCATGTCAAGTACCACCTGTTTTCTGACGGACAAATTTTCTTGTGGCAAAATGGTTTTCATTATAGAGCAGTGGTGCATTTTCAAAAGAAACCCTGAATATGTTATATTCACTAAAGTTAGGGGTGAAACTAGGGACATCAGAATTCATTATGGCTTTGGACAATGTAATGCACCATTTAGATTATTCAAAGTAAAGCTGGGAAATAGTTGGAAATAATTTCTAGAAACTTTCTGCTTAAGTAAGAGATAGTGCAAGGAATCTTGTATATTTACTCATGAATATGTTCTGAATATGCTTTTATACCTAAACTGTATAAGAGGTAGGGAAAAAGGAAGTCCATAGCACACCAGCTTTTCTTTAATACCAACAAATCCTTACTTTTTTTTCTCCAATTTTGCTGTTATACATGCTTCCTTGAAGTTATCTCTTCACAATATCTAGTTCCAATATGTTAAAAAATCTTTGCTCAATGTAAATTAAAAAACAAAAAACTAAATAAACTTGTCATTGAAAAGCAAACCCTCTCTTCCAAAGGTAATGCGGCTTTACTGGTACAAACAATTATCTATTTTAGTGTCCCTCAAACAAAAATTCTTAGCAGATTTAAAATATAAGGTTAATTATCGCAACATCTTCCAATAAACAGAGAGTTAATTTCAAACAGTAATCTTTCAACTTTTCTCTGAAAAAAATATGAAAACATTGATCATTATTTAGTTGGAAGTTTCACAAAATATTTCAAAAATAATAGTTACATTTAATTACATATGATAAAATATAATTATAGAGAAATCATATGCAGCAGATGCCGTTTTCAGTGGAAAAAACAAAAGTCCAGTTTTGCTTAATCACTTTAGGATGTATTAATTATTATCCAGGTACTGGTAACCTTTCTCTGTCCTTTTTCACCACACTACATACACAAAAAACAGGTAGATTAGTAGCAAATTACCTTACTTTTACATTCTGTCGAATACAAGAGTAATTCTCACTTTGAGGGGACATCGGAGAGTTATTTTATATGTGGGTCTCCACAACCTAGAGATCTGATTCATCCTGTGTTTCAGGCACCACCAAGACAAAGCTGATAGATTTTAATGCAGTGAAGAAAAACCTCTTTAAAGCCATGACTTAGACACCTGCTCAGCTAAACTCTCTAAAGTAATTAGTATAGCCCATAGCCCCGGAAGTCACAGGAAAAGGGTAATTGTTGGGGCTTTTTGCATGTTAAATATCTAGTCGGGTCATTGCATGTAGTTCAGTTTCTAACTGTCTCTGGATATGTGATTTCTGTATCCATCTCTGAAATGCAATCTGTAACACACTAATTTCAATTTAGGTAAAATCTTTTAACAATCTTGCAGATACTTAGCTTTGTATATACATCTATATGCATGGTCTACTTTTACTACAGTGCTATGGAAGTCTCCATATCTGCACTTATCTAACGGGCTGCTGATTCTTTGACTTCTCTAGTACATTTTAATAGACATAATATGAAGCACTTCCTAGTGCAATTTTTCTTCATAGAGATACTATTAGAATTCCACTGAGAGGGTGGTGATGTTTAGAGTCTGGTATTTGCAGCTGATACTAACCGAGTACGCTTTCTGAAAGCTTACAGTAAAATAGAATTGATGCAAAAAATATTTTAAAATATTCCAGGGATGGGTGTGCAATACAGAAATGCTGCAATTTCTCCTGTTAATCTCATGAAACAGCAGAACTGAGTTTCACCCAGCTGGGAATTGACTTGGCCCCACAGATAACAAAGTCTCATCATTAAATTCATGAAGAATCAGACCAGACCCTAAGTAATGAAAACATATGTGTGTGTTCTCCTCATATGATCCAAATTTTTAATTCCCGTTTCTATATTTGCACACCAAACAAAAGCTTCTAACCTGTTTTGCTGAAGGAGCAAGGTGAAACATTTATATTCAAGCAAAATAAAGCCAGAAGGATGCAGGGACAATGTCAACCTGATTCATCCTCTTGCCCTGAAACAAATGTATTATTTTACATTTGCATAAAAAGTATTCTTCCTCAGATTTAACATTTCATGTATGGCTTTTCCTATGGTTCTACATAGCAGTAGCTAAGTCCTATCCTATTACGTATAATGCAAGACAAACACTGAATCCACTTTGGAGATTCTGAGTGTTTCTGACTTCTCTAGTGTAAAACAAAGTAAAATCCATCTGACCACTTCTGTGCTTCATTCATCTCAGTTTATCTCTTTGTTCTTCAGTTTTCCCTTGAAAAAGATGAAAACCCTTATATTTTTCGAAAGTCAGAGGTCTCTAAAACTAAACTCTTTATGGGAACAGTGAATTCAGCTTCCCCACGTAAAAATGCTACTTTTGAAAATGTAGCTAGTTCTCCTTACTTTAAAAAAGCCTATTTTCAAAAATATTTTAAGAGGATCTCATTGTAGCTTATATATACGTGGTGAAATGGTTCATAATCTCTATGTAAATAGTTTTTGAGATTCATGCAGGTGTGGAAAGCACAAGATCAAGCCTATGTAAAAATGAAATAATGTCATTATTTTATGTAAATTTTAAAATTCCATTAAACCAATAGTGTAGTAGATTCTATTGCAATTTTCCATAGGAGCTTAGTGAACATAACATTTATGTTTGCACATGTGATGACATACAATGTTGTCCACCAGTGCAAAACAGTGTATACAATGAACAAAACAAACATTATCTCCATTTTAATTTTTAATATTTGATTCTTACAGAGATGTCAATGGTGAGACTAATTTTTTTCATTGAGGCAGGAGCAAGACCTAAGTAGCCAGTAATGCGCCCTTCAGCTTCATGTTCACTCAGTTCTGTTCAGTTAACACACTTTTCCATTGCTGTGACAATTTTAAAGCATTTATTCTGTAAACAAATAGTCAGCTTTCATGCAAAGAGTCCATTAGCATTAATCATATGATTCTCACATACATTGACAAAAAAAGTGTTTGCTATATTTCTCTTGTCCATGACAAATGAGTAGCTGGTAAGAAATGAAAAAAAAACAATTTAAAAGGAAGATTAGAACAACTGATCTCTTGACACATTTAATCTCTCATCTGAAATATGAAAAGCCATATTCCAAATATGGAGGATGATGTTTCTGTTGATCAAAATATAAGTCTTTGCCTACTTTATCACTGATCCTGTTGCATAAATTAGCATTTACATTTCCTGATATTCTTCTCTTTGGACAAATCTGAAGAATCCCAACTTACTGGAGTACAAATGTGCCACTACATAAAAATTATTAAATGAACTGAGTCATTTGAATTGACTAACATAAACAGATACTTTCTAAATATTACCTTAGAATTTTAAGGTAGTAATATTTCATAGCTTTCAAGAACATGCACCTTCACTATAGTTTGACTAAAAACTGCTATGCAGCCACTGGAAAAAACTTGCATTAGGGCTTCTGCCTAACACGAAATTGTGCTGAACCTGAACCAAAGCCCAGTGAATTCAGTACGAGTTTTGTTCTTTCAACTTTAGTTTGCACTGAATCAAGCCCTTCACACACATTTCTTTCAACATTAAAGGAGTGCTTACAACTGTCGAAGAATATTTTTCCTTTCAATATCTGTTCAAAAAGAGGTTTTGAAAACCATCCCAGGACTCTGCAAAATGAAAATCAGACTTGGATTTATGTGTCAAATAATAATCTTCAGAAGCTTGTTATTTTGCAGATGGAGATTTTAGCTGCCATGTTGTCCTTCTAAAAATAACATGCAGTTTTCCAGTGAGCATGCAGTCAACTAGCAATATCAGTGTGCGTTTTTATCACAAAGAATCATTTGAGAAATCCATCTTTAGAGGTTTCTATAATCAAATCAGGAAAACTCTTACATTTATACATAAGGAAAAATATTTTTTAAATCTTTAAAAACATGATGCATCTCAAAGTCCTTTAATGTTTTACAGTGGAAGAAAAAAGACAACAGATGAACGTGATAATGGATAGACTATCTAAGAATTAATCAACATTTTTAAAAGTGAAAATGCTGGCAAACGACAAGAATGGAATGTTAAGGTATTTATTGTAAGCCAAGAGGAAAAGATTTATATGCATCATCTTCTAGCCAATATATAATAAAATCCATTTTTAGGCTTGAAAAAAAAATACAATCAAAAGGCCATTTGTGACTCTTAGCCCATGTCTCCTTCTCATGTTACAAAGTACCCCCAATTTTTCCAGCACCATTTTGGCCCTTTTCTTCAAAGGGCAGATATTATTTAGTTAGAAATGCACTTGTATGTTTTTTAGTCCTGATCCAACTCCTACTGTTGCCAGAGAACTATTTTCTGTTGAATTCAGAAGGAATTTAAAAATGAAAAAAAAAAATAAAAATATCATTAAATAAAATTTAGTATTCTGTATTAAAATGGTTGCTGTTAACAGAGATTGATTTGAGACTGCCCCAGTGGCTTACCAGTAAGTTGATGGGACATAAACAATGTATTTCTTAAACCATCTGTAAGGCAGAAAATCTGAGGTTACCATTTGGATTCCCTGATGAAAAGCTGCAATTGTTTCATTTATAGGTAAATGTATTCTGGCTATTCCTAGAGTGACCTTGGCAGCCAACTGTGTTGCCCTTAGTGTCAGCGGAAAGAAGGCTGTTGGTGTCAGTGGGCTTTGGATCAGGCTTTAAAGACAGAGAAAGCTTGCTTAAGGAGGAAAACAGACATAAAAAATAGTCCTGATTTCCCAGGTCTCATCACTTAGAGTTTAGAATACCAACAAGACATTTTAAACCCTGAAGAATAATTGTTGTAAGTCAATTATTTTGACCCTGTAATTTTTTTTTTACAATTGTATACAAGAATAAAGAAGAACAAATCTCTCTGGCTTACAAAAAAAATAAAAAGGCAAGTACTTTATTTATCAATAGATATATTAGCTGCTTTTTACACCATTGCAATGACTAAATAAATAGCATAAAATAAACAAAGGAGAGTATAAAATCATTTTACTCCAGCTGGTATCCCAAGACAACCTTTTGACTAAGTACAGAGTTAGATGTTTCAAGTATGGCACTTATATAAATAAGAGCAGAGAGAAGGTGATATATTCACAGTTAAATGCAATGAACTCTTTTCCTTTGGTATGTGTGTCATCATAGGTGATTGTAGGTAAATGCATGACTTGGCTGGCATGAACCAACTCCATCTTATTCACGCACGTATTAGGGAATCAATCAAAATGTACTGATATATTCTGCAGATCACAACTAATGTAAGATGATTAAGGTCTCTGGTGTGTGTGTGTGTGTGTGTGTGGACAGGCAAACAAAAAATGGCAAAATTATATTCAGCATTTATTTTTAACATGACTAATTAATGCACAAAGCATGATAGAAAATAGCTAGTAATACACACCAGGAATAAAGTCTGTGATTTAGACAAACAAAATAATATAAGACATCTGTGAGATACGTGAACGCAGATATCCTGACTGAGCTGTGGTTAGGTTCCTTACAGTGCGCTTACCCTCCTTTTAAAACATGCTTATGCCTGCAGATTGCAACGGTGTCCCCCACCCCATCCCACCCCATACAGAGTATCCTTGCAGAGTTTTGATATGAACATTCTACACATTTACAACAATTAGTCAGACAGTTCGAACTGTAAACATCCTAATGACGACCAAAAAGCTGCTTCACTGACAGATAAAACCCAATCATAAGAAAGAAAAGTAGGAATAATAGTAGCTGTGCTGTAAGGCTAGATCAAGCATGGTTTTATAGCTGTTTTTCAGTCTTTTACATAGCGCTGCATTTTGCAGCTAGTTCAGTAAGTGCAGATCCAATACCTTAATGGCTTTCTTGGTGGTTTGATAAAATGCTTGCCTAAGCAATGTACCTTTCTCTAATGGTATCTGGGTCTGTTCCACCTGGCGCAGTGTTTCAGTTTTGTCACAGCCTCACACATAAGCTGAGTCACTTGACTGAGTCCTGCCGAAGTTAGGCATGCTCATTCTTGGCAGGTCCTTATTTCTGATTTCGTATATGGATTTCCTTTTTGCCTGTACTCCTCTCACTGCCATTTTGATTTTTCTCCAGCCCAAGTGGTTCAGTTCTGCCAAATTAAGCACCACACAAATCCCACTGACAGCAAACATGAATACCAAGAATACAGTCTTCTCAGTGGGTCTAGAGACATAGCACTCTACTTCTTTAATGCAAGGGTATCTGTCACATTCGTACATGGAAGGGACATTGAATCCATACAGAAAATACTGTCCCACTAAGAATCCAATTTCTAGGGCATTTCGAAAGACCACTTGGATGATATAAAATCGAGAAATGCCTTCTTGCCTCCTCATCTTTGACTTTGTAGTTCTGATAGCCGGATTGGGGATTTCCTTCACTTCTAAGCAGTCTGGTTCTGCCTCTTTGGTGGAGTTCTCAGTGTTTTGCAGCACCCCATTGACAATAGTGTTCTTGATTTTCTTACTGTCCTCACGCTTCATTGAATCCTGGTCCCTTTCCAAGGTAAGGAAGACAGTGGAGTACCTCCGTTCCCTTTGTTTAGCGGACTGGTGAACGGAGTATGTTATGAAGCACAGGCTGGGAGTGCACACCATGATGATCTGGAACACCCAGTACCTTATGTGAGAAATGGGGAAAGCCTGGTCATAACAAGCCTGGTTGCAGCCTGGCTGCAGCGTGTTACAGACAAACATCGTTTGCTCGTCATCGTACACCGTCTCCCCTACAATGGCCACAATGAGAATTCTGAAGATCACCACCACGGTCAGCAGGATCCTGCAACAGAGAAGCCCGTCAGTGCGCGCCGCCGCCGCGCGGCCGGGAGCTGTCCAGTGCTGACCGGGTCCCCGCGCCGCGGCACCACGGACCGNCGGCGCGGGGCTGCGTCGGCAGCGCGACCCCGATGGCAGTGGGGTCTCCCCGACGACCGTCCGCTGCCCCGGGGCTCCTCGGGGACAAGGACGGCGGCGTTTGCGGTGTCCCCGCGCCTCTGCGCCCCGTGCCGCATACCAGCCTCCCCAACACACACACACACACAGCCGCTCAGACACACAACACACACA
>VZRJ01004883.1:498535-525005 GCA_013397565.1 Ptilonorhynchus violaceus | reverse complement strand
GAGGGAGGGCGGAGGAAGAGCTGCCCCGGCAGCCACGAGGTTCATTGTGCAATCGAGTGCCTCCTTGCCAGAGCGCCCCGGCCGGACACCCGCTGCCCGCCGCCCCCGCCCGCCGGCACACCCCGCGCTCCGCCCGGGAGCGAGCCCCGCCAGCACCGCGCGCTCCCTGGGCTGCCGGTTCGAAACGCTGCTCTAAAGCGGGACCGTGACACCGTGGCCCCTCCAGCCACGGGCGCCTGGCCGGGGGTCTCTAGGGGTTGCTAGGCTTTGCCCCTCTCCCAGAGATCAAAACAGTGGTGTCACAGAGCAGTGACCTTACCTGTTAGAACTGCTAACCCTTGGAAGATATTGGACTTAAAATTGCATCTTTGTCCTCCCCTGATTACAGTTATAAGAATCACTGCAGAGAAATGAAGCTCATATATAGCCATTTCAGAGAGACTAAGATTGTATTTATGCTAGGAAAGACACCAAACCTTCACACAAAGCATCTCTAAACAGTACAAGAAAAAAGTATCTTGAATAAATCCCTGCATTATAATCAGTCCACATATTTCATTCCCGTAAATGAATGTGTTTAAAATAGTTTTTTTTCATTTTAGAGATACCCTTACAGACTGTACCTGAGGCATCACCAAACATTTCCACACAAAACATTGGCACCAATTGGAATTGAGTTCACCAGCAAAGAAGTGTAAAATGTATTCTGTATATTTACATAAAAATCAAGTAAAGATTCACACCTGCTGTTCTTTTTGCTTGACTAATCTCATTAAAGAACAACATAAGAAAAATTCTTGTCAATCTTATCGTCCTATTCCTACTGTCAAACTTGGTAAAATCAGCTTTTCTAAAGCAGAACTGCACAGGCCATAGTAAACAGTGTAGTCATCTTTTTTTTCTTTGCAGCTCTCTCATGAACCAATTCCATATTATATCAAAGATGTTACATGTTTTCTGAATAAATGAGACCATGCTTCATCTGTGCAAGAAGGCATCCGTATGCTTTAGACACCCAAAGGTTTGTTGTCTTTTCATTTGGACTATGCAGATGGTCTCTGCTTCACAAGATATTGGATCAGCTGACTGATTGGATTCCCAAATCTTTGAATTAAGAAAGTATCAAACAAGAGAGAATCAGTAAATACCTCTGCACAGAAATTGGTAGATTTTTCTTCTCTCCCAGTCAAGAGTCTGGGAAGAAGCATTCAATAATCTGGAGTGTTTCCTTCCACAGTGTTAGAAGTTACTGGGAAGACTGAATAATCTTTTTCTTTAAAATATGACTTCTTTCTTCTTGAAAGCTGATTCTCAAAATTTGTGCATCTGCTTTTTCCATATAGTTTCTAAAAATTGCTGCTGCAACAACAGCAAAGCTAGAAAGAAGAGGTTGGGTTTTGTTTTGTTTTGTTTGGTTTTGTTTTGTTTGGTTTTGTTTTGTTTTGTTGTAAGAGGACTGTGGTATTTATCCAACTACCCTGACAACCGAGTGTCTCATACAGACCAAAAATGTCTGTTTGGAGATTATCTGAAAATGAGAGAAATCAAAGCAGTAAGGGAAGCAGTAATGCATCTGTAAAAGGAGTGAGGGCAGGGAATATGCTAAGAAGCTAATGATGATAATCCTATTTAGCAAACCAAACAGAGGGAAAACCCATGATTGAAGTTCCTGAAGAGAGGAGAGAAGATTTTGATTCATAGACAAGTAACAGAATTTCTACAAAGGAAAGCTGTTCCCTAGTACTGGGATAGAAAACCCACTTATCTGACCTTTTAGGACCCTTAAATGAAAAGGCATTACATTCTGTTCATATCAAACACTGGTCTTTTAATGAACAGTTAGTCAGTGTTTGCTGTATTACTGATGACCCAGTCTTGAAGACAAAGGTCTTCAAAAGAATGCTGCAAACATATAAACGTTGTTAGTAATTGCTCTTTATTTAATTATGGTTTAAAGTTAAATTCTTTCAGACCTTCTCTTACAGGAGTTGCATCCCATTCTGGAATACCTGACCCCTCCTTTCTTAGCAGTAACCTCATACACCACCTCCAAACCATATTCAGATGCAGGATACTTGGCCTTCCTCTTGAGAAAGTTTACAGACCTTCAGACCTTGGTGAGTTTGGAAAAAAAAATTATTTCAGTGACAATCTCTTTCACAGAGCCAACATTCATTTTAAGTGGCTAGAAAACTCAAAGGAGTTTGCTGTATCTCTAACTTCCATGTATGATTTTGGAAGTTATGAATTTCTGTCCTTAATCTGAGGCCTGACCTGCTGTCAAATAGAAGTAATAAGAATCAACACGATGTTCTCTGAATGTTTAACATAGCAGTGAAAGGTGTATGAAGAATGCAATTGACTGCATTTCCATTATCCATTACATGAATAACAGCAACCTGTGGTCTTACCTGAAAAATTGTCTAAATCAAAAGGTGCTCAGACTATGTATAGTCATGGTTTTAAGTTGTAGACATAAGAAGATTTTCAGCTTCTAAATGTTCATCTTATTTTTTACACCATTCCCCTGGATGCTTCAGCCTATGGTAAAACCAGGATTGGCAGAGCAGCAGGCTGCCAAGGATGCTGTGGATGTATATTGCACAGTGTACGTATTCAGATTAGAAAACCATGCCTACATTTCATTCACAAGCATTCAGGATTATCAAAGCTTTATGTCTCCTGGCTTACAAAGAAGTGTTTCCTAATGAAGCAGTAATAACAGTTTGCAACAGGGTCAAGCCTGTCTTGTTCAATATTTTTATCAGTTGCATAGAAAGGAAACAAAATCAGCTTGCTATTCCACACATAGTCTTTTGGATGGTGGGGCGTATTTTTGTTCCTCTTGCTTTGCATTCAAAGAGAATGAGTATTCGGCTTCAGCCCAAATTCAGTATAAACTCTGTCATTTCTAACAGGATCTCAAACAAGCTTTGCAAAAAGAAAATTCAGTCTGCCTGTGTTCAAAGATGCCATTGCCGCAATATTAATTTCTGGTGAAATAATACAGACTAAGTTGATCTTGGATTAGGTCTGAAGAATGAGACTGTATGTGTCCTCAGTTTGAAGCCAAACTGAGGTTAATCTGTCTGTAAGAAGCTGTAGGCCAGATTCTCTCTAAGAAATCCAGCCCTTTTGCCCTGATCTGGTTTTGTAAAGGGTCCAGAGAGCAATCAAATCTCGCAGGCTGCACATTCCTCAAGTATGGAGTGGAGCAGACTGGGAGCAGAACTGACACATTTGGCTTGTCTGTCAGAACCCCTGCAACCTGGACGTGAGTGACATGACTGGGGCAGGATGAGGTAGCCACATGGCTAGTGCCATACGTACCGCCAGACAGTGTGCTAAATAAACACTGGTATTGCCCTGCTTCACTGCTTTCTGTACGGAGGCTTACTAATGTAAAAACACAATACAGATCTTACATGAGCCTTCCCCACTTACTGCCTCCTTTTACAGATATACATTCGTTCTAAATTTATTCCAAATATTTTATCTTAAAATAAATAAAATAAATTATTAGTACTATCCCAACAATCTTCCTCAATGCAATTTTTTTGCAGTTGTTTGTGGTGGATCCATTGTTACAGCAAATAAATATATGTCATATTTACATTCTAAAATTGCATAACAAATTACTGTATTTCATTATTATATTGCAAACCACTATTTGCACCAATTGTACCAAAATGGAAGCAAAGAAAGAGCTTTAAATTAAAAAAATGTAGGCTATTAATAAAGAAAATAATGGGGTTTTCCTTTGGAAGTTTTTATTAAAAAATCATGTTGCCCTATATCTGTATAATATATATGACATGACTGCATTTTCTAACTAGTGTCACAAAAGAGAAAATTTTCAGCATTACTTTCATAAAGCAGTAGAACATTCTTTGGAAGACTGATATGATAAATGCTTTGTTTCTGATAGTATTTGGTGTAGTCCATGAAATCTAAGTCATTAGCTACTAAACTGAAAATGCCTTGTTAAGACCTCTCATAGCCATCTGCTATGCTCTGTTTTCATTTGGTGCCATGTGTGTATTAATGAAATGATTGCATCAGATTAAATCTTTTATTCATAAAATCATCTAGGTCATCTGCTTCTACCTACACTTTCTCTCATTAAAATGAGCATTTGTGTGTACATTTTCTCCCCACTGGATGAGCACAATTCTAGCTGCAGTTAGCTGCTGTATGTAGATCTTAATAAGAAATCCCTCTCTGTGTCTTTTTCTCAAATGAAATTCCCCCAAAAGACAACTCTAGTGTATCACAGCAGAGAAAGTGTATTTTTTCTGCACTTCTAAAAGTAATGACTTCGCAGAAGGTACAAGATTCAGATGTACTAAAGACCTCAGTCCTCCACAAGAGAAAGCAAGATTGCAAGTATACTCATTTTGCTACTCAGAAACAGGTAGCACATTCTTCTCATCCAGTCAATAGTGTTCGTGTCAAAGCTGTCAGTCATGGGGTGAGCACGTGTGGTCCTTGTTGTGAGGTGGGAATAGAGCATGCATTTATATGCTTCCTGCTTGACAGTAGGAGTGTCGAGTGCACAGAATTCAGGGCTTTCTGTAATGCATGAACAGACAAAACACTCAGTTACCCTAATAATCAAATTAAGACTCTATTATGCATCAGAGGTCCATATCTACAAGTGAAGATTGCTATAAATGGAAAGTTATTCAGGAAAACAACGGATGTAATCATGAGGAAGGAATAAATCTATGAAGAGTCATGAGCTTTGAAAGTGAGGGTTCACAAGTCATGTTGAAGTTCCATAACGAAGTAAGTATTCCACACTCTTCTGAACTAAGGGAATTTAAAATATCTAAATGTAACTGCTTTAACTAGAAAACAATTTTTAAGTATCATACTTTTCTAGTTACAGAATATTTTATTTCCTGACAGAAAAAATCGCCCAAGTTTTATGGGGCTCTTGTAAGCTGTCCACAGGGACCTTTCTATGCACAAATTAACAACTCTGATCCATTTCCTAGGAAATAATTTGGACCTATATGCTGAATTACAATTGCATTTACTTATGGCATATATACAGCTCTTAATGCAGCAGTGCTTGCACTTCTTGCAAACTCCTGAGCATAAACTCAGATTTATTTGCAGACAGGATGCAACCAGGGGAAGGAAAATATCATTGAAACAAATACTTATGAATTGACATGCTCTGCAAAGAAATACAAAAGAAGTAAAATATTCCATTGACCAGATCATCTGCTGCCAGTGTCTTGATTTCCCCTTCTGACTTTCACCAATCTCAAAAATAGGACTCACATTGTGCTAAAGCATCCAAGCATCCATTAATGCAACTTCATGGACTATGATGCCTTAAGTGTGAGTTTGTGAGCAAATCTTATGTGGATTCCCATTAGAGCCTACTTTAAGGCTTTATATTCACTAATGAAACAGCCTTTCAAAAACACCTTGGGCAGAAAAGAGTATGAGGGATTCCAACATAAACAAATTTAGTACACATTGTAAGGATGCAAAGAAATATCTACATACTAATTTAATAATTAATTCAATATGGAAATGAAAGTGATCTTTCACCACTGAACAGATGATTTTATTCCTAGACTCTATTCTTTTGAAGATACGTATTAGAAAACATATGTAGCCCAATATAACTGATTAGGGCATTATGGTAAAATAGCAGCCAATTATACAGCCAGTATGCCAGAGCCAATGCAGAATATTGTGAGACTCACTTTGGCAAACCTTATTTTTCTCTTTTCCTTACAAATCAAAAGGAGTTACAAATTTTCATCAGAAGAAACATAATTAAATTTAATTATAATAATACCTTTAAAAAGTCATAATTTATATCATAATATCTCTATTCCCATGGTAATAAATTTTCATTGTACTAATGGCAATTCCCACTGGCTTTAGTTGAGCCAGAATTTAAAAACCTTGAAGATCTTATTCACACCAGAACATTTTAAAATTTCCTATGACAGAATATGAATTATGAGAAAGACACTGAGTGATTCAGGACATCCAGAACAACAAAAAAATAAGATCTGGTAATAAGAAAAGAGTCCTCTGTATTGGAACTCCCAGCAGCATTTTGATGCTTCTGCTATTCCATACAAAAAAGAAAATAAATTATGAGAAATCATGCTTCAGTATTTCAGTAGAAATGCATTACATCAAGCAATTTTTTCAGACCTACTGCTTAGCTTTGCCCTGTCTACATTTGTTTTCAACCAAATGCTGAATCTCTGTACTCTCAGCTGCTTTCAGTTCAGTGATGTGATTTACTGCAGAGTTGTTTGCTTTCGTTTTGATTGTTACACCACCATATGTCTTCAGTAGTCGTGGTGCCCCTCATTCTTGTCCTCTCCCTCCCCATCTCACCAGTCACAGAAGGGAATTCACATTACATTAAAGCTTCTCTTCAGAGGCCAGGCTGAAACAATCCCTTAAAATAACTAGGGCACTCAAGAGATTGATTTGAAAGTAAACTATGTCAGTGAATGGGAGTGAAAAAGCAGGAGCTCACTAACAAATGCAGAGGGTTTTTCATCCTCCTTTCATTCAAAGATTCTACAACTGTAATAAAAATTTGTGAAATATTTTTGATATTAATTCTATTACAGACAAATAAGGTTTAAATGCATACAACCCATATGCATGGGTGCGTAAATGTATCTGTGTCCTGGCTGGGGAGTCCTACACGGTGAGACAGAAGCAATTGAGGGACAAGATGGATCAAGTCGGGGTGCAGAGCTGGAAGCTGCCCAGCTGGCTTTGGATATCGCCGATCAAGAGAAACGGCCGGCACTCCACCTCTACACTGAGGCATGGATGGTAGCCAATGTTCTGTGGGGGTGGCTGGAACAATGGAAAAAGACCAGATGGCAGGGCAGAGGGAAACACACCTGGGCTACTGAATTGTGGCAAGAGATCGCTGCCCAGGTAGAGAAGTTGGTTGTAAAAGTATATTGCGCAGATGCACACATACCCAAGAATTAGGCTAATGAAGAACACCACAATGGACAGGTGGATCAGGCTGCCAAGATTAAAGTGTCTCAGATGGATCTGGACTGGCAACATAAGGCTGAATTATTTCTGGCTTGGCGGGCCCATGATACCTTAGGTCATCGGGGAAGAAAGGCAACATACACATGTGCTCATGACCAAGCAGTGGAGGTAACCATGGACAGTATCTCCTGGGTCATCCATAACTGTGAAACGTGCTGCAATCGATCAGGCCAAGCAGGTAAAGCCCCTGTGGTGTGGGGGATGATGGTCAAAATATAAGTATGGGGAGGCCTGGCAGATCACTTACACCACACTGCTGCAAATCCGCCAAGGTAAGCGCTATGTGCTTATGGATGGCTGGACACATACCGTGTGCCTCACGCCACTGCTTGGAACACCATCCTGGGCCTTGAAAACAAGTCCTGTGGAGACATGGCACTCCAGAAAGAATTGAGTTGGACAATGGGACTAATTTTCAAAATAACCTCATAGACACCTGGGCCAGAGAGTATGGTATTGACTGGGTGTATCATGTTCTCTATCATGCACCAGCCTGTGGGAAAATTGAATGGTGTAATGGACTGTTAAAAACTACATTGAAAGCAGTGGGTGGTGGCACCTTCACACATTGGGATTTACATGTAGTGAAGGCCATCTGATTAGTTAACACTAGAGGCTCCTCTAATCGGTCTGGCCCTGCTCAGTCAGAACCTATTTATCACAGAAGGGGATAAAGTCGCCCATCATCCATATGAGGAATGTGTTAGAGAAGACAGTTTGAATTAAGCAAAGGCAAACCCATCCATACGAATTCTCTAGGAGTCCTCTTCTATAAGATTATTGAAGTGAGTTAAATGGCTTCTGTGGGGAAAATATATTTAAATTCCACAAGATATTAGACTTTGTCCCAGGTAAGACCCTAGGTAAAATCTAATTAATTTTGGCTTTTTAGTGATATTACTACATATGGATCAAGAATACATAGTCATGGGTTTGAGAAATGAATCTGGAATGAATTTTGTGGAGTTCATGAAATATATTTTTTTTAAATTGTAATTAAGTTTTATAAATATTCAATATTTTCCGTTTTTTTAGTCTAGAATCTTTAATCTAGTCCATAGAGCCACACACTTTTACTGGAAATTACCAACTTATAGACTCAAAACACTTTCCCAGATCCATTCCAATCATGCACACCTGAAATTTCCCAGGTGGTGATTTAAACTGGCATTTTTGTGAGTTCCACAACTGTTACTAACAAAGAGCATCTGCTCAGTGCTGTGCAACATGCTTTGTTTTCATAACACCATTTGTTCATCTTTCCTAAAGAAAAAGATTTCCAGGATGAGTATTTCATTAAATTTTTGTAATGTTTCCATTCCAAAATGGAGCAAAATCAAATTCTGAATATCAATTTATTTTATCACACAGCAAATTGAATGGTTGCCTATAGATTTTTCAAAAATTTTCATGTTCTGAAATATTCAACTCATAATTACATTTTTCAAAATATGTTAAAGGTGTTGTACAAGTGTAATGCAGGAATTTGTGAAACAAGAGAAAAAAATTCAATCAGTCATAAAACATTGTAGAACAGCTGCAAATGTCTGTGATTTATTTCTGTGTTTTTAAGAAAAAGACAAATCAGCATTATGTGTAATGTTTCTGTAGTATTGAAGTTACAGTTTATTTTTCTAGATGACAGTGAAACCGACATAATTTCTCACATATCAGAGGTCAGAGTTTCTCATGGGTTGCATTGATTTATGTACATCCTATGCAAATCTGTCCTCATATGAATCAGGTATTTACTTGGCATTTTAGATTTAGAAATTCTGCTTTGCAGTGTTTGCAACCACTTTCACACTTTTCTATAAGAAAGTGAGGACTGTTTTCCTCTGTTAAACTTAACCAAACTGTCACTGATTTACAGAAAACAAAAATAAAAAAAAAATTGTCGTAGTACCTTGCTTCCTGATTTGGTTAATCTAAAGCTGCGTCTGTTCTACAAGTGGGAAACAGCATGGAGAGGTTATCTTCCATTACTCTCCTCACATCTTTACAGCATTCCCAGGAGCTGGGAGCCTGCAGTGGGCAGACTGGCTCACCCTGTCAGCAGCAGCAAGCATCTGTTTGAGTCATCCCTGGATACTTTTCCCACTAGTGCTTGCCCAGCTCTACACCTTGCTGAGGAACAAGGGAAGCTGAAAGGCTACATTACACACCTCTGGTGAGGCTAGACACCTAAGCCATAGCCTGAACCACAGAATCTTTAAAATGTTTGTCAGTTGAATTTCAAAGGCTGCAAGAGTGTGAACAGTGTCATATATTTATATTTACTTGCAAATAAGTAAATATTTTATATCACAAACATTTTTACCAACTATTGATTTTTACCAGTTAGTAAGATGTATTGCCAATACTACGTCAGGTTTTGTCTGTGTTTTCTGGGTTTTTTTCAGGTTTTGAAACCTCTGTATGTGTCTGTATGTCTGTACCTGCCAGGCACACAATAAAAGAAATAAAAGAGTTTTATTTTCTTCAATAACCCTTTACAGAATACCTCCATTTCGCACACAAATTCCTAATGATAGAGTCACTCAGACTGTATTCAAACCCATAAGGAGGTCATATCTCCTGAAATGGGACAGTAACTCTCCCTTTCCCCATCCTGATTTTTCCTTTTTCAGCAGAGAAGCATGATGAAACACATTCTTCCTGGTGGAAACTTCTAAGAATGAATCTGTGAAGGACTCATTGCATCCCAGAGGCTTCTCTTTGCTTAAAAAGAAATCAGGGGTTACAAAGAATCAAAAAGCCAGAAGGACTAGGACTCCCAAGCTTTAGATTTAATTAAGATTTTTACATGCTTAAAATAGATGAAAATTACACATAGAGCATTTCCAGATGGGAGTTTCAAGATGTCATGGTGAGATGTAGCTTCCCAGTGCTTTCTCAAAACCAAACCTCTCCTGATCATAAAAAATAAAAATCAGTTGACTTCCAGCCCTGGTTTTACTGTATATCCATCCTTATAGTTTCAGTGGACAAAAATCAGGCAAAGGGATGCAAACATTTGCTGATAAGCACTTAAAGGCTTCATCTGTTGAAAAAAATATTTCAATCTGTAATATGTCAAAAAAGCATGCATAAATTATCAATCTGATTTGTTTCATTATTGTTTTTTGATACAATTCATTATTTCATCTATGTCCTTGGAGTGAAGGATTAGCCTTGGAACAGAAAATGTATTTTAAAGGGAAAAGGCTTACAGGAATGCTAGTGCAATGGGGGAGAGAAAAACATGACAGCCAATCCCACAGGGCTTTAATAAATATTTGTGAAGCATATTTAGTTTAATTACACCAACTGGTTACCAAATTCCAATGTCATGCTACCTGAAATGTCAGTGCAAACTGTTCCTTGGGCTTGAAGGCACAATGCACAGCAAAAATAAATGTGCGAAATCCAAATATGACTGCCACAAAAACAAACAAGGCATGAGAGAAAACATGAGCTCAAAGATAGATCAATTAATCCAAAGAACACCAACTAGACAGGTGGATGAATCATACACACGATGTGGGCAGAGCTCCTGTTGAATGGAAAACACAACACAGCGTGTTTTGTCTGAAAGACAATGAGGCCAACAAGATAAGCTAATGTGGGTGGCAAGCCTCCTACATGCACCGTGATCATAGAAACATTCTCAAACAGGGAGCAGGGGCTGAGTTTCCCCTCTTAAAAGGTCTCTCTTCTTATGATCAGCCCTTCTCAATAATGTGGATTTCTTCAGTTTTTAAGAATATTGGGAGGGGTGTGGGGGGAAGCATAATGTAAAGACATTGATTTTGACATCATAAATAAGATGCTATGCTTTCTCTTCACTGGGAGGGCTGGTCAGAGAAATATATAAAGTGTATGTATCAAAAGAATTACATTAAAGATGTTTAGTTGCTCTTTTCCTGGCAGCAGACAAAACCAGTCTTTCCAGAACTACAAAGTGCCAACATACTTGCTTCAACAGGGCATGATGATTGTCCTGCAGAGATGGTATAACCTATCACAGCTGCCTCTGGAACAAATCAAGCACAGTGCTTCAATGGCTATAATTAGCACGATAAAATATTTTCATTTTTAATTAAATGAACGTGTAGATAAGAAAACCAAATCACAATACACACAAAAAAGGCAAAGTTAAAGTAGTACATGACTCAAATTCTGAGTGGTCTTCTGTGACTGGGTATTATTGCCTTCTTATTTAAGAGAACACAAAAGTGTTTCTTATGTACGATATTCATTATGAAAATAATTTTCTCAGAAGTCACAAAATATATTCAGAGGTATACATCTGTTTTTAACACATCAATCTCCAGCCTTTTCTTGGGAATGCATATAGGGCTTGCACGGAACATATGTACTGGGTTTGGGTGGCCAGGTTTTGGTAGTGGGGGGCTACAGGGATGGCTTCTGTGAGAAGCTGCCAGAAGCTTCCCCATACGCAACAGAGCCAATTCCAGCGAGCTCCAGGATGGACCAGCCACTGGTCAAAGCCGACACCATCAGTGACAGCAGCAGCACCTCTGGGATAATGTAGATAAGAAAGGGGAAAAAACTGCTGTAAAACAGCAGCTAGAGAGGGAAATGACAATATGTGAGCAACAACTCTGCAGATGCTAAGATCAGTGAAGAAAGAGGGGGAAGAGGTACTCCAAGTGCCCGAGCAGAGATTCCCCTGCAGCCCATAGTGCAGACCATAATGGGGAAGGCTGTTCCCCTGCAGCCCTTAGAGGTCCACGGGGGAGCAGAAATTCATCTGCAGCCTGTGAAGGACCCCACGCCAGAGCAGGTGGATTCCCAAAGCAGGCTGTAACTGCAGGAAACCCATGCTGAAACAGGTTTGTGGCAAGACCTGTGGCCCCACGGAGTCAGGAGCCCACACTGGAGCAGGTGTGCTGTCAGGACTTGCGACCCCATGGGGGATCCACATCAGAGCAGTCTGTTCCTGAAGGAGTGCTTTCCATGGAAAGGAGCCACGCTGGAGCACTGTGGAGGGCTGTCTCCCATGGGAGGGACCTCACGCTGGAGCAGGGGAAGAGTGTGAGGAGTCCTTCCCCTGAGGAAAAAGGAGTGGTAGAAACAACATGACTGCAGTCCCTATTCTCCATCCCCCTGCACTGCTGGGGGAAGGTGTTTTGAAGATTTCATTTTATTTTCTATTACCTGACTGATTCAATTAGTAATAAATTAAACTTCTTTTTTTCCCATATTGAGCCTGTTTTGCCTGTGAGAGTAACTGGTGAGTGTTTTCTCCCTGTTCCTATATTGACTCATGAGCCTTTTGTTTTCTCTCCACTATCCAGTTGAGGAGGGAAGTGACAGAGCAGCTTTGGTGGGCACATGGCATCCAGCCAGGGTCAACCCACCACAGCATAATAAGCAATTTGAAAGTTGCACAGACCAGCATTTAAGTTAACTCTGTGCCTGCAGCAGGTTGCACTACAATCTAGATTGAAATACACAGTTTAAAATATCCACACAAAGTGCCCTTTCACAAAGACAAAGGTATCTCCACTTGATTTTTTAGCCACTATATTCAGTGGTTAATTAGAAGCATGCACTGGAGATTTACTGCATGGGAAGAAAAAAACCCCGTTTTGGAAAACAGCCCTACCCTCACATACTTTAGACAGTCATAATAGTATAATCAGCTTCAAAACAAGAGTAGTGTTTAGATTCATCTGACCTGAGAATTTGGCCCTTTTTTTCTATTTTTTAAATTGACCTAAGAATATAGAGCAGCCTTTTTGGTCTGCATTTAAGTTGTATCTGAAGTTCTAGTCTTCTAAAGAAATACTCACTGAAGCAGAGTACATTTCACTCTTTAAGAGACTTTTTAAAAGGCCAACTTACTATGATTTGTGTAAATTTTAAATTATCATAAAAATGACTGAAGTTGGATACAGTACCCTATTTCTCTAGCCTACTTCCCTCCATTGCTTTCACCAGGCAAACTGTGTTTGTGGAAAGAGCAGGTATTTTGGGAGAGAATAGCGAATGTGAAGAGTTCATGTCATGGACTGACAGCAGGAGTGACTTGTGACACACAGGTCTTGTTGATAGCCCAGGAATTTCATTATATACTCTTCAGTGCCATCTGCTGTAACCAGATGCATTCAAAAACTTCAGAAATAATCAAATACCCAGTCTCAGTAGCTGCATGGCAGGGAAATTATCTAACTCTAGGCTTAGGTCTGTCCTACAAGGGTAGAACCCCATGAAGGAATCAAGCACACATCATTGCCAAACATGAAGAACTTGGTCACAACTATGGACACATTCTTACAACTTTTTGCCTCACTTTCTTAAGCTGTAGCAGAATAACCTTTACACAATTTATGCCTGTGAGAATTGTTGCTTTAGCACCACAGCACCTCCTCCAACCAAGCAGGGACAGATCCTCACCTGTTGGTATGACTTGAGGGCAGCTGTCCATTTCGTGTTCACCCTGTGAACCTGGGAAACAGAAGTCAAGAAACAATATCTTCCAAGGTAGAGATCGGATTTGGGTGCCTAGACTCCAAAAACCTAAACTCTCAAGACAAGGCAGTCTTTATCTCCTCTACCACCAACCGTCAAAGCTGCTTTGCTAGGTGAAGCAAATATAGCTCCATTATGCACTAGGTTATCTTAATGTCTTTTCTGCAGTTATTGCAAAAAAAATAATGATGGCTTTTGTGTGTTTCTTAGAGCAAGTGTACAATGTGATTGATTATATGCATTCTGTCCTTCAGGATTTAGATAGAGCTCTAGAGCTCACAGTCTTAGAGAACAACTTTCTGCTGGGAAGTAATTTTTTCCAACAGGAATTCCACAGTGCGTTGTTCATCAAAAGTTACATGACATATTTTCCAATAGAAGATTTCATAATATTCAAGTACTGAACATTTTATCTGTGTGAATGATACGCCATAGCATCATAGAATCATAACAGTTGTAAAAGACCTCGAAGAAAAAGTCCAAACTTTGCCCAAATACCACCACGACCACTAAACTATAACACAAAGTGCTACTCCATGATCTGGTTTTTGTTAGCTTTAGGACACTTTAACTTTGATGGGGACTCCATTGCTCTGGAGGCTACAGACAGACACACTGAAAAATTTCCTATACGAAAAACCTCTTTGTCTAAATAGTCAAGATAAAGGAAAAGAAAAACATAAGGAACATTTTTTGCTTTTTCACAGAGAAATTCCAGCCAGTAGCACCTGCAATGCATTTCCAGAATGGAGAGCACTGTAGGTTTAGCAAAGCACCACCAGCAGTTTGTTGGTTTTTGCATAGTAGTATTTATCTGTTCTGTGGTATTTGTGGCATTCTCTATACTTAGATTAGCAAATGCCACAAATTCCATGATAAATTTAAACACTGTGAGTGATAAATGTCAAGCTTTTAATAGCACCCACTGTCCCTCTGTCACCGCATGACCCTATTTGGATATTGCACAATCACTATCACTGTATAATTTCTTATACAAGAAATAGTCTTTACAGCACTTTCAGTGGTCATATGTTTGCTTTGTATAAGCAATGGAACCCTTTGTATATCTCTTGCAGAAAGAAGAGCTTGCAGGATACTATTCCTGATGATTTCATGTGCTTTTTATTTACAAAAGTAAGGTCAGAACGCAGTTTCCTATTTTTGCTAAGTGCCAGTACAATGGGCAGGATTCATGACCTTAGTTGAAATGAAAGGGCAGAAAAAGTTTGATGACAACAGATGACAATATATTTCATCAGAAGGAAAAGTCTACAAAACTATTGCTGCAGCCAATAAATTACAGAATGTGACAACAGACATTGCAAACGTTTTGTTTGGGCATTTTTTACACTTTCAGCAGTATACGATGTATTCAGGTTACATGTGAAAACCAAATCTTTGTGGCACTTTTAGACTTTAGGTTGTAAGAAGGAAAGAGTATTTCACATTGTCACTAAAGACACTTAAGTTCTGATCTCAAAATTCCAAAATTCTGAGGTTTACTTCTGAGCACAAAACTAAATCAAGAATTAACTTCTGTCTTACGAACAAGGCTACAAAATATTCTTGGTTTTGTCTTACTAAAATACCTCTGTGATGTTTCTGACCAGAAATATTTTCTTTCCAACTTCAACTATGCCAATTCTGTAGCAGGGAGTTTTCACTCCCTGTAGCACTCATTTTCTGTGTGGTACAGACGTGGTCTCTGAAACTTGTTACCAATTCAGGGATGCTCTTCCATTGCAAAGTTAATGAGAACACTTAGGGAAAATGTGAAAATGTTTGCATGCATATATATGCACATATACATATAAATCTATTTCTGTGTACATGTATATATGTGTATATTTATATATGCTATCACAGCAAACACTTTGGAGAATCCAGAAACACGCAAGTGAAAATATCACCAGCAATAGCACAATAACTTATTTTCCTATGTACAGTGAAGATACCAGTTCCATGCAAATCTCTTTCAAAGTCTGTTCAATTTAACTGCAAAAATATATGGGCAAAATATCAAGAGCTGCTGCATTACTGCGGCTTGTCTGGTTGCCATACAGAGCTAAGCTGCACAAGAAAGCTCAAATTCAATTAAAATAAATCTGAAATTATTTCCACGCCAGGAAGACTAGTAACACCTAGGATCATTTTTGTAAATGATTGCATCACATTTTAGAGGTTCTGTTTTTTACAATACCTTACATTACAAGTTAAAAAGTATAGCTGGGCATTTTGTAGTACCTCACAATGGATTGTGACATTTAGTAAGCCATACATTAAATACCTACTATATATTCATCCCTGCAAATATATATGGCTTTTTAAATATGGATCAAAAATCATTAAGCATTTGTAAGAATAAAACCACCGATTGTATGTTTCACATTTCTACATATACAAACTGCTGTCTGCTATGAGTCCAGTGTTTTAATAACGGATGAAAAAATATGGTAATGAACATGAATTCACAACCAATGCTGAATTAGTAACTCAACTGGTTAATGATATTAATTTCAATAATCGGTAACTCAAATTGTCAAACTAATAGATAATGAAGTCAGAAGTTTAGCGCAAGGAAGGTGTCTTCTGATTAACCTGTAATAGAAAACTGAGAAGGAAATGATTCCTTTTAATCTTTCACCCAAAGTGAAGTTACAGACACTGAATGTCTTTGATTTAACTGGTGGAAAACAATGTTTTCTTGTAGGCGGTGTTTCTTGACAAGGAAGAATCACTCAGTTTAGGTGCTAAATTCAAGACATAATTCATGCTAAAGAAGTGGTTTTTTCTTATGATGTTTTCAGTGGTTTTTCTTTAAAATCTGTTGAGATTTCTATTTCTACAAGAATTCTTCTCCCCTCTGGCTGAGATTTCTTCTCCCTCTGACTTATGAGAGAATCAGAGCATTGTAAACACATATATAAAACAGAACCAAAGTAGACAATTTTCTTGTTTAAAGTCAATGTTTCTTTTTCTCTTTAGGTTTGGGGTTTGGTTTGGTTTGGTTTTTTAACATAAAATAACAACAGTTTTTGAAGATAGACGTCTGTGTCCTGAAAATAATTTATATAATCAAAATAAAAAATAAATAAGATCTAATGTGAAATTTAGAGTCAGAACTCATCTATTACATAAACATGAGGATGTGGCTTGTATTCTCTAAATTTTTTTCTTTCCTTGATAGCAGCTACTGTAAAATCACTGTGCTTCTGGATGCTGTGGAAGATCTCCCCACACCTACCAGTCCAGTAATATGTGCCTCCCAGACCCTTTCCTTCCCAGAAGGCAATCAGCTACACTTTTCATCTGTTTCCTTTCTCAGCTGAGGCAGCCGCAACCAGCTACAGAGAGCTGTGGGAGGGGGATAAACGTGTGGCAGGAGTTTCTGTGCTGCAGCATTTCCACTGTCTCTAGAAGAGCTGGAGTTGCAGGCCCTCTCTAATATCCAGGAGCTACTCTGTTTCCCTTTGAGCATCACCTTTTTGCAAAAGCATGTCCAGAAGCCACAACATAACTCATAAGGCACTTGGGACCCTTTGGAAAAAAAGCTCATGTAGTCCTCATTATAATTGACAATGATAATGTCAATGATAATGTTAATCACCCTTTCTGGTGATCTAAACCTGAGGAGATTAGAGACTCAGAACTAATCTTTAAGCTCTTTCTTACTGCCTTGCTACCTTCATCTTATTTGGTACCTTCCCAGACATTATATCATTTACATGCTATATAAATCTATGTCAATAAAGCTTTATGCTTTATGCTGTGCCTCATCCACTTTTTCCTCTGTATGTTTATACATCTGCTGGTTAAAAATGTTTCTAAAATACAATTCATCTCCTCTATGAGAGCCTACTACCCTGTATCTGGTTGAAAACATATATATTGTATTTTGTGAATTCTAGCTTTATGATGAAACATAAAATTGCCACCAGGTATATTAACTTGTGCTAATGCCTGCTGTATTCACTTCATCCAATATTATTCACACAGGACAGCTTAATCATAAATTAAATCCATCCTTTAATTATACGACAGCATTATAAATTTGTTCCAATAATTAACATTTCTCTATGCTGACTTTTTAAGTTTCAACAATGGTAGCCATCCTCGGGAGTAAAAGCAAAGGTAATTAGTAGTATATTAACTTCCTGAATTGCTTCTTTCTGAAGTGCAAAGAGTGAGATTTACTCACTCAATTTAATCACTCAATTTTATAGTTTTTTACTCTTTCTCTTGTGTCTTGATAATTACAGAGACTTCTGTCACAGGTTGCTTCAGGGTAGGACTGGGTTTAGCAAGCATCAATCTCCGCCCAGGCCCCATATACAGTTATCCAACTATTTTTTTTCTATTGTAGTGTTACTATTGTAGATTAATCTGACTGTCACATATATTTAGAGTCACCCAATGTTTTAGAAGTATAAAACCCTCTCATTCTACATTAAAAAAATTATCGCTCTACAGAATTCAATTATTCAAGCCAAAAATTTTCCTATTAGTGCTTTGCCTCAGGCTGACTTAAAGCTTTAGCTAAAACAGCCTTTTAAAGGAAGATTAGTGCAAAGCAGACAACTCCATCAAATTTATGACTCTACTACCAATTTTTAAGGAACTTTTAAGCATGAACAAGTGAGCTCTGAAACATCTCCTTATTTCCTGTCAAAAAAAATCCATCTTTTTAAGCAGAATCACGGTATTTTCAGATCCTTAGCATATACTTCATATAGATATTACAAGCATTGTGTTTTGATCATGATTCTCAATACTCATCAAATGCCAACATGATCCTCAATCTACAAGAAAAGTTTTCCATAAGATCCAAGGGTCAGCCAGCTGTGGTAATACCCCAACGCCCTTCAGTCAAAAGCATAAATACTGGGCAGTGTAACTCTGGCTGCCAGAACACACAATAAGATTTTGTCCCAGCTCTTACTGATGTATGTCAGTATTTCTTAATAGTATTTAGCCCTTCTTATTGAACAAAGCTTCTTTATGTAGCTTAAAAATCACGTCAGACTGACTTCCGCAGAATTTCTTGCACTCCATTATACAGACAGAGCAGCAAGGAGCTGCAAAGTTAAATAAGAAGACACCCTTCAGTGTGGCAGACAGATCTTTTGCCGGGTATTCACACTGCTTTTCAAAATGTGTGTGTTGAATCTATACTTTGGCTAAACATTGTTTCCTTCTTCCAATGGAATCTCATCAAATCAGTGAAGGTTAGCTGTGATCCTTTACTCTTTGAATTAATGTCAGTGTGTTCATTAGCTGAGGTGTTTCAGGGGTGAAGATTGTTGATCACAACAGGGTTTTCGTACAGATGTTTTTTTAATCTACCTTTTTCAAGAAAATACACAAAATAGTTGTATCTATCATATAGGTGCTCTGCAGTTAATTTCTGCATTCGATTCCACCATCCTAATTTGCCGTGCAAAATGTATAACACATTAAGTCCTGTAAAATGTAAACAGAAGGCCAAGTTTAATAGTGGCATCTCTTATCAGTGTGGTGAATCCTAGATTATGTGACTTAACACTCAAATTCCTCTCAATCAAATTAGATCTAGTTTTGCTTCTAGAAATAGTTAATATAATGCCAATACCATTGAATTACTAGTTTTCACTGCATTGAGTGAGAATACATCATTTTCGATGGCCAAATATGGGACTATTGCACTAAAAATTAATGCATCTGGAAAAACGCTGTAAGAAGAGAAAAAGGGTAAGGTATTGATACTTTTTAGTCCTGTCCTGCCTATATGCAAGCATATGACTATTTTGTACAATCCTTGCTGCTCATATCCATTTCCACAAACTGTGAATTACAAACCCTGAAATGTCTCTGGAAGGAATTTTTCCATCAGTCCTGCAATCAGCAGCTTCCTTCAATTCCCTCTTCATGCCCACATGCTCAGTGGTGAATCCCTGATCAGAGCTGTGAATGTGGTGCCAGCTGTTGCCTGCCATTCCTGACCTATCAGTCAGAGCCGTCAAGGCAGGCATCCACTGGGGCTGACTTAGCATGCCCTTTGCATACTTGCTTAACATTTTAAGCTCCAATTAGTTGCAATTTATGTCCAGTATCACCCTATTAATTCACACTAATACCTGAGATAACCTTTCTACCCAGCCAAATCTTTCAAATTAGCAAGCAAGACCAAGCAAAAAAAGTGCAATGGTTCTGAACAACAATATGGAAAAGTAGTTGGCAAACATCTGTGTTGGTCAGACATCTGGAAGAGTTCCCATGTTTTCAAGATATACAAAATTTCTCCATGGTGTGAAATTCAGAGTAATTCTCTTCTGTGGGAACCTTCTTGAGAAGAGTGGAGGCTGTTGACTTTGCCTTAACAGATTCACCGGCTAATTAATTTGGGGTTTTTTTTGTGAAAAGGCCTGTTTGCAGCAACATTTCAGTAACAGCGTGCAGTATGAGTATTTCATATTTATGTTTAAATTTTCATACTGTTAAAATTTCATTTTTATGTTTGCCTAAAATATTTAAATGCATGTCCAAACTGTAAAATGTTTAAAATGTCATATTTATGTTTAAATTATGTTTATATTTGACAATTCTGTCCAAATTCTCTGCCCAATCCCCAAAACATCTAGAAATATTTGAATATTTCAATTGCAAGCGGATGGTAGAAAATTACAGTGGTCCCCCAGTAAAATGTCTTCTAATGATATGTAAATTGGAGGCAAACACCAAATGTATCTTCATATTTTCAAAGAGTAAAACCAGTTCTATGTAATCACAGATCACATCTAATGACCATTTCTACTGCCTTTCAAGAAAATAAGAGGTAAGAGGAACAGAAAGTTTCCCAGCAGACATGTAAACCATTCTTTTTTAATTAGCATTGGGGTATAAAATTAGCATAAAGTCTCATTTTTTCAAGCATCTCCAGTGACACTTGGCTAACTACATACACAGTTTGATAAATGCTTTAACTAATTTCCTAAATCAAACTTAGGCATATACCACTTTGTACATAGTTCAAACTACGACACTGAGTAGTTCCAATATTTTTATGAAAACATCCCAGATCATTCTGTACTTCCCCTTTTACTGTACTTTCCCTTTACTAGTAGTAACTACTAGTTTTTGACAAAATCAAAGAGCCCAGTTATAAAAAGTCTTGATGAGGAACACAAATGCCAGTGGAAAGTGTGCAGTTTATGATTGTAGTATCTGGGTCAAATAGCAAGAAAGGATAGCAAAGATTAAGGATTAAAAATTGCCTAAGACATGAATGATGATGTGAAAATAATTGTGATTATAAAAATTGTGTGTTTATTCAGCAAAAGTTTGACTCTTGTGCATTAGTACGATAAAGACTTCACTTCTTTGTCTCTGGCTTTGAAGAGATAGGGGAAGATGAGTAAGCTGTCAGTTTTAATTAATGTTTTGTCATAAATATATATAGCCCACAGAAAACAATTGTATGACTCTTTAGGATTGAGCTAATTATTTATAAATCACATTCTAAACGTATTAACGTAATTCTTTTACAGAAGCTTTGGCTTTTAATAAATTAATATTAAAATGTCTGGGTTACAATAAAGGCAATAGAAGAATCTTTCTAAACTGACTGAGTGAGCATGAGAAGTTTCCTTTCACTTGTTCCACTTACTGGGTCTACCCTCAAGGCTTTTTCTTTATAAGCCTTGAAATATATTGCTTCTTTTGTTTGAAGTTGCAAAGTTAAAACCATAAAGTGTAAAGTCTTACTAATAGAAAACCATGACCTAACATGCCTACATCAGTTAGGACATGGATGCAGTAAAGTATTCATGAGGTCTGATGCGAGTTTCCAAATCCCACGTGTTTAGTCTCATTTTTTTGACCAAAAAATACTTAAAATAAAACAAAAGACACTCATTTGTAGGTTGCAAGTCCCAGATCTTGTTTATTTATAAAGCAATAAATATTAGAAGCACAAATAAATTGCACGGGTGTGTAAACAAACTGTACAATGACTGAAGAGTTCGGGAAGGTTTGCCAGAAGACTCCAAGAAGCATATTGTCGTCATCCTGAGTGGGAAGTAAATCGAGGGAAAAAGTGCTTAGAAGCACTTGCGGTGCACAATGGATGGACCAGCTTCATCATACTCCTGTTTACTGATCCACATTTGCTGGAAGGTGGACAGAGATGCTAGAATGGAGCCACCAATCCAGACAGAGTACTTGCGTTCAGGTGGGGCAATGATCTAGGATAAAGAAAAGCAACACAATCAAAATCCTCATTTCTGAACAATGAATCCATATCATCAATGCTGCAAACACTAGTTATTAAGCAAATAATGAACTTTTCTATGAGTATTGATCTTCAGCAGCTGTTACAATACATGTAATATTCTTTAAAAAATCTGTAACCATAGTTTCTTCTTTTCTAACACTTACTTCTAACCTACACAGTTATTTTGGTTAAATGGAATTTTTGCTCATTTGTCCATCACCTGTTGATCTTATATTTTGAGTTGTTCCTATGTCCCAATTTAATGATGTGGACACTGTCTCCATCTTTATCCACATTTTATAACACAGAGTCAAATTCCTTACCTTGATCTTCATAGTGCTAGGAGCAAGAGCAGTGATTTCTTTCTGCATGCGATCAGCAATGCCAGGGTACATTGTTGTACCACCTGAGAGGACGTTGTTAGCATAGAGGTCCTTACGAATATCAATATCACACTTCATGATACTGTTATAGGTAGTTTCATGGATACCAGCAGATTCCATACCTTGAGAAAAAAGAAGACAGTAGGCCAGTAAATTATACAAGAGGTCTTCATGAAAAGAAATCGTGGCATTTCTCCTCATCATTAATATGAACTTCTATGACCTTTTTTTTGTAAAAATGCTTACTAAGTGTTATAATGTGAAAAATATAAAAAATAGAATTACAGAACTTAGAAAATTATTATTAGGAAAGGTAAGAATCATAATGCATGTGCAAAGGCAAGAGACTCAAAATACACAGTAAGAGAAGCAGACACAAGATAAACTCATTTAGTATATGGCAATGGAAGAACGTTATCTAGAACAGAAAACATGAGTATCGGTTTATGTCAGTCTCACTAAAAGCATTAGTTGAATATAGTAAAGACAGCAATAAAGACAATAAAAACAGTTGAAGTAGAACTTAAGAAGATAGTAGTAGCTTCTTTTCAAGTCAACTCAAAATGCAGTCCAT
Source organism: Ptilonorhynchus violaceus (assembly GCA_013397565.1). Taxonomy (NCBI): domain Eukaryota; kingdom Metazoa; phylum Chordata; class Aves; order Passeriformes; family Ptilonorhynchidae; genus Ptilonorhynchus; species Ptilonorhynchus violaceus. The sequence goes on along the minus strand of VZRJ01004883.1, from coordinate 502,255 downwards.
ACTGTTTACAATCATCAAGGCAAGTCATAACCTTGACACGGAATAAGATATTAGTACTTGATGGTAAGAAAAGAGAAACAAGAAGCAAGTGTTCGTAGGTTGCATTCCAATTTATTAATTTTAACAGGTGCTTCCTGAAAGGGCTGACACTGGATCCACGGTAAGATGTCAGCTGATGAACAACTGCATGTACTGCTTGGGACTTAAGAGTATAAACATTTGCTGTATCTGTCAGCTGCGTGCACAACCAGCAAAGATCAGCATCTCGACCATGGCAATCGTTAATTACAGTGCACATAAATATACACACACCTTCATTCCATATTCTTCTCCTCTCTAACACTTTACTTCTTCATGGAAATAGATGCTGTTTTGAGGGTAAGCCTTACAAATACACCACTGAAAGCTATTCTTGCCATCAGTGACACAGAATCATAAAATGTCTTAAGTTGGAAGGGACCCATAAAGATCATGGAGGCCAATTCCTTAATGATGATTTTATAACTGTATGTTTTATCACTAAACATTGTGACCCTAAAACCTGATCTAAAACTTGCAACAAGAACCAAGAATTCTTCTAATTACCAGAGGAGCTCACATCAAGAATATCTTACAGGGACCAAAAGATCTAAATAAATATTTATTCATGTTTGATTTTCTGCCAGATTTAGATCGGCAGGAAGAGGAGCAGGGCACCTTCTGAATCTTCTGATTCAATCATACCTCCTACAGAAAGGAGAATTTCCTGGGAACACTTACCAATAAAGGATGGCTGGAATAAGGTTTCAGGGCAGCGGAAACGTTCATTACCAATTGTGATCACTTGACCATCAGGCAACTCATAGCTCTTTTCCAGAGAGGAGGAAGAGGCAGCAGTGGCCATTTCATTCTCAAAGTCCAGTGCAACATAGCACAATTTCTCTTTGATATCACGAACAATCTCACGTTCAGCTGCAGATATAGTAGAATCAAATCAAGCTTTGGATAAGCACAGTACTAGAGAAGATGACCAGCCAAGAGAAACATGAGGATTTTCACAGCAAAGAAAAGCTGAAGGACTGACCTGTTGTCACAAAGGAATAGCCACGCTCCGTGAGGATCTTCATCAGGTAGTCAGTCAGATCCCTGCCAGCCAGATCCAGACGCATGATAGCATGAGGCAAAGCGTAGCCTTCATAAATAGGTACATTGTGGGTGACACCATCTCCAGAATCAAGAACAATACCTGGGAGAGAAATGTCAGAGAGCAGCTGGAATCACCTAGCAAATGCTTAGAGCCCTTAAACACAGGAAGTAGCAAGAAACACAGCTAAATAAAGGACTTTTCAGGCAGTATAAAGTAGCATCATTCTTTTTCACTCACAAAGATCTTTCCAATTCATTCTGCCTTTGCTGCCTGGACATTCCTGTTTGGTGTGAATTTTCCCACAGAACAGTTGTTCCATACATATTTTAAGCTAATCCATAAGAGCAGTCTTCCACTGCTACTATACTGAGCTGTAAGAGTATTTGCAATAGTGATTGTCTTGAGCTGATAATGGGCATCCTTTGGCCCAGTTTAAACCCTTAAACTGGTGTAACACGTGTGTAACTGCAGTATCCCCACAGGAATGTCTCCGCATTTGCACCACAACAAGCAGTGGCAGAGTCAGCTCCATGGTGCGTCTCCAAAAGCAGTGCAGATAGGTCCACATTGTTCTTTCCACTGACTATTTCATACTGGCTTTTCTGCTACTGTTATCATTAATTGCTATAAACTAAAAATACCTATTTTTCTGTAAATTTGAATGAGTTATGGTGTGTTTTCTTCCTATTTGGAATGGAAAGGAAGGAGAGCTCCTGAAAGGAAATAGAATCTAAATGGTATTCATTTGTTTACTTTACCTGTTGTACGACCAGAGGCATACAGGGACAGGACAGCCTGGATTGCCACATACATAGCAGGTACGTTGAAGGTCTCAAACATTATCTGGGTCATCTTTTCACGATTAGCTTTAGGGTTCAAGGGGGCTTCTGTGAGCAAAGTGGGGTGTTCCTCAGGGGCCACACGGAGTTCATTGTAGAAAGTGTGGTGCCAGATCTTTTCCATATCGTCCCAGTTGGTGATGATGCCGTGTTCAATTGGATATTTCAAAGTAAGGATACCTCTTTTGCTCTGAGCTTCATCACCCACATAGGAATCTTTTTGACCCATACCAACCATAACACCCTAAGAGAAGAAAACACAGAAAAGAATTATTTGAGGAAGACAACATCACAAAGCCCAAACAACTACATTGCAGACAACTGGCATGAAGCTGAGTCAGGAGAGGTTTAGATTGGATATTAGAAAAAAGTTCTTCATGCACAGGGTGGTTAGGCACTGGAATGGGCTTCCCAGGGAAGTGGTCATGGCACCAAGCCTCCCAGAGTTCAAGAAGTGTTTTGACAACAGTCTCAGGCACATGGTGTGACTCCCAGGGCAGTCCTATGCAGGGCCAGGAATTGGACTTTGACGATCCTTTTTGGTCCCTTCCAAGCCAGGATATTCTATGATTCTACAATTCTAACTATGTTCTTTTCAAGAAAGGTACAAGCAGTCACACCACTGAAAGGCTGTTTTGGAAAATAAATTAACATTATTAAAATATTAAGTCAACAGGATTTGAGGTGTTGTCTTATCTTTTTTCCTTCCATCAGATGAATGGATTTCCCCCCATTTTTTAATACACCTCTTATTTTCAATTGCTTCTTTCTGGTCCAAAAATTTGACTGGAAGTAAACTACAAAATATCATGAGCAGGAAAAGATACAAAGACATTTTGCAAACAGGAAGATACAGAGGGAAATTAGCATTCTAGTGAAGGAAGATACTTCATATTACTATGGAGCCTCAGCAGTAATTTATCCAGGATGACAAAATACNCCCACCCCGAGAGGGGGAAGGCTCTGTCCTGGCCGCGGTCCTGCCTCTGTATTTACCTGGTGCCTCGGGCGGCCAACGATGGACGGGAACACGGCCCTCGGGGCATCGTCTCCGGCGAAGCCCGCCTTGACCAGCCCCGAGCCGTTGTCGCACACCAGTGCGGTGGTTTCCTCGTCGTCACACATCTTCGGAAGGAAGCACGGACCTGGAAAATAGCACGGTGGCACGTTCAGAGGCCCGCGGGCAGCCCCTCCGTGCCCTCCCGCCCGCCATCCCGGAGGGCAGCGCCGGCGCCGGAGGCACACGGATTGCTGCGGCGGGGNCTTTTTTCCTTCCATCAGATGAATGGATTTCCCCCCATTTTTTAATACACCTCTTATTTTCAATTGCTTCTTTCTGGTCCAAAAATTTGACTGGAAGTAAACTACAAAATATCATGAGCAGGAAAAGATACAAAGACATTTTGCAAACAGGAAGATACAGAGGGAAATTAGCATTCTAGTGAAGGAAGATACTTCATATTACTATGGAGCCTCAGCAGTAATTTATCCAGGATGACAAAATACAAATTTTGGGGAAAAAAAAAAAAAGCAGCATTATGAACTCTTTGAACTTTTTACCAAGGAAATTGTAGGAGAGAAAGAAGGTATGGGACAGCCAAACAGGAAAGTTAAAGGAAACACTGGAGAGACGTGGGAATGCATCACCAGTACTATCGCAAGAAGTGAGCAATGACAGGGCAGGGTGTTTGCGACAGGGCAGAAGAACTGAAAGGAGAAACTGCAGACGACTCCTTCACATCCCACATCCCCACC
>VZRJ01004883.1:482105-497883 GCA_013397565.1 Ptilonorhynchus violaceus | reverse complement strand
GCACCCGCCGGCTGCCGGGCCAGGTGCAGCCGGGAACGCGGGGCCTCACACTCGTGATACTCGGGCTTGGCGGAGGGTGCGAGGAAAGCCGCACCGGTGTTTTCTCCCCCGGCTTTTCATTTTTCCACCGAAAAAGAAAAGGCCAGTCGAGCTCCTATTTAACCAACGAGTACCGAGGTTACTTCGCTGCCAACAACTGATGCTCCTCTCCTGCGTGGCGGCAGCATCTGATGTCTGTGTTGCCTTAGGAAGGAGCAGTGCACACTCAATTTCTTTTAAACTTTGATGAGCACATGCAGCAAAAATCACCCTTTCCTCTGCTTTTGGCTGACATCCATAGCACAAAATGGGATCTGCTCATTTATGTTAATATGCATATACTTAAACTCCCCATTTTTGCTCTTTTAATGCACACCGAATCAGTGAGAGATAGTGATATGTCTAGGGCAGAGGACGAGATGTGGGAATAGCTTGGACAAAAACCAGCTATGGTATTAATGTAATGTGACAGTTGTTTTCCTACTCAGTTGTTGAAACATCCACATTGATAATTTGTTCCAGCAGTGGAACCTAGAAAATCCATGTGTCTTCAGGACTTTTTTTTGTTTGTTAAAAATAGAAAGACTGGAGAGGCATCCCTTGAGTGGGTTTGGTTTGGTATGCGAAAGCAGAGATTGTCAACTCACGTCCCAGAGAAACTCATTATAATGTGGAGTACAGTGTCCTGGAGGAGCTCAGCTTGTAAATTGCCCCATGTCTGCCTGTGACATAATGCCGGGATGGAGTGGGCTAGAACTAAGGTTTGGGACAGAAGAGAATGGTGAGATTCAAAGTCAAGAGGGAAACACTCAAGTGGATCAACTGCTTAAACACAGGTCCAGTTTATGAGATGCCATACAAGGGCTGGCAGCCATCACATGGTTATATACATCTTAAATTAGATGGAAGGAAAGAGCTTGTGAATGCAACGCAACCTGCAGTCTGGGGGCTTTGAGTGCTGTTGGTGTAAGAGCAATGTTTGCACTGTGGTTTGGCTCTGACAAAGTGTGCGACAACTGGAAATTGCAATTTGTTTCTAAACGGTATCCAAAGGGGGCGGCAGAGACTCTCAGACTTTATTTTTTTCTGAAATCAGAGATAGTGGAATCAGTTTCCTTGTTTCTAGCACAATTAGTGAGGTGGTTAGCTCCACCCCAACCCCAGTTTATCTTGGGTTTGTGCCCAATTATGAGCACAACTCTGAAAGAGATGGTAGCAGCAAACTTCTTGGACTTCTTGATAACATCTGCTTTTCTTTAAATGCCTTGAGGAAAGAGAACCTGTTCCAGGTGAGACAGCATTTGTGTACGGAGTTGTGTATGTATATTTAATATATGAGTATATATAAATATATATGCACATATATATTTTATATGCGTGTATGTATCTGTGTATATATACATTTGTATATATTGCCTTTTTTTTCTTAGCTACTTAAGAAAGGCTGTGTAGGACTGTGAAATACAGTGACCTCAAAAGGTCAAAGCAGCAAAACATTGTGCTTCGGTGCCTCTGCTCTGGACAAACTTCAGCTCTTTGTTTGCTTTGTCTTGATGGAAAATCAGCCAAAATCAATACTGGTGGGATAAGGACCCCAAGTGAGTATATATTCACCTAAATCAATCAGGCACAGGTAACAGAGAGTTGGAAATATTTTGGTGATAGTGATGCCTATTTATATAAGAATTCATATATATGCAAGGATTTATAAGCATATACGCCCTGGCACAGAGCACCATTTCAAAGAAGAAAATACCATATGCTGCTTTCAATTTTAAAAAGTCAGCATATTTTATCCCATGGTAGGTTGCCTTATATAGTTTAAATCTGCTTCTTTTTTTCCCTAGCTCATCTTTTCTACAGAACTGTATAATGTGAGGGATTCACCAGCTTCACCAGCACTAGAGATTAGTTTACAGTGTTATCTCAGCTGTTCCTTGGTTCAGAGGTGTTGCAGTATTTACATAGAAGTCCACTGCTGATAGCTGCATTGAATTCCTGCCCAATCAGACCCTCTCTGACACATCCTACATTCCCTTTGGCTAGAGAGAGACAGACTGAAACTGAGACAGAGCCAGCTCTCACTGCAAAATCTATGAAACAGTTTGTATTTTCTTGTTTACTTTCTAACTAAATTTTTGCTTTCTCTACTATCTCCTCAAGTTTTAAATTTTTAATACAGCAGGACTCGCATTTAGGATCCTGAAGCACTTGAGAACTCATCAATCTGCACAACACACTCCCATATATTGCAAGGTCAAATGAAAAGGGCACCACACATCATACATAATTCCAAAACCTCATTTGCTTTCTTGTAGCCATCTGAAAATTACCCAGCTAAAGTTATTCCTTTGGCCAAAATAATTCTGCTTTCTGCAATAAAGTGTTACTACAGCCTAAAGTAAACCAGAGAAGCAAGCGGAAAAGCAAAAACTTATTGAGGTGTGTTATGCAATGTCATCTACAGGAAAAACACTCTAGCATCTGACTGACCAGGGCCCCCACATGCTGTGTACATTTCTCATGACTTAGTTATTGGGAGTGACCCCAGAGACAAGGGAAACGCAGGCAGTACAGGGCGTTGGAGAGCAGACAGATCTGCAGTGGACGTGATCTGCATGTCCCTAGAACAGCCTGAACACTCAGGAGCATGAAGCCTCAATGCATATGATTATTAATAGGAGAGCAAAATTAAATATATGTATGTCTGTATATATAGAGAGAGTTGTATATATATATGAGACACATGCATATAGGCAAAACTAGATGTGTTATTCAACCAACAAGACACTGTTGTGACTGCAGCCAAAATCAGAACATGAGTTCTTACCTCTGCATGCTAAAAATGTGAATAAAAAAATCACACTGCGATCTTATGATGCCCAGAAATCCTCACAACTGCTATTCAGCTTCTGACTAAAAAATAAAATAGAAGCAAGCTTAAAAATACAGCCTTGATTCTTCAAAATCTTTAAAGCATAAAGCACTTATTACAACAGACTTCAGATTATTTACAGTAGTTAATATTGCATTCAGAAATTGAAAATGTGTAGGATCGGGTCCTCTCTGTATTTTTTTGTTCAGCCTTTCAGATTATACTCTTTTTTTTCTGTAAATGTCCCAATAAAATCCATAAATTTTTCATAATATACCAAACGATTGTATGTACAGTATACCCTGACCTCGCAGGTTTTAGAGCAACTTCTCACTTAAAATCTGCTATTTCTAAATCCAATGGATGTTGACATATACAATCTGTCCTAGCACAGAGCCAAATGTTACCTCTCTTAAGCCTCAGGCCAGTGTAATCTTTGAAAGAAATTTTACTTTTTCAAGAATAAGAAGCAAATGCCACTCTGACAGGTTTTCTTTTGTCTCACAACAGCTGTTTGGAGCTATATGGTCGCTCGAAATACAAGCAGCATTGCAGCAGAGTCTTGTTGATGGGCAGAAGTCCTGATGAGATGAGAATGCCAAACATGCAATATGTGATGCAAATCACTGTCATGAAGGAGTCACTGTCACAAAGGAGCGATACATTTTTATCTGTTTGTGCAGTTATGAGTCTCTGTGTGTATACAGACCCACAAAGAGAAGCCAGAGAAGACACCACCAATCTGAAATTATTCCTTATGAAACTATTAAACTTTTGAACTTCCCAAATGAGAAATCTTTCTCCTAGAAGAGAGTCGCTCAATTTAATAATCACACTGTCTGGCAAACTTTTCCACAGAATTCATTGAGTGTTTCCCTTTCTTAGTTATGTCTCATCCACCGTAGTACTAGCCCATGTTTCATGTTTAATATATTCCTTGTCTTCTCAGCATTTAAACCCTTCACATAATTGCAGACTGTTACCATCACTCTCTGAGAGTCTTTCTCTCACTTATTCATGTGCTGCTGCACTTCTATAATTAACCTAAAACATCTTAAGTGTGCGCTGAAAGAGTAGAATCATGAGGTGGGCACTGGGAGTTAGAGATGCAGCTAAAACATCTCATTATGAAGCTGAGAAATTTAGGCATGGGCAGCATAAGTGGAGGTGAGTGGCAGTGAAAGGGATTTGTGCTTCTAAGTTTCTGACTGTCCAGAAGTATTATTTGCCACATGTCACGTCCAAAGAAAGGATGAGATTCTCACTTATATTCTGCCCCCTTTGCAGTGGAAAGAGAGCTCAGAGCATGCTGGGAGGTCCTGTGTGCCTGCACAGTAGGAAGGTCTTGCTTCCAGGAGGGCTGTGCATCTCTCCCCAGCCAGAGCATGGCCAGCAGAGCAGGGTAGGACTCCAGTATGATATAGCGTGAAGACCAGTCTGCTCTGAGCTGAAACATAGCCCAGGCAAACTGCTGCAATTTAGGCTTCTCAGGCTGTCTTATGCACTGAGGGACAGGGAGTAGTTCAAGAGGACAGAAAAATGTCCAGAAACCACTTCAGCTGCTGCCAGCATGTATCTAGGTTGGAAATCCTGTGCAGTGTCTCTGAGAGATACCTGCCCTGCATTAGAAAGCTGATAGGCATTATTTCTATCAGTATTTAGGAGTCTCATTTCTACTGTTCTTGTTAGGTTATTTTCAGTTAGAAAACACATCTGACCAAAACATCAGAAAAGACGGAATATAAAGAACAACCTGGTGTATGTTTGTTCAGCATCATATAATCATAACTTGATACTTGATGAGTCTCTGGCTGCTAGTACAGTGTCAATACATAGCAATTCCAAAGGCAATGGCTAATTGCTAGATGTACGAAAGACAGTTTTACAATACTTTATATAAGGAATATTTCCAAAGCCCATCTGTGCTAAAGGCTAAATTCTGCCCAGTTAGGTGAAATTTGTGATTAATTTTATTTAAATTATATTTCTTTCTTATATGTGACTGCAAAAAGCTCAGATTAGCTGAATGATCACTTAGGAAGTGTAATAAAATGACATCGGATCTTAGTAGATATTTAATTAGCATATATATTAGGAAGATTTATACTTAGGTATTTAAAGATAACAAAGGAGAACAGTGAGAGAGGAAGAAAGAAAACAAGACATAGACTTAGAAATTTGCACCCAAAGGCACTTCCTCATCCAGATTTATGTCTCACTTCACCTTCAGTCTCCTCCAAGCTCAATGCACTCATTTTTTTTGCCATAGGTTCTGCACCTGTCATGTTCTGTAGAGTGATAAGGACTTCATAGCCTATCTATGTATTGCTTTCCAAATTTAGCATTTTGAAAACTGCTACCAGACCAGAGCCATGAGCAGATGCAAATCTACTACAAGCGGTGGTGTTTCCAGCACACTGCTGTAACGTCCCAATGTAGTCTACCTCTCTGCTGTAAGGACTGTAAGTCCTTCTGCAAGGTCTGAGTCACAACCATCTCTGGAAGTTCATGTTCAAGCTGAGTGGTGCAGTTGACACACCTCAAGGATGGGATGCCATCCAGAGGGACCTGGACAGGGTCAAGAAGTGGGCCAATGGGAATCCCATGAGTTTTAGCAAGGCCATGTGCAAGGTGCTGCACCTGGGTCGGGGCAATTCCCTGTACCAACACAGGCTGGGGATGAACAGATGGAGAGCAGCCCTGCCCAGAGGGACTTGGGGCTGCTGGTGGGTGAGAGGCTGGACATGGCCTGACAATGTGCACTTGGAGCCCAGAGAGCCAATTGTGTCCTTGGCTGCATCCAAAGCAGCGTGGCCAGCAGGGCGAGGGAGGGGATTCTGCCCCTCTGCTCTGCTGAGAGCCTACTTGGAACACTGCATCCAGCTCTGGGGTCCCCAGCACAGGAAGGACAAGAACCTGTTGGAACGAGTCCAGAGAAGGGCCACCAAGATGATCAGAGGGATGGAGAACCTCTCCTATGAGGAAAAGCTGAGAGAACTGGGATTGTTCAGCCTGGAAAAAGGAAGGCTTTGGGGTTACCTAATTGTGGCCCTTCAGTACCTGAAAGGAGCCTTAAAGAAAGATGGAGAGGGACTTTTTACAAGGGCCTGGGAGGCCCTTGGACAAGGGGGAGTGGCTTCAACCAGAAAGACAATAGGTTTGGATTAGATATTAGGAAGAAATTGTTTATGGTGAGTGTGGCAAGGCACTGGAGCAGGTTGCCCATCCACTGGAGTGGATGCCCCATCCCTTGGGAGTGTGTTGGGTCAGGCTGGTTGGAGCTCTGAGCAACTCAATCTACTGAAAGATGTCCCAGGCAGGGGATTTGGAACTAGATGACCTTTAAGGTCCCTTCCAACCCAAGCCATTCTATGATTCTATGATTTAATAATTTGAAACAAAAGGAACTGGAATCTACCAGCTGCTGCAAAGCACTGTGTGAGTTTCCAGATTGTTTCTCAGCTGCCTTTTGTTTTCCAGAATCAGAGACAGATGTCTCATAATTACAACAAAAGCAGCAATGAAGCAGTCTATTTTAATTGCATTCTTACTAAGGAATTAACTTCTAATAAAGGAAACCGTCAAATACTCGCTTTTCGGTTAACCTCTCTACATGCATTTGCTTGTACTGTGTGTGAAAGCAGGAGAACCGACATTACTTAATCTGCATAGACTAAGGAGAGAAGGAAGTATTGCTTTACAGATGAGAAGCTAAGGTTCAGCAGAATGAAGTCACACTGGAAATCAGCAGTTTATATAACAATTGAATCCTACTTCTGAAGATCAATTCTTCCATTGAATAAGAAGCACTCCATTGCTCTCAGATATGAGTACATAAGGCTTTCTGAATCTAAAGTGCACACAGAGTTGGCTTTGCCACAAGTGACAGATATATCCTTCCAAAGAAATGTTGTGTTGGAAGACTGAGGGATTCTGCTGATGCTGTTAGGAACACAAAGATATTTAATGAGTCTCATAAAAATGTGATGGTTCCCACATACAATTTTGCAGTGTTGTAAGATGATTTAGATAAAAATATCTCAGTTATTAACAAAGGGTGTAGCTACACCATATTATATGGAGTTGCAGTAAGTGGATTCAGGAGTAGAGCTGGAGGAAGCTGAGATTGGCTTGGAACTTTCTGGAAAAAATTATTTATCTTGCTAAAAAGCCAAAGCTTCTTCAAAATACATTTTCCCCAGAAGTTTGCCACTCCATATTTTTGAAAAATGCTCTCAAGTGAGCTCATTTCACTTTCTTGCAGTTTAAAAAAAATCCACAAATCTACAGATTTCTTTTGCAGAAAAGCACTATCTGAATTATGAAGTAAAAAAATTTTATTTGACAGAAACAAATTTTTTCCCAAATTTTGTTTCTAAGTATTTTCAGGATTTTTGCCCCCTAGACAAGTTCAATAGAAAAATTACTTTTGTTTCACCTTTTTCAAAAGGTGGAAAATTATCTCAAACATAACAGTTTATTAATCAAAGCTAAAACTCTGATATCCAAAATGGAAATTCTCTGGTATCTTGTTGACCATTAGATTCCATTGACTGTTGAGCAATTAGCAATTAAGCAACTAGCTACAAGACTGAAGAAGCTTTCACAAAGTTACCTTACAAAGAGAGTTTATGTAATATAAAAAAGAACGCTAGAAGAGTAAGTTCATTTGTGGTTACATATCAAGTTACAAATGCAAATTTTATCCAACTTTTGCCATTAATTTCTCCTTATGTCCAGTAATAGAGAAAGAGAAAGAGAGAGAGAGAGAGAGCATGATTTAAAATTCTAGACTTTCCAGTGAAGGAATAGTTGTGTAATATGGGTTCCATTTTCTGAATTTTCAGTCAGCCATACATCACAAATTTTACTTTCACAGGAAAGCTATAATATGAGTGCCTTTTTTGTGCAGGTATGCCTTCAGTATGTTTTTTTACTAGTTTTTCTGAATAGTTAGTTGCATGGTGTGTTTTATAAAGAATACCCAAATATTTACAAAATCGATATCCTACAATGGGCTATCTTCAGTAATGGAGTCTTACTTCCAATTCAGCATTTCCATAAGACATTCAGCACAACTAATAAGAATCTATGCCAGACTGATATTTTTCATTTTACCAATAAAATATATGTGTAACACGACAACAGTACTGACAGACTTTTAAGACCTCAGAGAGCATTTGCTAAGCTACTCCTATTAAGTACCTACAGGCTGAAAAAATATACCACAATGAAAAATCAGAGTTCAACTAAAATGAGAATAGCAAAAACACATTTTAAGCCATTATGGAATGCTTGGTGATGGAAACAATTTCAGGGGACTGAAAGAGGATTACTTCCAGGGTTTAATAATTTTCTAAATAGTATTCTAGAATGACAGTGGGAAATATTTTCTACCAGTACTTATTTTGTCACTTATTTATTCTAAGTCATAACTATGGAAAAAAAAAAAGTCAGGGCCTACCTAATTTTTCTTGTTTAAAAGGCTCTGTTTTATACAAGACTAAGCATTTACCAAGACTTCATTACTATGATAGAAAATGGGGCATTTCTGAGTTGCTTGTAGAACTGAATACTGGATTTCCAACGTACTGGAATACTGTATTCAAGTCACTCTTATCCCTAACACACAAAGACATGTTACTGGCTTATCAAACTTAGTAATTATTTATGCTTGATACAAAAATGTTTAAAATTCAAATTTTAATTAGCATTTCATCTAAAGCTGTCCAGCATGTCCTACAGGTAGGAGTTGTGGACAGCAACAATAGAATTTTCCATTTAAAATACTTCTAAGGCACAGCTAAAATTTCTATTGATTGTCATTAATCCTGTAAAGAATTGACAAACAGGAGATACTCCAATGATCCATTGCAGGTGGGGGTTTGAACCATTACAAAACCTTGGAAAACTTCTGAAAAAAGGGTCAGAATTGAAAGGTTAAATGCATATTTAAGGAACAGGTAATCTACCTAAAATCTCAGTAATTCAAGATCAGAGAAAGTACCAGATGGTGTCAGTAAAATCTCACTGGCGAAAGTTCATCATTTAAGTCAACTGGGGAAAATGTTGCTGAAAATACAGTTTTAATCTGTTGCCTTAAGCATAGTGGATGTTCAGGGAAAAAAAGAAAGGTCAATTCAATGGTTCATAAAGCAATTATTTCCCCATAAAATATTTTCTAAAATAATACACATCATACAACCAAAGGCAGTCACCACGAGGAAAATCTAAATGCTTCCCTACTTTGGAAAACAGTATCAAAACTACCAGGCCACAAAGGTTGCCCTCAGAGGAATGTCTCTCATGATAAGCAGTTTTTTCCCAGTGCAAAATGCCTTGGATAGACCAAGATATTGGATACACTTTTGACATAGCTTGACATGAAGAAAATTTCAAATATTGCATATGGCATTTCAAAATGAAACAAAATGGCCCTAAGACAAAGAACCCAGTAAAAATTAGTAAAAAGGAACAGTTGCTGGCTGAGGATTCCAAGTCATCTCAGATATTGCAGGTGGAACCAACACACCTATGCCAATTCTCTAGATTCCTGCTGAGTGAGAGGCAATTAAGAATTAGGTACTGAAGCACCTCCAGCCTACCTTACATGTAGCACACTACACGTATTTTTCTGAAAGTAACAATTAAAATCTATGATGCTTTCAAAAAATATACCATTTTAAAGGTAAAGGCTTTAAATACAGAATCTCTTCTGAAATATAAATTGTGTCAGAGCTTTTGGAAACTGGAGAGAAGTACTTTGTCTGCAATAAGACTCATCTGTACTGTTTCCTTTTTCTGTCATTCATGGTCAAGCTGGTTCCCAGGGAAGAGCCCCATGAAAACTCAGGTGAAAATTATCTAAATGGCCCTGCTATCAGACTTAAACTCTTGCACTCAGAATGCAGGTTCTAAGTACTCAGATGCAAGAAAAATGGGAATTAACTACAGCAAGTTCAGAAACATAATATATTTGAGAGAAAATCCTTAGAAAAAAGCTTAAGGAATTCATACAGACCACACCAAAAACCCTAATAAACTCTCATTGATTTTATAGGCTTTGGAATAAGCCCAAAAAGAGTTGTCTATGTATATTGCTTTCCTATTGAACTAAGAAGGACACAACAAATATTTATAGTTAAATAGAAAGCATAAATGCCTAAGGATAAAGAAGTATTTATTTGGTAGAACTATAACTAGCATATTTACTCTGGCCATTAATTATGAATCATTGTGTACCCTACAAAATTGTTAATTTAGGTTGTCACTTTCAAAGGATACTGTAGGAGTTCAAATCCCAGCAGAAACTGGACAATTCATATTGAACTAAGTGACTGAAATATTTTGTTGAGTCAATTTCTGTAAAACCGGGAAGAAGATGAATTTCCATACAAGCATAAAATAAATTCAAGATTAAATAAATAATAGGATGAATACTGAAAATACCGTGTCTAAATATATTCTGAAAATTCGAACAGTTGACCTGGAAGCATATAAAATAAGAAGCATATAAACTAAGTGACACCTCAAAGCCTAAACATTGATAGAAAAAGATAGAATATGCACTGTAATTATAGTCTTGTGCTAACTAACAGACTACCTCTGTCCTAAAGTCAATAGTTTTCTGGGTCTTTAGATGTCTTGCGGTTTGGTTTAACTAAGATGTTCATGATTCTTAGTGAATTTTAAACTCACAAAATTCCTGTGAGGCTTTTTTACATAAGGCCGTGAGGTACAGATTAATTGACTTACTGGTAAAGAGGAAATTGTTGATCAGTCTGAAAAAGAAAAATTCTTAGAAGCACAACTCCAGTGTTTTAAGTCCAATAGTCCTCAAATTTTCTAATTATCACCCCATTCCTACTGGTGTTTTGGGGCATGCAGTTTTACAGAGGACTTTAACAAGATCAAATAGTTGTCAATATGAAGGAATTGCTTTGCTCAGCCATATTTCCCAAACTGATCTGCTTGAAAGCCCTAGAAATTACTGCTGGTTTCAGCAGTTATACCCACCTGAAGCCAAAGAGGAGTGAGATTCTGAGTTCAATTATTAGCAAAAAGGAAATGAAATACTGAAAGCCTTACCTTTAGGAAAATTATCTCTGCAGTATTCAAATAAAAAGAAAACGTACAATCTTGAGCACAGAAACACAAGGGGTTTGAAAATCACAGCTTAACATAAATTCTTGGTTTAGCTCCTGCTTCTGGAACCATTGGGAGAATGTAGCTGGATATAAAAATGTCATCCCTACCAAAACAACCAATATGATATGATAATGAGAGATTAATTACTTAACCTGGAAAAAATCATGGGAGATAGGTGAACTCTAAAAGGAAAACTAAAGGAAGAAAAGATCCCAGATCTACATAGCACCATAGAAATTTGAATTAGGGAAAAGAATGTTGAAAAAGGTAAATGCTGGGTAAATATGTCTGCAAGTAAAATTTCAATAAAGTTAAACATGAGGTTATTGCTTTTGAATGTTCATGACTTTGAATGGACTTTTATTTGTAATACAATTTCATTTAAATGATCACGTGTAGCATATTTATGCTCCAGACTCCGTCAATTATTTATTTGTCATGCATCATTACTCTTATAAGAAATTGAAGAATTACAAAAACAGTGCTTGTTTAGTAATGGCCTCTAGATACATTGTGGGAGATTCTAATTTTTTTTTTTGTCTTTCTGTCATTAAATAACAGAAGAAGATTGGTAAAGAAGAGCAGTGGTGCTACTCATCCTAAAGTACCTGCCATCATTCAGAGTAAAGCCCTTCTATGGTCAAGGTGAGATAATTTCTCACTGTAGAATTACACATGAATAATGCAGAGCTAAAGAGTTTCTAATGCTAGCACAGAACTGCTTAAGAAGTTCTGCCAGAATGAAGTTAAAAGGAGTTTTGTTACACCACTAATAATGAAGTAAGTGTGGACTAGTTTAGCACACAACAGGATTTCTAACCTAGTAGCAGAATTGTATATGAGCTTGTGTAAGAGGGTGACTGGTTTGTAAATATATTTTATTGTTTGCTTTAAAAGGATGGGCAAAAACCACACAAGAAAGGTAAGAAAGTGGAGAAGAGGAAGATGAATGAAGAGGAATTATTCTTTCAACTAATTCTACTGCTGTTCTAACTATTCTAGAGCTGTAACAAAATCTGCTTCCTTTATAAATTATGGAAAATATAACAACAAACAACAGTTATGGAGCTCAGGTGCTATTTGGAACATGTGTTTTGGGGCTACCAATGCTTATTTTAGGAATATCTAGAACAGTGGTCTCCAAGTGGGTTGCAAAGACCCAAGGGGGTGCATAAGACAATCCACTGGGGTGCAGGAGGAAAATCTTCTTCATACCATTAATAGAAAAAGCTAAAAAATATTTTTAAATTTTTGTTTATTTCATCTTTATCTCATTCACTTTCCAATTTTGGTTTTTTGTATGTTTTATAGCATACAGAATGAGTTATTACAGTAGTACTCATACATAAATTATATATTAATAAATATACATAAATTGGATGTGCATATTCCAAAATTTTTACTGATAGGGATGTGCAATCAAAAAAGTTTGGAGACCACCAGCCTAGAACACTTAATGCTGGAAGCCCATTCCAACAAGGAAATTATAAAGAATAGGATGCAATTCAAAATATGATCAAGGATGGCTGAACAATTGAACTTAATAACATAAGGTTTAACAGACTGTGATCCAAAAGACAACACAACAAAAAACCAAAACACAACAACACAAAACAAACCACAACAACCCCTTAAGACATACTCAGCACAAGGAACTCTACAACTGTTATGTCAGGCATAAAAGCAGCTTTTTAAATACAGAAGGGACTTCAACAAAGTAAAATGGACAAAGTGGAAGGTAGAAAACACCATGAAGGAAAATAAAATCAATTAATAAAACCTCATATTAAAAAAAATTTAAAAACCTTGCAGGGAATAAAAGAGGATGCAAATTACAACGAAATAAAAAAGCAGCAAAAATAGGAAAAAATAGAGTAAAGAATTGAAGAGAATAAAGATGGATAACACATTAAGATTGAAAGGAAAGAGAAGATAATGGAGGCTATTCTGACAGGCATTCACATCTGTCTTGATTGCTGGGCTCCAAAATTTATTGCAATCCAAAAGGATTTGAGCAATTGCCTACTAATTTTTTAATTTGAGAGAGATGGGGAGGGGAGAGCAAATTAAAGAAATGCTCATAGAGATCACGCAACATTCGAATTCCCAGTGTACTTCTCACAAATCCTCCTGGGACTCAGCGTCACAGATGCTGACATGGCAGGTACCCTGTGGTACCAACTGGATGTGTAACAGAAGTGAAATGAAGAACCAACCAGCTAATGCTCCAATATGCCCAGAATGCAGCTGCTAAACTTAAGCAGTATCTTAAAGGTGTTTGTACATTGAAGGCTCCATTTCACCAGCCAGTACAATTACTGTTGGAAGTCACACAGCAACATTTATGATTGACAAGGTAATCTAATTATAAGATTGATTTTTAGAAAGTGTATTTCTATGCAGAACAAAAAGTTACCACGGAGAGATATTTCAAAATCAGCTTTCAATAAAAAATCTGATTTTTCAGAAGTTTGTTTCAATTCTGTTTGATTATCGTGGAGCTATAAAAGAGGGAGAAAAGAGAAATATCTGAGTCATTCTGTTTGTGCTGAATAAGTTAAACAAAAAACATGCTTTCATTCCAGCACTTAGAAGCCTCACTACAGGGAGCCCATCACATGAACCACATACTAAGTTTAGGGTTTGAGTTTGGGTGCATTAATTTCTCTCATTTTTCATACCAAGAACACATACTGTGCCCAATCTAAATCTCATATTTCCACCTTTTATATTAACATGAATGCAAGATTAATGTTTAATGTCTAAGTTTTATCTGTCTGCTCTGCCCTAGCAGAATTCACAGCTCCCGTGTTAAGTGTTAATACACAGGGGAAGTTAAATGTTTCAGAGAACAGAATCAGCAAAAAAACTCCCAGAGAATCACCTCAGTCAGCATTGTGTTTTCTCTGATCCTATCCTCTAAAATATTAAATTTCTCCTGTGTATCATCACCCAATTCAGCATAAGTTGATGCTTGAAGGTTGAGGCTAAATGAGGACAAGGGTATTTCTGAAATACCATTCATCTTCAAAGCTTAGATGCTCTTTTTTGCCAGTCTGGATTCACAGCCTGAAACCTCCTTCTAAAGGCTCAAAAATGCATCAGTTATGGCCAACTTTATTTTCCAATGGCTTTGTAATTGCAGTAGCTTATTGGTAAATAGCATATTAATCCTTTTGTGTTCCTACTGAAGTAGAGATACATATCATTACCTCTCAGAACCAAGTTCAAGGAAGTTCTAGGCAGAAGCTATTACGAAAATAATTATTGATAGGTATACACATATATCTCTCACTACACCCTAATGATTAGGTGCATCCTTAAAAAGAGGAAATGAGAGACATTTGGGGTCTATTTCTCTTATCAACTCTTCCCCTTCAGTACTTTAACAAGTTACTGCATTACATAAATTATGTAAACTGGCTTTGGACATGGCTTTCTAAGCTGTAGGCTAGAGAAGACGGACTCTCTGGTTTCCTCAGGCATTTTGCTGTACCCTTCTTCACCACAGAGTTTTCCAAGGGTCCTGCAGAACAAGATGATACATTAATCTCCACATATGGAGGTGGAATGGAAAACGAATAGATTTGATTAAAATTAAAGTCCAAAGCATCACACCCAGAGCACGTTCCTGTAGTACCCAGAGTGATACCAAAACCCCTCCTGAAGAAAACATATGCAGTCATTTAATTTCTACTTAATCAGTAATGGTAAGAGACACATTCCTGACTTTGGGTGCTTGACTTTGCGATCATGATACACTTTCACTGAATTGTCTTTGCACAAAGGTTTCAGGGAGATTAAAACAGGAAGCTGAAATTCAGAAGTGGCATCTTATAGCATCACAATGCTTTTTCCCCAGCAAGGCTGGTATCTTTGCATTCAACAATACTACTTTCACAGGAGTAATAAATTTCCACAACCATGCTGGAGATAAGTATTGTTCCTGGGTGTGTTGTTTTCCTCCAAGTCTTTCAACAATGTCTCATCAGCCCTTGTTACAACCTCATTCTTACTTATTCACATGCAAGTCCATTTCCTCAATATAACCTTGTCTGGCTGCTCTATCCTCCCATTTTCAATCCTTTCTAGTTAACCAGGTTTTGACACTGACTTCAAAACCTGAGAAATGCATATATATGCATATATATGCATATTACCTTTTCCAAGTAAGATACCTTCTCCAAGTACATGGTATTGTCACTCATTTACATAACAACAGCTACAACTTCTGTTGTATATTTTAGGAGACAAACCTCTGGATTGTTAAGGTTTCTGTGAGATGCTCAAGAGAAATTCACACAGTTAAAGAAAAGTTTGTTTAGATCTGAAAAACAAGGATTAACAGAGTAAACTGTGAAATCCAACAGCATACAGTTGAAAGCTTATCTGATGCAGAGCTGTCTCCACTGCCTAACACAGGAACTTGCCATTGCACGCATTCTGAGCCTGCTGCCTCCCCAGACACGCGCCTTTCAGCAACGCTTCGCTCAATTCATCAGGTCCTGTTAAAGCAGTGAGGGGAGAAGGGAATCTGTAGAGGGCACACAAGGCTATGCCTATGGGCCAGCCAAGAAACACCAGCACAATGAGGCAAAATAATCTCCACACTAAGCAGTTGCAGTCTGATATCTGAAACCACTGACATGGAAAAGAAGGGTTAATTTTGACTGCAAGTGGATATAGAGATATATAGATAGAATTCTCTTTTGTTTG
>VZRJ01004883.1:399183-482097 GCA_013397565.1 Ptilonorhynchus violaceus | reverse complement strand
GGGGGGGGCGGGTGGGAAGGAAGATATTTTCAGCCAAGAAAGATCTATTCTGCTTATTTTAAAAAAGTCTAATTTAAAAAATACCAAGTCACACATTCCCTCTGGGGAAACTTCCTGAGGAAGAAAGGAAAATATCAGATTCACTTTACTTAGTAGCATTCTAGACTAGAACGACTTGGATGCAAACTTTTAACATAGGTCTACAAAGATAAGTTTCAATATCCATTCAACACATGATAAAATATGGCTAGAGATGAAAAAAAATAATGTTTAGAATATTATACATTTGGAATATAATACAGTACTAAAATGCCAAGAAGTAAACTATGGCTTGTCAATAAAGCTGCAGAACATCTCAGGTTGTCAACATTGCTTATTTTCTGGCTTAATGAGAAGTAGATTGCACACAACTAGTAGCAAGTTAATTGAGTTTATATATCTGCTGGTCCTTTTCATGATCACCTACTCCCTGTGATGAGCTTGGAGCCTATGTGCTTTACTTAACAGATCCATCAAGCCTATTATCCACCAAGACTATTAACAGCTATCTCCCCAATGACTGAGATGTGTTGTGAGCTGTCAGAATATTTTATTTCTGCCTTGCTCATTCCTTCAGCAGTCTGGAAAATTGCAGATATATTTACAAGTATGAAAACGCCACACAACAGGAAACACAACCTATCATTTTCTGATAGGTCTTATGAGATGTCCAACAGCTAAACAAACCTAGAAAGATGGTGCAATGGAAAAATAAATTGATCATATCTAAAATCCTGAGACATTTCTCAATGTTTCATTTTTAATTTCATGGTAAAAATACAAACTGCTTAGGATATTCTTTTAAAATTAGAACACAGGAACTCTGTGCACTCGGTTATCAGATGACTGCTGTTAACTAGTTATATATACAAGGTGATAAAGGGGTTAAACATCAAGGAGAGAGAAAGAGAAGCAGAAGCTGGGGTAGTAAAAAGCAGTATTATTCAGCTTAATGAGAGATCACTGCATGTGGCACAGTATTATTGAGTTAAACAGATTGCTCTAATTCAGACATTAATGAAATACATGAACAACACACAGGAGGCACCTCTTTAAAATCATGACAGAGTAAACAATGACATGAAAAATAATAGTAACTCTGGGTGTATGGACAATGTACACAGTTCCATTTCTTCAGCCAAGTTCTCTTTACAAAGCAGTTAAAATATGACCAGAAAGAATGTTTTCTTGAACAGTATAGCTCTACTTAGAGAATTGTTGCTCATGGACTAACTTCATACCAATCACACTAATGTCTCATACTAACATGCTTATGCTGCTTTCACTGTTCCTATTAATGAAAATAGACCAGAGAAGGGCTCAAGGAAAGGAAGGTGTGGATTTACTATATGATATTTTACTGCTTTATGATCTCATACTGAAAAGTACACAAATTTATCAGTTATGAGTAAAAGGAGAAAAATATATGGAAAACAGCCTTCCTTACAATTACAGTACTACTCTACGGCTTTTTAAATGATCAGAGTTTCTCCAGCAGGCACTCACCAAAGCAGGAAACCAAGGTGAATACAATGTTTGACATGAGCCCATCTCCTCTTTTGTCACCTGAACACGACTGACAACACTGTAATCAAAACATGGACGTGCCCACAGCGACAGATGTGGTCTCAGCAAGTGGCTCATGCCTCGGGTAGGCTGGAAGGAATGGAGGGATTTCTGTAGACAGCAAATGTCTCTTGGGAATTGAGGCACTCCTAAGCCTGGCATTCCCCAACACTCACACCTGTAAACCTGCAACCATGGCAGAAAATATCTTTGTGCTGGCTCATGGAATCCCAACAGGGTGGCTGGTCTACCTGGAGCTGCTGGGCAAGGCCAGAAGTGTGTGGAAGTCACCAACATCAGCCAGAGACTGCACATCCCAAGGGGCACTGTTGGCTGCCCTGGTAAGGCCCTGGTATGGCACCTGTTCTGAAGAGCTAAAGATGCAGCTTCCAGCCTCAGCCATGGTTTGGCAGATGCATTTTAGTGAATACAATAAGTATCTTCTGATCTCAACTACAAAAAGCATGAGGCAGGGAAACTAAAGATAGACACTAATGCATGTGCATGCCATGTTTTGATTAGTGAAAACTTTTGGAGGAGAGACATGGCACACGTGGAGATAATAAAAATTAGTCTCTCCGTTCCTTCCATGACAGGAATAGAAAAATAAGGAGGGCTAAAAAAGTTTTGCAGTGATCTTATGGAAAACTCCACTGTGCCCACTGAGAAAGAGTGTATTCTTTATGTCACTCTTATGGCAGGAAGCTGAGTCAGGGGAGGTTTAGACCAGACATCAGGAAAAGGTTCTTCACCCAGAGGGTGGTTGGGCACTGAAACAGGCTCCCCAGGGCAGTGGTCACAGAACCAGCCTGATAGAGTTCAAATTTTGGACAATATTGTCAGGCACATTGTGTGATTCTCGGGGATATGCTGTGCAGGGCCAGGAACTGGACTTCGATGATCCTTGTGGGACCCTTCCAACCCAAAATATTCCGCAATTCTGTGGTTTTGGTACAGGCATACCGAAGAACCAAGAAACAACCAAATGGAGAAAAATGTGTCCCAAAACCCCTACGGGAAAGTTTCTGCTTATATTCATTACACAAGCACTTCCTGAAATCCTCCAATTTCCTTAGTTTTTAGATTATCATAATTTTGCCAGATGACAAGAATATTCTATGATTTCCAAGGAATGTTCAATGTGTATTTCTGTTACTGCATTTAGTAATTTTTCAAAAGGCAGCTTACCAATGCTGTTGTATAGACAGCTGTTCATAATTCAACTATGTTTATGCTTCAGACAACTCTGTTAAAATCCACTTAGACTAATCCCATCAGAGTGAAATGCTGTAAAATATTCTAAGTAACTGTCTTCTTATGGAGATATCTCAAAGAAAGTCTTTGCCACAAAATGAGTTAAGCATTTAGTTTAACAAAACATCTTACAGTCAATGTAAATGCATGGTGATTTGAACTATGTCAACTTTTTTTTTTTCACAGTGTACATTAAGAAGTGGGTTTTTTTCATAAATTTATTTCATCACCGAAGTTGCTAAACAAATATTTTGGTTGAAAATTTTAGTATATGGATGTCATGATATTCACAGTTATAATGCTGCTGGCAAGCCTGACAGCTTGCCAGCTGAAATTTTAAACACACAGTCAACTTAAGCAAAAGAACAAATTCAAATAAAGAAACCCCACAGGACATAGCAAAATAGTGGCACTGTATCTTCAGTCTTGTATTTGGTGAAGAGGCCCTTAACATTAAGTTGAAGATGGTTTGGTCTTTTTCTTCCAATAGAAAACAAACAGGCTAATCTTCATTCTGAACATGTACCCACTGAAACAATATTTCAAATTAGTGCTTAATTTCTGATTGCCTTTCCTAAACAAACTAGTTAAGTAGCTAAAATTAAAACTGTCTTCAAACATCTCAGTTATGAATATATTCAAGATGTCCTAAATATTGCTTCAAGCTAGAACAAGACAAGAAAGTATGGTCTTTCTTGTTCTATTGGGTGAGGGACTTCCCTATTTTAAGCAGATTTTAGAAGAGTATCTGAAAGGGTGATAGTCCAAAAAATATAATGAAAACATTATGAACACATTTAAGTGTTTTCTCAGAATTGCCCTAAAGATTGTTATGAATAACTGTTCCCTGTCTCCAAGATTGCTGATTTGAAAATATATTGATATCCATACAGCCTAGAGCTAGATCTGAAAAGAAAAACCCCTACCCAAATCAAAACTCTTGTGAATACAACAGCATGTAAACATCAAAATCTAAAACCGTAACCTGAAAATCTGCACATACCTCCTACCTGATGCCACAGGGTTGCATGGCTTGGGAAAGACCTTGATGTACATGGCCAAAACTGAGTTGGGCAGTGGCAGCTTGACAGTTTAGGCCAATTACCCTTAAACAGATTTCTGCTTATGAGCACCTTCATTCTTTTTCACATCATGTGTCTCAGAGTCACACCTTGCTCTCCCAAATGCAAGCAAGGCTTATGTCTTTCCCTTCAACTCTGTATTGAATGTAGCCACACCCAGACTGCAAAAAGCTGCAAAACTCATTCAGCAAAGTTTCCAAGCTGAGAAAAAGAAATTCCTATCAACAGCAAACTGAGACAGTGAGCCTGTGTCAGAAGGTAGACAGTAGGGGAAGATTCCCACTAAGGCTTTTCTGGTTGACTCGAGGAAGAGTTCAGCTTTGCAGGCATCAGTGTGAGAAGAGTTACAGTCAGTCACTTCCCTCCCTTCTCAAAGGAGAAAAGTAGCCTAAGGTGGAGACAGGTGCCAACAGGGAAAATATTTTATCAAAGCAGATGTATTTACAGCTCATTTAAAACATCTTGCCAGAAGAAACACGGAGCTGTTGTTACATTCATAAATTAAAGCTAAACCATTGAGGTATGTATTTGGCTTACTGCTACACATTACTGGGCATCTCCCCATGCTATGCTCATGGCATATTATGCACCTCTGATCTAATGGTCTCATCAGTTTCTGCCTTTGCCTTCCAGGTCCCAGTTACTCACAGTCATGCAATCCCTTACACAAAAGTTTGGGCAGCAATTTTTAGGACAACTGTATGTGTTGGGNNNNGGTGGTGTGGGGGGGGGGGAGGGGGGAAGGAAGGGGGCGGACCCGCGCTGTCCCGTGCGCTGTTCCCTCCACCGGAGAGGCAAGGGAAAAAAAGAGACAACGCACTTCCTGGGTGCTTCTTAAATATGTTCCCAGCAGAGGCGTTTCTAAGCTATATCAGTGGTTTAACTAATTGTCCATCAGCTGTTTTAACCAATCAATTCTCCACACTGGGTTAAACCACCACAATATGTAAACTTAGCATCTTTAGCTAAGGTATAGGAGAATCAAGATAAATACTCTTGACCCACCCAAACCCTCATTAGCTTGGGTGAAACATGCTTTCCTCTAATACTCTCCTTTGCTGTGAGAATTCAGAAATGTAAGAGAGGGATTGCCTTCTCCACTCCTTTACTCCTCTGTGGTACAGGAGCATTAACATTAACTTGCATTGGCTCTTTATTCCACTGTATTCATTTTGGAACACTGTAAGGCATCGTTTCTAAATGTAATAAAATAAATCCAAATAGAATAAATGTGCAGGAGAAACCTTTTTATATTGTTTAAATTGAAAGGTTTTTTGCATATTTACATAGAGAGAAATCATAGGCACATATTCATCCATAGTTCCTTATATTGAAATAATATCAAAAACCTGGTTTAAACTAATAGTTTACAAAATAGGCTTTACCTTATATTTATATAAAATATCAGGCTTCACACTCACAAAATTAAACACATTTGTGATGATAGTAAAATATTCTGTTTAGAATCGGCTTGGTATAGATTTACCACTACACAAGATGTGCATGTGTACTTCCACTGATACTTGTGTTTCAATACATAAAATTTAAAACACTATACCTGCTGTGTTTGCTCAGAATTTGTTTCCACTTTATAATGACTGTTTCAGCTCAGAGTTACAGGAAAGTACTAAGCACCAAGATGAGACAGGAGCAGCAGCTGTCCTCAGTGTCTCATCTCATTACACAGCTCAGACTGACAGAACGCCAGTGGGTGAACACTGCAGGAGCAGGGAGCAATCTAGGACAACTGTCCCATCACTGAAGTATCTGTGTATGCAGGAGAAAGATTAGTTCATAGTACATTAGAGATCAAATGAGATAAAGAACTGAGCCCGTGAAAATTTCTTAGCATTTCTTAGCTGAGTAAAACTAGCAGGTGCAGAAACATGGGCAGTCCAGAGCAGGAAAGAAACAGTATGACACTACACCTTTTACCAGGACAGGAAAGCAGGGCATTGAGGACAATTCTAACAGCTTGAACTTCATCAAGATTATAGTGAATCATCCACTTCTGCACCTAGGTTGGTCAGTTTTCAAAACAGGAACTCAAGTGGTAGTGCAGGAATGGTTCAATATCCAAACATATTTGATCAGAACTGGTCAGAGTTCCAACTTTTCATTTTGTGTAAAACTCCAAATTTTAAATTCCTTTCAGTGTTAATTGGATCAACAAACAAAACAAAACAACCCAGAAATTTTAAACAATCAAATGTGTTGGTGGGTTTTTTTTGCATGGGTGGGGGTTTTTTGTATGGTTGGTTGATTTTTTTTTGTTTGATTTTGGTGATTTTTTTTTAATACTGTACCTTTTACTTTCTATTTCATCCCTTGATTTCCTAAAAATATAAGATTAATGTAAGGGAAAAGTATATTACTAGAGGCAAATGCTTGAACAATTTTTGTTTGTTTATTTTTAAATAAACAACCAACAGATCGTAACATTAATGTAACATTTTGGCAAAAGCATTGGTTAGGAAAAATTGTCATCACATCTAGAATGACATTATTTCCTAAAACAACATCCCACAGAAGTTTCCAAATACCCTAATGTGTTTTCTGTTTGAAAATATGTAGTTCATCATTTAAAGTTTATGTAAATCACATTCATTGCAACAGATTAGATACACAGTTATAATACATACAGAATTGAACTGGATGCCATGGATTCTGGCCTTGCTCTCCATAAGACTTTTCACTACTACACACCAACAGAGATAAGAAAATCCAGATCAATACACAGTAGGCTGTCTGCAAAATAAGAACTCAAAATTCTCTTGGAAGTGAATATATATCATTCTCCTCTAGGACCTGTATGAAACCCCAAAACTCCTAATAGAGACTGTAGTTTCAGTAAATATTTCAAGCAATCGAAGGATAGTGATTTTCAGTATATCTTTCTCATATGCAAAACCATTATTTCTTCTTGTCTTCAATTTAGTCATTAGGTTTTAATTCAGAGCTATACAGAGGCAATACAGGGATATGCATGAATTCTCTTCAAACTTAGATCATACATTACGTTGCACACATTACAATGCAGCAGCTTTTTATTTAACTCTGATCAGGTTTCCCAGAGCTTGTTAGTGACTGACAGCAAGCCATCCTTTCCATAACCGGGCTTTTCTTCCTCCTAGTTAGTCCTGTTACAACGTTTTTGTATGTGTCCTCAGCAGAGCAAGATTATCGGTGAGTCGATTTCTCCCCTCTCTGACTCAGCCTGCAAAACATGGTCTCACTTTAGAAAACAGGGTATTGCCCAATAGGACATGACTGCTGATGCCAAAAATCACTCTGAAGAAATAGGGCAAGCCTAAACTGCTGTGGCTTGTGGTCAGAAACAGAATCTTTGTGCTTCTATACTGAGTTTCTCCTTATTCACTTTTGCTGCCCCTGAACTACTTCCTTTACAGTAGTTAAGATACGTTCTGTCCCTAACAACTGTCCCATCCAAAAATAAGTGCTCTTGACACATAAGAGATGTCAGACTACCACAGCAGGATGCTGAAGCGTCTCTGGATGTGTAGCAGGGCTTCTCTTACACCGAGTTGCAGCAATTTAGGAATTCACACTTGATAAATGCAATAAGGGCGGCTGCTTTTTATCTCTTGCAAACAGTGCCAGGACTGATGTGTTCCTGACCCTTATTTGGCAATCCAGTTTGCTCTTTTATGCTGTTCTCCATAATCACAAAATTCTAATGTTTGATTAGACAAACATGCACTGTTATTGTATATAATTTTTTCACTGACATCTATAGAGGAACTACATAATTGACAGCAGCTGGCTCAGTTTTCAGCTTGGGTCTAAATTTTCTTAAAATGTACTCATGCAGAAACATACTCTGCTCTGATAGTGTTTCTAAAGCAGAAAGATAACACCTGAACTCTGGATAATTTCTTACTTATAGCTGAAACAACTCTTCTTCAGCTTCTTTTTCAATCTTGTTTTCCAGATGCAGCAGTACAGCAACAGGCTACTCTGTATTACACTCAATGCTATTACTTGATTCAAGTATCATTGTCCTTGCTCCTTTTTCAAGGTGAGTGAAAATCGTAAGGGAAGCTAAATGAAACATACTATCTTTCTCAATAGCAACATATTACATTATCGCTCATATGGGTTAGATCAAGCTAAAGCCCTGCCAGAGCAAGGCCCAGAGAAATGATCTGTCCTTGTTACCTACCAAACGAGTGGAAAAAAAATCACTTTCTCATTTCTGTAGTAGTATTTAGCCTGAAATACTACTATTTAGAAACTGAGATGGAGTAATTGCAATTATTGTTTCTCTCATCTATTCTCTTCAATGAAGTGATTTTGTAGATGCCCATGTTTGCAAGTTTTGAAATTTTGACTACTGTACTTTTTCAGATACCTCCCAAAAACTTAGGAAAACACGTGAACTTACAATGGTTGCTAAGCTGAAAGTCTTTCAAGAACATTCTTTTCCAATTTGCAATGGAAACAGCATTCTTTGAAAACATTATAGCATATGAACATTACATTGTTATTGGGCTCTTCTGACAGGTACCTAGGCAACCAATACTCTGAGAAGAAGTATTGTAAAAGAATTACACTTGAGAAGCTGCATAGCAAAGAAAGCAGTAAGGGCCATAAAAACAGGCTCCAAAAGTTCCACAAAAACCTTCATTTTCAATTGTTTCTCCAGGGAGGATTACCATGTTTGGCAAAGGAAACCATGCTGTCATATATCTTAAGAGCACTTACAGCTTCTTGACTGCTGTAGGCTGGCATTCATTTGTTGACTAGGACATTCATTTTTTGTCTGCTTGCTACAAGATTTCAAGTGTTACCTACTTCTTGTTTCAATAAAACTGTATGTCATCATGTTTATCCAGTATGTGACCATCACCACCTCTAGGTCTTCCTTTAAAGGAATTCAGTGATTTCAGAAAACTGGTCTCTCTTGTCCTGTCAGCAAAGCCATTCTGTTACAAAAACCTTAACTTCTACTCCTCCTGAGAATACTTTTCTTCAAGATTCATATCCTTTTACATTCCAGGAAATGGCAAGATCCATTCCAAGAGGGAAGGTGAGCTGCCAGATGCTTGCTTCCCCTCCAAAGGAAGTTAGATCTTACCTTATTGAACACACAGAGCAGTATTTGGTATCCACTACTAAAGCAAATACAATGTAGGTTAGCGAAA
Organism: Ptilonorhynchus violaceus; assembly: GCA_013397565.1. NCBI lineage: Eukaryota > Metazoa > Chordata > Aves > Passeriformes > Ptilonorhynchidae > Ptilonorhynchus > Ptilonorhynchus violaceus. Next base: position 472,991 of record VZRJ01004883.1, on the reverse strand, counting down.
AGTAACGGCCTTATCTTTATGACTTTATTATATATTATTGTATTTATTATTATAGATTATATATATTGTATGTCTTACATGATTGTAAACTGCTTATTGAGAATTCCAGCACATCCAGCTTCTTTTCCCCTTGGCAAAATTTCTCCTGAACATTTTAGACCTGACTTACCCAGCACCTTTGCCAAGCCCTTTCAAAGTCCATACAGACGAAAGCAAAAGCAAACCATGCTCTGAGTGTGTAAACAAGGTATTTTCTTTGATAATTCCAAAACCTGCACTTACTGCATTATTTCAGTCACAGATGCAAAGGGCCTGTATTGATATAGTATTATCTCAGCTATATATGGATGACAGAACCCAAAGTAAATTGCTCTTTACCTTTCTTTTCCTGGCTATTACAGAAATGAGCAGGACACTGCTTTAGAGTATCATTTTTACATTAGCACTACATCAGCATCCAAGGGTTGAGCCATTTCTAAACTAGTCTCTAAACAAGTCTGAAAAGTAGTAACTAAGTTGTTTTACAGGCTCAGTGTAAGAAAAAAATTAGGCAACTAATGTAAGGGTTGGCTAAATTAATATTAAGAAAAAACCACTAATAGCTTTCTGGTTTCACTCAAATGTCCTCAATGGATTTCTTATTATACAGTTTTGGAACAGTCAAATAAAGTAATTTTATATCTTTTGTTCCAGTCCATACCCTTAGAGGATCTTGCCCTCAGAAAGATTTTGATTTTGACCACTAGGTTTTCATGCACTGCTATTCTTGGCAATGATGTTTGAACAGAATTTGTTAAAAGCTGTTTTAACAATTTTGTTGATTTACTTTAGAATTCTGGTTTTTAAAAAGTAATTAAATTTGTCTCTATTTTTTTAAAATTTCAATACATTTAGTTTAACAACTGGATCTTGTTGTTCACTAGAATAGAGATGCTAAATCTTAAGCAGATATTGCCATTGGAAAACAAACCATGTATATCAAAAGAACAGTTTTAGATTCCTTCACTTCTCCCACCTACTCTTTCTTGAAACAAAGTGTAAATAGATAATAAAAAACTATTTTGATGGAAAATACAAAGTTCATAGTTTACCAAAAAATTAAAAATAGAACTAAAATGCTTTGGAGGTAAAAGGCCCCAAACTGCTGACCTTGTACTCCAAATCAAAGCCTCAAGAAATTTCTGACTACTGCTATAATGAAAACATGATTTTTCCAAATTCTTGAAAATGTATTCTTCCAATGCCCCACGTCCCTGAAAAAAGTCAAGTTTAACATGTGGAAGATGGCATTAAGGATAACAAACGATCTGCTCCACTCAAATTACCTCAGCAAAACCTTCCACCTTTTTTAAAGGTGCTGCTTGGTCCCTCAGAAAGCTGTGTATGAAAGCTGTTCAAGCTTTTACAGTTGTTTGCAGTTCAATTGCCTCTTCCTGCACTTTAGCCAGAAACAACGTCCATTACAACTCCACTCTCGATTTTAGGGGCAGCACTGAAGTCTAGGACAACTCTATACTTGGCTGCTGTTCTGCAAGGACTGAGCCAGAGTGACCAGACACACCTGGGGCCTGCACACAGAACACACCATCGCACAGCCACCTGTGGGCACTGTTCACTGCAAACTGCTCAACTCAAAAAGGTCTCTGCAGTCCCTTGCAGCTTCGGGTGCTTGTTAAGAGACATTCTGTCCTAATTATTGATAGAATCTCTGTCAGTTAAATGATCCATTTTAGAAAAAAAAAACAACAAAAACCCAACTGGAGAATCCTTTTCAAATTCCTAAAATACTAAAGCAAGTAAATGATTGTCAAACTCAATATTTGTAGGAAATATGCTGGAAAACAAAGATGACAACCCTCAGCTGAGCTCGTTGCTTGTGGCCTGAAGGCTGTGTATTATTCAATTCTTCATGAACAAGTGATGGTTACTGCATGAAACTTAACACCCAAATGTTCAACACTGCAGTATTTGTTCTCCCAAGGCGGGCAACTCAGCAAGAAACTGCACATTCTCTTAAACCAAAACACACAAGGATAGAACACAAATTCTGCTCAAATTATTCGTTTCTTGTCTGAGAAAAGTTCGTTTCAGCAAAGGAAAAACGTATGAGAACACTGTGTTACCAAAGGTAAGTACTTAGATTTGCTACTCCTGAGGTCCCCTCTAACTGATGTGGGGGAGATTTCAGGGGAAGGGGCAGATGAGCTCCCAGCATGCACAGACTAGTACGCAAGAGATGCACTTCATGGAGCTTGGCATACATTTAACTTGATACTATTTTTTCCTGTATTACACTTTAAAAATATTAAAAATAAAAAACTTCAACCCTATTAAAAAAAACTTGGAAGTTAATTATCCTCTAGTCATTCTAGCAAGTCCATCTGGCAGCTTCACAACTGCAACACTTGAAATCCAAGAATTTTCCCTTTGCCAGCAAAAGAAGGTGTTCCTACAGCTATTGCTGGGTTTGAAAATCCACTTGGAAATTCCTAAGTTTCATTAAACCACTGACTAATTTACCAAGATGACAAGTATTCATAATGAATGAGAGAAAAATCCTTTCTCTGATCGCTTTACGAGATGTGCACACTCAGAAGTTACCATAAAAAACTCCCACTCAACCAGTATGTCATTAATATCAAGACTGTGCCTTTTGCATATCCTACATTCAGGGAACTACTTACATTATTCTTCTTCGTGTGGCTCTAGCCTGGGCAATTACTGCATCCTCTTAAAGCAAAAGAAATTTAATTCAAAACACTAATTTAGAACTCAGTGCCGTTGAAAAGATGCATCCTTACTTCTTCTGTAAAGAATAAATCAAAAACAGCTTTAGAAGTCAATGATGAGAAATTGCTACAAGTACCTGGGCTTTTTAAATCCTGAGAACTCAGTAAGGTCAAAATTCAATGAAGCTTTTGAACAGTTAGAAGTCCCATGACAATTCACATTTCTCAGACATACATGTTAATGAGCTTGAGCCTATGCCTAAAATACCATCCTAGTGTACACAAGCACAGTTCTGCATAAGGAATTCTCCACAGCAAAATACAAAGACAACTATAAAGACTGTCTAAACAATATTGAATGTACTTAGTGAGGTTTAATGGGCAACATAGTGACTGAATTAAGGGTCAAATACTCAAGACTGGTATAAAAAGCATCTTTACTGAACAACTTACAAAAAGGAAAATGTGTATCAGTCAAGGCCATTGAACAAACGACGTTACCAATAGCAACAAGAACTCAGTAGAATATTTGCCAAACATCTTGCTCGTCCGCAGAGTATTCAGTGAAAAATATACCAAACAGGTCATATTACAAAGGCAACCATTTAATAAAAGTCAATGTAAAAATAGCAATTATTTTTCTAACTGCTCTTTTCCCTGTCAATTTTGCAAAATGCATAAAGGACAAGGATTCTGTCAATCACTTTTCAGTCTCATTCTCGGGTTCACTGTCTCCACTATCACTGTCTCTTCCGGGGTGTTCTGGCATTTTTCGATGCTCAGCCATTTCATCCACATTCACTTCTCCTTCCTTCATCATTTCTTCCACTACTTCATTTTCTTCTTCTGCATCTTCCTGCATGCCCTGCCCTTCACCTTGTACCTCAGTCTCTTCAGTTGGAGTTGTTTCTGGTTCTTCAATCATGGCAGGTGGGGGCAGTAAATGCTGGATGATTGAAAAAGGAAGGATTTTAAGTTTTTACATTTTAGCTTAAACTGTTCACCTCATATTTAGGATTTTACATTAGGTAAGGAGTTAACAACAAAGACTTGAAATTTAGAAGCCTTAATGATTCGTAAGCACTTCACTCATATGTATATATATATATAAAATAGAATAATGGTTATACAATGATTGTTCTAGATAAATTTTTTCCTGAAAAGAGGTGTTAAAAACTTAAGAGATCCAATTCAAGGATAGCAAACATATTTCATTATGCCAAACAGTCAGACAAGTAATAGGGTTACAGTAAATCCCTACTTCAAACAACATGCATATTTCTACCCTAATCTCATCTATTACCATTTCAAACTCCTAGATATGTTCAACTTGTTTTTTGAGGCCTTTAACAGGCCTGTCTTTAACAACTCACTCCCATAATTTCCCCTTGCAACATCTTATAAAATACCATGTGAATGTTATCTGTACTTACACAAGTTGCCACACAGCTGTAAATGTAGAAACATGCAAGTTCCACTAACAGTTGAAACCATGCTTAAATATTTTCAGATTATACTTCTGAAAAAGTAATTCAGTATATTCAAAGACTTCTACTTTGAAAACCAAAAAAGTAGTTTGTGAAACCTCATAAGCAGTAATAGTAGCCAAATAACACAACTGGGAAAAAAAATACCAGGAATACAGTGAGCGGAAAAGTATGGACGAATGCTATACAACTCCAGCCTGTACAGAAACACTCATACTTCTTGCAGCCTGACATTATTTAATGACATGATGGATATTTCTTTAGAATACTGTGGATCATTTTAATGAAATGCAACTTTGCTTCACATGACAAATTGCGTGTTTAATTACAGTCAAGTCTTACCTTCAATTAGATGAACCAATATTACAAATTTCTGACAAGCACAGGCAAATCTATGAATCAATTATGACTAGCAGCAGAGCTATGAAAAGCATTTTCTATAGAGTTTGAAGTTATCATACTGGTCTCTATAACCTATCTGTGTATAGAAAAGTGTATTTCCAAACCAGGGATCTTTTCATCACAAAAATACATTCTTGATGCATGAGACAAACATAGACTTCCGCGATTTAGTTAGATGCATGTTGCGCTTTGTGACTACTACTGTAAAGACTAGTGTAAAAGAAAAGGAAAAATATGTTGTACTAAATACAATAAAAGAAATGTAATGCCTGCTTTGCTTTTTTGCAGTAGTTCACTTCTTGGCTTCTCCTGCAAGATTCATTGATAGAAAGTGATTCATTATAGCAGCAGGAAAACAGCAGGTTTGTAACTAATTTTAGCCAGCAATGGATAAGATTAGGATGCCAAAAAGAATAACAGGTATCAGCAGAAGGATTGGGTTCATATTTGATTAAGGTGTCAAGGACAAACATTTTTTTGTAAAATTTAGATGCTACCATCTGCTTTTCAGGACATGCACACACTTCTGTTTTGACAGGGCTATTCATTTACACCTGAATGTGATCAACTGCACAATTTACCAAGTCTTCATCACATAACATTTTGTATGGTTGAAAGATCTCCAACTATATTAGACAAACTGGCTTCAAAGCAAGTCTTGTCATGTGCTTATAGGACTGGGCTCCTATAAAACCAGTGTGAGCTTCCTTCACTACTACTAAAAAAAAAAATTACAGCAAGAAGACATTTTAGTAGTGTTCTCTTTCTATATCCCCTTTTCTTTATAGCACACAGATAATTACAACATTTCCCCAAAACAGTGATAAAGAATCCTGTCTCTCAGTACAGCCTGGCAAAGGTTTTTCTGGGTAAGAAGATGCTTCAAATTTGGCTGAAGCTTTCTCTCAGAAGAAAAAATAAAATCCAAGAGTCACTGGGTAAGAACTGCAGAGAAAAATAAGTTTCCTATCTGCAAGTCTGACATTCAGTTAAAGAAGTTGGTTTGGGTTCTGATCTCCACTGATTACTCTGTTCCATATTATATGAAACATGGAAGTGGAAGAAGAGGATGTGACAGAGATATCCTTGCATTAAAGAACAGAACCTAGATCTCACAGGTAACTACCTATCTGTTCAAGGACAGAGTCATGTTCACACTCTCCTCCCACAATCAGCTAATATAGAGTAAGTAGTGTCCAATTCTGTCCACTTTTGGAAATCCTTCAGAAGAGCAAAAATCAATAAGGAAACTTCAGAGTACCATGAAAGAATAAATTATAGGTAATATAAACATGATAGACCCCAGACACTGAGTGAAAGCTGATGAAGTTGAGGGCTAGCATTAAAGACCATTCCCTTTTGGTTTAAATCCCTCTAGGTTTTACAGATCCAAGTATGCTGAGCAAAGGCAGCTTTCTGCTCAATATACTATCTAAACTACCTTAACGCTCTGCTCACTTACATAAGATAACAAGGGGTTGTCCTGGGTTCTGAATTCTGCTTCAGGGATTAAACACTGACAAAATTAGGTAGAAAAGCATCTACAACTGCTTCCAACCCCATGCAATTTTGCTTGCTGCTGAGCGAGTCCTGAAAAAAATTGCTCCAGAACAAAAACAACTACAGCTGCAAACCACCCTGGATAACAGGGTGATTTAACAGGGTTAAAATGGTGTCAAAACATGAGGTCTTTCCATCACAAAAAATTATTGCATCATGCAGTGGTGTTATAATCCCACCAGCTGGAATCTCACGTTTACCTGAAACATAACACACAAGTTTACTTCCAATTAATACCAGACAAGCCAGTTCTTCAGTATTAATGAGCAATATTGTTGCCCCAGACAGAGCCATGTCTAGCACTCGGCATCAATTACTGATAGGTTTGGGGCCTTAAATTGGGGCTTAAATCACTAGAAGATACAGATTTTGCTACTGCAACATTTTATGAGATCTCAATATTTTCACTCCCAGTCACAAAGACTTCTTGAATTTTAAACATAACAGGAACAGACTCAAATCTCAACAGTTTCTCATGCCATTTACTGAAAAGCAATTTTATTTTAAATGTACACATTCCGAAACTTAAAGGTCCTTACCTGTTGATGGTGGCGTGTACTCTGTATCATGTGCATGTACATATTGTACACAAAGTTAGCCATCTGAGGCATGTTCTTAATAACATGTATTTGGTGAGCTGGTCTTTCTCCATTCTAAGGAAGGGGAAAAAAGTTGACATTCAGCAAATAAAGCAAAACAACCATTATTCAAAGGTTATTAAACTATATTAGAAATCATAAGCCCTGAGAAATTAATTAATGCTTTTCAAAGTTAAAAAAAAACCCGCTGAATTCTTTGGAAAGTTAGGAAGCATAGGCCCTACATTTTGGGGAACTGGATTAATCATGATATTACAGCCTCAAGAAGAAAATTCAAAAGGAGAAGCTGGGTTCTGATTCTTACTCCATGAATACATTTTGGATTTGAGTAATTTAACATATTAAAGGCATAAATAGTTTATGATCAGATTAGGATTTAGCCTACTTGCCCACTGCAGCCCAACTCCTTGCTCACACTCACTGACCACGCACATTGCATTCTTATTGCACAGTCGATCTCAAAGTTTCAACTAAAGGGCTCCCTCCCAAACTTGTCAACAGAATTTAAGACTAGGGAAAGATCTGTAACTGAATTTTGGGTGCATGCACGCACCCCTTCTCAAAGCTTCAGGAAGCACAGAGGGATATGTTCCCTTCAGGAACAGAGGGATACACTCCTCTGTTTCTTCATTTAGCATCCTGCTCTGTGTGCACTGTGCTTAGATCCTCAATACAAGCCTTTCCCTAAAGATCTAGCACAGTATTAAAAATTAGGTTTTTGTACTTATGAACCTAGCTCAGCAGCAAAACTCTTGCGATACTGGAACCAATTTAAAAAGAAAAAAAATTAATTTGTTATTCTGAATTACTCAGTTAAATGTAATTTTACCTCTTTAAATGAGACAAGAGTAGCTTTATATATCTTTGCTTGAGAAATAACATTATTTTGCTTCATATCAAGACCAAAAATATGTAAACATTAAAAGATTATCTCTTAATCACAAAAGAAAAATACTGAATCATTTACACTGGCAGAACTCAGGAAAAAGCCGGCACAACAGTTATACTGATAACTGAGTTTTGTGGAAACATCAATTAAAATCAGCTGGTGTGTATCATGAGAAAAGATAACTCCGAGGAGTTATTTATAGTATCACAGAACCATTAAGGTTGGAGACGACCTCTACAATCAACAAAATCCAATCAAGTGGCACTACTGAATTCACCACTAAACCATACCCTCAAGTGCCACATCCACACCTTTTTTTAAAATACTTTCAAGAATGGTGATTCCAGCATTTCCCTGGGCAGCCTGGCCCAATGCCAAGAAGCAGATGCACCAGTTTAGCAGAGAAAACAGTTCCACCTCTTACATCCCACTCAAAAAAAGTCAGCAAGCACAAACACCCATTAAAGATACCAAAATCCAGTGCAGCTGTTCCTACCTGTCTTGCTGTTGGAAAACATTCTGTGGGAACAATATGGAGGTGAAGTGGTCGAGCTGTGAGTTGGCTGAAAGCTGGAGTTAGTTCAAAACAGTTCTGAAATAGTGATACCCTTGCAAAGATATAAAGTCCAAGTCTGGCTCTTGACATGGCAACAACTAATCGTCGGACATCCCTTCAGAAAACAAAATCAATCATGTTCTTTTTCAGTGATGACACAGTTGCAATAAAAGTAACTAGAAGTACACAGGAGTCTTAATCAAAGGAAATATAAAATCGTCCCCTAAAATACTATCTTGTCTTTAGATTTTTTTACCTACATATTGTTTCAATAATTACCAAATCCTAGTACCACTATATAGAACCATATATATATTGGTTCACTGTACCAAAACCACTATGAAAATCCACCCTCTACTGTTTTCCTACACCTCAAATGTTGAGAGTAAACACAGAACAAATCACAGTAGTATATCTGTATCTGAATGGGTAAAGATGAATTTGATAACTCAACTGAGATTAGACAAGTCTTCCTCCATCACATCCCAAAAAGAAAGGGCAAACGTTTAAAACTACACATAATAATGCAACTAATGCAATGATCAAACACTTCTGATGCAAAATACATTAAAATCTCACTTACACGAAAGGATCTATGAAAAAATTTAAGCCTGCATTTGTTCAACAAACACTATAGTCCTATCATTCTAGTAGGGTGAAACCGAGTCCAGCCTATCTGCAGCAATATAAACTAATTATAGGGTAAGAGCCATCATAAAAGGATAAAGTGGTTGTGAAGAGGGTACCAGACAGTTATAAAAGGAAGTATGTCTGAACTTCATTATATACATAGCATTGAACTTCATTGCTACTACATACTTAAACAACACAATATTTTTCTATAATGCACTATAAACATTTCTGTATCTGGTACAGAGAACAAGTATTTCTATGGCACTACAAGATGTTCTTACATACCTAAGGTGCCCTACAGCTTTGGTACGCACTAGTGAAAGGAGAATATAATCATTTTGTTGACCTTGAAATCTGTCCACAGTTGTTACCTAGAGAATTAAAAAATAAGAAAAAACCTCCATAGGTTAATCTTTGCCATTTCAATTCAAGTATGACATCAAAATTTTAACATCAACTTTGGACTGAGATTGCAGTAAACAAGAATAGAAAAGAAAATGGTTTAACTGATTTAGTTGGCCTCTAATAAAAAGCCTGGGTTTTTTCTTGGAAGATGTTGGGAGGAGCTTTGGTCTGACTAACTGATTTAGTTGGCCTCTAATAAAAAGCCTGGGTTTTTTCTTGGAAGATGTTGGGAGGAGCTTTGGTCTGACTGTATATTGTTTCTTTTACCCTTTTTTTTTTTTAATTCAGAGAGCTAGCAGTGGGGTGCTAATACCAAAAGATTATGGAAAGCCATTAGCTTTATAATACAGTTTTAACCTGCAGAATTAGCACCAGACATTTATAACTACATTCTTTATTTGTCTGATCAGATTCCTGACCATATGTTTTATCAAATAATTTCCACTCTGGGTGGATCTTCCTAAAGGTGTGATTTTGGGGATTAGTGTTTTTAATGAGGACAAAATAAATTACAAAGAAAAGAGCTATTCTGTCCTACATAGCCTGTAATCTTTTCACTTTCACGAACTTCAGTCCGTCAAATCATCAACAGGCAGAAAGAAGAGCACTAATCTACAAAATTCCACAGAACGTAGGTTCATAAATGTGTGGTTAACCAGGATTACTTCCACAGGTAGCTGTGAATCTATTAAGTTAGTCTGATTTACAATATGACAATTTAAAAACACAGAAACCAAAACTACTCCAATGACTAATATATTTTCAAAGTCACCTTGTTTGGCCGTCCAATCAGTGGATTGTTTCCACACCGCTGATTAATGACATCACGGATCAAGTGCTTCTGTCCGTTGTATGTTGTCAGGATACTTATCCTGTCTGCAGGATAACCAAGTAGGCACATATACATGAAGACTGCCACCACATACTCAGCTTCACCAAGATTCTTAAAATGAGAGAAAAAGACAAGGAAAAAAAAAGACAAAAAAAGGGTCACCCAATTTATAAGATTAGAAAGAATAACATCTGTGACATTGTCATGTATTTAGACAAATATCTCAGTGCTGAGAGGAATATCTCTAGGTCTGATGATTCTTTGCTCACTTCATACAAGCCATTTTTAAAGAATAAAAGAACCACAAGTAGGTTTAATACCTTCACTCTGATTCCTCTTCAGAGGACTGCTGAAAATATCTACATCAATATTATTGTTAGGCAGTGATTGAAACCACAATATTTACTTGAAAGTTCCAAACAGTTACCCCAATAGACGCAATGAATCACTCTCCAGTAAACTGAAAGTAAGAACAAGTTGAACTAGAAGAAATAAAGTCTTTTCAAGTATTAATTAGGAGACAGACATCTGGATTATCAAATCCACTTATTTCCATTGCAGGCTATATCTATTCAATTACAAATGACCAGCTGTTATTTCATATTTTGTAACTTTCTTTCTCTGTCATTACTTTAAAAGTCTGTCCCAAAGCACCACTATTCTAGCTATAGGAAGCTTTGTTCTATCTCCAGACTGAAGTTATTCATAGCCTATTTAAATCCATTTTCTGTCAACAAAAATTATCTTTCAGGTTAAAAAGTTGTTCTCAAATGCTGACATTTACTCCTGCTCTATTTATACTGGGAATTTTATCCCCACTTGGCGTATGTTTGAATAGGCTGGACATACCAGCCTCATTTATTTTTTCTTACTAAGTGGGCTCTGCATTACTTGGAAAATGCAGTTGCCAGGCATATCAAAAAACACCTGTGGGTGTAAAGCTATTCTATGAATTTTAATCCCCTCTAACTCTGGAAAGAAAAGCCCAAATTCACAAAGCGAAATAATACATGGCAGCAACCTGTTATCTCATGAAAAACCATGCAAAGCCACCAACATACTCTGCTAAATATCAATCAATGATCAAGATCACAAAAAAAGAGTAATGGTAGGAAGTATTAGAAGGGTTTGCACATGAAAGCACTGGTATAATGAGAAGTGTGTTCTGTGTCCTCATGTTAGGGTTTTTAACCTTCTTTAGCCAAAGAGTGGTCTAAAGCAGTTCTCATACTCTCAATTATCAGGCCCTCCTTTCAGCTGTTTGTGTTGCATTGGACAACTTTTTACTACTTGTGCGTTACTGTTTAAAGAACAAAACAAAAAGAAACTCTCCAAAAAATTCTTTCCTCAATCTAGAGGTGGGATAAAGTGGATTATGACTTACCACTGCTTTCTTCTCTTACAGCACACTAATTTGTATAGAAAAAGTATTGAGAGGAAACCAAGCAAAACCTTATGAATACATTTCATACCTTTTTAAAAACATAGATTAACATAAGCCTCAATGATCTTCAGAGGGAAAAATGAACATCAATATTATCATCATAAAGTATATTGTTTGCTTGCCATAATATTAAGCAAAATATAAGGTGTTAATTCCATATTTGAATTAGACTCCTTAACTTGCACATGGCTCCAGTTTCTAACTTTTCCAAAGCCCAAGTTTGGTATTCTAGGCACCGGTTTGTTTCATCACTGTTTTTAAAACAAGAAAAATAAAGGACTGAAAATATAAGCATCTCATTACAAGTGCAAGACGTTTTCCTAATTTAAGAGAAATAGATAGAGACTGTTGTTGATGGCTTAATTTGAAAATTTAGTTGCCAGTTTGAAAACTGAGTTGAGAAACTCCAAGATTTAGGAATTTTGGCAATTTACTTCATCCTCAATGTCTCTATGCCTCTTATGCATATTTCTTGCAGTACTGTGTTGTTCTTTTATGAATGGGTATTTTAGCATTCCTGCACAAGATGAAACCAAGACAATGACTCTTCAAACTCAAATACGTGCCAATGAACAAACTTTGATTCTTCATGTTTAGGGGAAATGCTACTGTTTATTTCATTATCATGGCAGTACAGATGAATTACAATTGATTTTAATTTGCCTTAGGTCAAAATGACACTTTGTAATTAATTACAACAAATCTCATCCCTCCAGTAACAAGAAAACATGTATCTGAGAAAACAAATATCAAAGTCATTCACTGAGCAAAAACCCCAACATAATACATTATCATTTTCAACATTCAAAACTCATTAAAAGGAAGAAAAAATCATACGCATGACTCAATCATTTGAGGACATGAATTAAATGTCAGTTTACTGTATTTTGATAGTCTGTCTTCATTAACATCTAATAAGCCATATTGAGATTAAATAAATTATACATGTAATATTTCACTTACCTGATAGAAATAAGGATTTGGTTCAGACTCTCCTACACCATTGAAATCTTCCACATTTATAAGCTGGAAGTCGTACAAAAACCCAGCATTGGCTGTTCTGAACTCTGGTAGAAGCTGCACGTGAGGCAAGTTACCCAGGTTCTTGTAACGCCAGTTGTAGAGGTTACATAAACTGTTCAAAATCACACAAACCCCAAAGAGCTAGTTAGTTACAGCAGGTTCTTGAACTCATTCAAAATAGTTGAGATGCACACAAGATCAGCGCTTCTGTAGGTTTTCAGTGAAAAGAATAATTTTGCTAGGCAGCCTGCACATATATAAATGAACATACTTGAACAATCTGTTCAGCAATATTATTTTTAAGTTGTGATTCTGGTTTGCTTTCTCTCACAGAAAACTTCAGATGTCACATCAGTGTGGCACACTCAGCCTTAATCTGTTCTACTTGATCAAGGTACAAATTTTGCTAGGAATTCTAGTGGAAATTTTCATGGATAACAAAACTTAAGGAATATTAATGCTTCTTTACAAAACAAAAGGAGTAAGGGAAAAAGTATTTGCTGCATTAACTGTGGCAAAGCTTCTTACAGTAAAAAAAAGTTTATTTCCTTATGTCTTTTGTGTATTGCCAAGTATTAATGCAATACATGAATGGAAAATGCCTCATTCACAAATGCACAACAATATTCATACCAGATTAAGTAGCAGACAGTTCATGGGGAAGCTACTGTGATCAAAAAAGACATAGCATAGGAAGGTATGGAAAAAACACTTTATCAAGAAATTAACTGCAAAGTGAAGGAATTTTTCTGCTCTCTTATCACTAAGAAGTTCACTGAGATGTTGCAAAGTAAACTTTATCACTACACTCAGATAAAATTTTCATTTTCAAAATCATACTGAACTGTAATTCGTAAGACTAGAAAATAATATTCTACCTTCCCAACATTTCCTACATGAAAAAAACGAAGTTCTCCTTCATACTGTTCACTACATTTAATGCCTAAAATAAAGATTCAAAACTAAACCTAGAATAGCAAGATTTTATATGGAGTAATTTTCTCTTATTTGGTTTTATTTTTCCTTCTCAATATAACACCATAAATATGCAATTTACACAATGAACAAATCTGGAATTTCAATTACCACAGCGAAATGACAAACACATACATAAAAAAGAAAAGCTATTTTACTACAGAGACACAGTATCTCCTTTAATGTAAAAAAAGGCTTTATGTTCTTGTGTGGACAACCTGGATGTCCCTAATCAGCTGCTGCTCTGCTGAAATGTTACAAGAAAAGCACCTTTTTATGGACTTTAAGGGGAATATTTTAAAGCTATTTTACTACAGTGACACAGTATCTCCTTTAATGTAAAAAAAGGCTTTATGTTCTTGTGTGGACAACCTGGATGTCCCTAATCAGCTGCTGCTCTGCTGAAATGTTACAAGAAAAGCACCTTTTTATGGACTTTAAGGGAAATATTTTATATTCAATGTTAAATAAATCAAATCTTTATTTAACCTTGAATATATTACAAGCTAGTTTAGAAAAGAAAGCTTCTGCAAAGTCTCAGTTGTAAAAAAACCCTAAACACTTATATATAATTTTCATTAAAGTACTCATGCAACAGCACAGTACTACTATATAAAAATAACAATAAAAAAATTAATCTGATTGCATTTCAGCGAAGTAAAATCTGCCTTCCTAGTGTAAGCTGAAACAAATGGAACAAAACAACTAAATTCCAGTTTTGCAAACTCCTGTCCTAACAATAAAAAAGTTTCCAAAACTATATGTGCACTTCCCCCATTTTTAACCTGTCATTGTCTTACATGCTAGACATGCAATTTTCTGTCTTACCTTGCTCTTGCTCTTCCTTGTGCATCCAAATCAACAGTTGGCACTCCAACACGAACAAACCGCGTAAAAAGAGACTGTTCCATGTTGGAGTATTTTTGAAATGCCATGTTCTTAATGACTGGTGGCAACTGATGATGGTCACCAATCATAATCCACCGCTTCAGACGACTGAATCCATCCTGGGGGTTCTAGAATTAAACGATTACCCTATTGTAACTATTACAATATAATCGAGGCACTCAATTAAAACATATTAATAGTTAAATTGTCTGCCTCTGTCCAAGTCCTAAATTTCAACATTTGTTTTTAAGCTACACTGAACTGCAGTCTTTTTAAAGACCATTAGCTTCCATCCAATCAGAGAGTAAATTGTAATAAAGTCTCTTTTCTTAAAAAACAAGTACCTTTATCTAGTGAAGTTGGTAGAGAAATATTGGAATAAATATCATATTATAATGCCTTTAAAGCCAAAAGTAATACATTGTAGGAGGACAAAAGGAAGAACAATTACAGATGCTACAGTACTAAAAATACCTGATTACTACATAGTAGTATTACCTCAGAACTGTCCTTTGAACTTTATTTTTTGGATTCTGAGGTAGTGAATATGAAGCACCTGAATAATGACTGAAGCATCTGAAACAGTTTTTAGTGTTCAGATGTCCGAGGCAGAAACTGAACCTGCCTTTCAAGTATCTCTTGTAGTTCATGTGCTTCACCTGTTTACTTCCATAATTCTCAAATATCCTCTTCCATGACCAGGATGTGCCCCTAACTAATTCCCATCTTGGCTCTTGGACTGAATGCTCTTCAGAATTAGAATCCTGAAGACTTCCACCTGTCAGATCCTCATTACACACTGCTGTGATACTTCCCCTTCCCCATGGGAACACTATTTAAGACAGAACATAACGTTCCTTTTCTTGCCACTTGAAGTGGAAGAGCTCTGAAGCTGTCTTTGATCAGACAGCAAGGAAAGAATAGTGAACTCTGGACTGTCCCAACTCATCAAGCCTGAAAATGCTCTGGTAAAAAAGTAAGAGAGTGGAAATAATTTTTGTTGGCAAGAAAAAAAAATCTCTTTTTTTTTTTACCCCCTCACAAAAGCTCACTGCTTTGGAGAAGACCAAGCATTCTATATAGTCATTCTGCTCTTACCAGCCATTTTGATCTTGCACAAAGAGCCCTCCCCAAAAATGCAGTTTTTAAAAATTTCTCCCTGAGTTGCAAGCGAAGAAATCAAGTACTGCTACTCTGGAAGCCTTGATCTTTAGATTTTGTTAAAACAAAAACACATGAAATTTTCAAGGATTATTTGGATGGCTCATGTAAATAAAGTCATGGAATAGCCTCCAGAATATGCCTCTATGGTGAAATGGTCTACTTTAATTACATGAACTCTTCAGTTTCTGCATTTCTGACCAATACCTACTTTCTCTCACCTGCCAGATGCATCTGCTTATTCAATGCTCAGGCAAATGTTTGAAAAAAACTGTAAGCCATTTACTTCACTAAATAATATAATTCCATAAGCAATGAAATTCAAGTTCTTACCATCTACTCAAATAGCAAATATCAGTTATGGGTTAATTTTTGTACAAGGTATTTTTCACTGTAATATTTAATATTGTTCAAGAACATAGAGTCTTATTTATCATTTTTTTAAAAAATACGTTTCATGCTTCAAGTCTAACCTGCAACAGGAGAGGTATAAAGGTTTCTATCTCCAGAATCTGAGCAGATTCTTCCATTAAGATGTTGTCATACTGAGAAAAAAAAAGTAAAGAGATGTCCATAAACACAGTAATACAAATTAATTCAGCCTACCAAAAGAAAGCATTTTTACTCATTTAGTTTTTGCTGGGTGGGACACTTACAGCAGATCTCACCTTATAGGCAAAATACCAGTATTACCAAACAGGTGAAATCCTCCTATATCAATAGCAGGTCTCTCTGTACCAGTTAGGTCTTACATCTAGAAGGAATCCAGGACTGAACTACATTACATGCTTCCTGTATGCCATAACCCATCCACAAGAGAAAAGCTTTGTGCAGTGGAGCATACTAATTTAGTATCTTTGCACTGAAGCTGAAGAGGAGCCATTTTGTGATCAAATACAGTGCATGATCGGTGAAAAATAATACTGAAAGAATTACCAGTGGCTGGCTTTTGTCAGAAAGCCAGCATGAAAAAAGCATTGCATCATAGTTCTTTTTTCTCAAATTGTTAATCTTTTTGGTAAACAGAGTTCTAAAGGCCATATTTTTCTTCCCAGTTCTGCCTCTATTTTATTAATCCTATCACTGTTGTTTATCATGCAATATGGCAAAACTAAATTTTTTTAATGCACTATTAAGCATTTTTTGTACGTACAATAAAGTGATTTAATCTTTTATTTACAGAAGTTATATTTTTCTTCAGTAAAATTACAAATTGAAACATACTGGTAAAAAAATGCAACTCAAAATAATCTAGCTGCCTAGATTTGGGGCAAATAAAAAGGTTTATATGGGGCAGGGGAGAACCAACACCAAAATCAAGTAGTACAGTAACACTAATGTAATCATTACTTTGAAACCTAATTCAACCAGGTCACGTCGTTTCAGAGCAGCATGAGTACAAGTCATGGCAATGATTTTTGCTTCTTTCACCAACAGGTATTTGGATCTATCCAGGCCACTGCGGAGAAGTTCAAATGCTCTGAATTCCTATGGAGGACAAAAGAAAAATCTTGAAAGTCAGAATACAAAAAATATAGCTTATAAAATGTATCCACTCAAACTATCCGGCCACCTTCTTAATATAATTAAACAAGAAAGTGATGAAGGTATCTACTGTTAATGATCCCAGCTGAGTAATTTATTGTGGTTTCCAGGTTTAGTGTATTTCAAAACATCATCTTCTAAAAACCTATCAAGAATTCTTCCAACCTGTGTGCATATTTAAATTTGCAGACAATTATTCAATTAATTCTGAGGAACCCTCTCAGAATCCCCCCAAATTTTGTTTTACTACATCTTCTTGTTTCCTACTTTACTGCATCGTAACATCACATTCAAATTCAGTATTAGAAAGACCAGTCAATATGATCAAATGATACACAAATCACCTTTACCCTAACTTTCAAAAGCCTCTCAAGCAATTCTGGCAAAACCAGAAGATAATATGTTAAAGTTACTTCTAGGTTCTCTGATTAAAGGCAAGTCACTGTAAATACAAAGACGCTGTGAGGATGAGAGGAGCAGTGGTATGTGTACCAACCCTAGTGACCTCATCAGTGAAAACAGAACATGCAGAACGGGTGCTTCCTAAGATCAAACTAAAAAGACTAGTCCCTACTGTGAAACACACCTATACTACTCAAACGTGGAAGTTCTCACCTTGCAAGCTAATGAAGCTGCCTAAAGGCGTAAGTTTCTTCTAAGATGTAGGGAAAATGAGAATTCTGGAATCGTATGAAGTTTTTCTACAGGATTAGCCAGATCTACTTACCTTTAAGAGCTACATATCTTACCTCAAGCTGAGTGAATATTTTCTTAATATGTCTAAAACACCCTTCAGCAATTTCCATATCTTCTTCATAGGATTTGCCTTTGAAAACTGGTTGAGGAGCATTTGCAAAATACTGATGAAAAGGAAAGAAACTGGAGATATCTGCAACATCCGGCAATTTTCCACCTTTAACTTTCACCTTGCTGATATACTCCTCCCAACGAGACATTACCTATGGCAAAGCAAAGTGGTTTTATGTTATAAGGGTTTTGGTCACGTGTAGGCTTGCGTAAATAGCCTAAAAAAAAATTATCACAGAAGTATGTCTAAGTTAGCATTTGACCTTGTGTCAGGATGACATTTTTGAAGTCGTGGTGGGTCGAGCTTGGTTGGCTGCCAGATTCCCACCCAGTATCTCTCACTCTCCCTCCTCAACTGGACAGCACGAGAAAGTAAGAGAGAAAAGCTTATGGGTTGCAATAAAGACAGGGAGATCACTTAGCAAGTAACATCACAGGCAAAACAGACTCGGGGAAAATTAATTTCATTTATTGCTGATTAAAAACAGAGTAAGATGGTGAGCCACTCCCTCTTTCTTTCCAGGCTTAATTTCACTCCTTCAATGTCAATTTTTTTACCTCCTCCCCACCCTGAGCAGTGCAGACATAATAGTGCTGTCATTCAAGTTCATAACACCACATCTCTGCCACCCCTTCCTCCTCACACTTCTCTGCTCCAGCATGGGATTTCCACAGGCTACAGCTTCCTTCAGGATATGCCCACCTGCTCAGCATGGGATACTCCATGGGATGCAGTGTGAGTATCTCCTTTGACACAGTCCTCTCTGGGCTGCAGGTGGAAAACCTGCTTTACTACAGTTGTCTCCATAAGCTGTGGAGGAACCTATGCTCTGGTGCCTGGAGCACCTCCTGTCCCTTCATCTTCTTCTGACCTGGGTGATTCTCACACTCCCCTCTCTGGCCTCAGTTGCTGCACGTGGTTTTTGACCTCTTCTCAAAGAGGTTTTCACAGAGGAACGAACCACCAGTGTTGCTGGTGGCCTCAGCTTTGGCCAGCAGTGGGTCTGTTGGAGCTGGCTGTGTCTAGCACAGGGCAGTCCCTCGCCTCTTCTCAGAGACCAATCATTCCTGCAGCCACCTGCTACCAAAACCTTGCCACATAAATCCAACACAGGAGTAAACGTCTTTATTATCTCCACTTACACTA
Organism: Ptilonorhynchus violaceus; assembly: GCA_013397565.1. NCBI lineage: Eukaryota > Metazoa > Chordata > Aves > Passeriformes > Ptilonorhynchidae > Ptilonorhynchus > Ptilonorhynchus violaceus. Next base: position 453,909 of record VZRJ01004883.1, on the reverse strand, counting down.
CTTTGGTTTAAATACCACGTGGGATCCATGTAGGAGGAAACTGAACCAGAAGATGAGCTCTAGCAGTGCTCCTAGCATTCTTCAACACGTAATGTCCATTTTATGTTAAGACCCACACTAAAGCTAGCCCAGAGTAACTTCTGCAAAAATATATACAGTGTGTGCATTCAATTCTAAGTACCACTCTACAAGTCTCCTTATGCAACAGTAATTGCTAATGTAGACCATGTCACTGAAAAATACATGGAGGACAATGAAGAATATGTAACATACAAAAAGATCCCCACTTTGTACACCCTTCATTTGATTTTACATTGGCATTTAATGCCATAAAAGCCTCCTATCAGGACCATCAAGTAGCTGCTCTAATGCTTATCCAAAAAGCATTTTTGTAAAGCAGCCCACAGATTTTCCTATCTGAAGGAGAAGCTTCGGGTTAGAATCTTTGCCAGCATTCATGAAGGGCAGCAATGACTTGGCGAGTCATCAGGCAGGATTTAAAACAATAGCAACATAAGCAAGTCATGTTGCAATTTTAACTTTAGCTGTTACTGCATTGTGAATTACCAACGAAAATGCTTTTTGCTTTTATACTCAACTCTGAAAAATTCACTGCAATTTTTACAAAGTGTTTTGTAACGTATTTAGGTCATACAGTCTCAGTAAAAGTATTTCAATCCTTACTTGGTATAAGAAAAAGTGGCCAGCTGTTTCACAAGTGTACGAAACATCTCCTGGGACTCCAAGACTCTCTTGTAATCGCCCAACTTCTCGCAGAAGTTCAAGTCTTCGAGCCAGCACATAATTAACTCTTCCATACCTACAAAATGGATTAAATATAACATAGTTTTTATTTAAATGTATTTAGCTCAAAACAGTATCTAAGTATCACAAAGAGAGATCACAAAAAACCCCAGCACCCCACAAAAAACCCCCCGTTCCAAAACCTAAGAATTTGCTACATGCAAATTCATGTTTTTATCAGTTGAGCCCTAACAATTCACAAAGCCATGCATATGAGGAATAAACTTCTCACAGTAGTGCAGCTCACCTTCAAATATATTCCTCAACCTTTACTCCTCCCTCCCAAACTGCCCAAACCCATAGTGCTTGTAGAAATATCCCATAGATCTAGTTACCTTGAGAAAGTATGAAAATAGACAATGTAGAGTGTCTTAAAAAAACTCCTTTTAATGATGAACACTACAGTTCAACGAATATACTAAACTATGGATACTACTCAAGAAATATCTGTTATGGCATCACTTCACTAAGATTTTGGCCATCAAATTTCTGGAATAATTTGACTACATCAAAGCATTTAATTTAAAAGAAAAAATTCACACGGTATTTATTTTGCTAAATACTCAACTATGTATATGTGGGTAGCTTCTAGTGACTATATATAATTTTTACAGCTTTTGAAGTCAAACTATTGCTATGATAATCCGGTACTGGACAGTTCAGATATTTCCAGTGCACAACCATTACACCCTGCTTACATTTATGCATGTGTGTAATCCTACTGACGTCAATAGGACTTACACATGACAAACATACAAATATTTAGAAGAACAGGTTCTTATGTCTTTGTACTGATACAGAGTTGATAACTTTTCTTATGTATGTATACTTCAAAATGTGTTTTCAATGAAATAAGCAACTTTGAGGTTAAGTAGTATCTGAAGAATTCAAAGCAGAAAGTTTAATTTCATGTTTATTAATGTAACAATCACCATGACAGTAGAAGTGATATCATATTTGTACAAAAAAATTGCAACTCTAAAAATTCTATAAAAGGTATATGGGTCCCAAAAATATAATGAACTACTTTTATTCAAGTAGGTGAGTTTAGGAACAAGTAACTGCCTGATTCTGCCTTTAGATACTCAAAGGAGCACAGTTTCTGTACAGCATAAGAACCAAAATTACTAAACCTTGTATTGAAAACTAGTGCACTCTGTGTTACCCGGATTCAATAATATGAGAAAGGTAAAACTTGCCAAGCACAACTCATTTACACGGGAGGCCAAGTGGATTCAACATATACATCTTGCTGCAATGTTTATACAAATGAGTTTATCAGTAGCATCTCCTTTCTCACCTGCTGAAATCTTTCTCTGTCTCTAATTCCTCTTCTCCGTGACCCAGACGCAGAAGGTGACGCTCATCAATGTCTAGAGCCATGATTTTTTCGAACAGCTGGTTCAAGGCCTAAAGATTGACAAGAACAGGAGAAAAGGTAGTTTTTAGAAGTTCAGAGGCTCTTGCAGGGGAAAACTGAGGCATTATTCGTAAGTAAGCTAGGAGATTATGCCTATTTTAGTATAAATGGAAGCCAAACCAAACAAAGTTAACACTGAAACTCCTTATCTTGACAACAGGGAAGTTAGCCCATCAACACTCTTTTCTTTGCATACTTTACATAACAATTAAATTTGATTTTACAATTTTAAAATTTAATTCTATCACATAGTTAACTTAGTTGATAAAGCTATCAGTTTACAAAACTGTCTCAAGAGGCACACTTCAGAAACACTGATTTTTGTAAGATGACTTTAAACAACTTAACTTTTACTGTGCGTTAGAAGAGTATGATCTGGTACTGACTGACAGGTGCTGTGACTCTATTCCATTTGGATAAATAAATTTTGCTTAACTAAACTTCTAGGTGTGCTACATCTTCTGCCTTAAACTCTTCAATTCTCTAACAGCTTACTGCCTAATTCAGTGTATTTCAAAGGAGCAAGTTTGCAAGCACGGGATCATCAAATTTTGAAACTAAGAATACACATAAGCAAGCTGCACTTCCAGTTGGAAGTCATGTAAACATCTTAAGAGTGCAACATCAAGGCATAGGTAATGTACCCTGCTAAGATATAATTTTATTTCCGGCGGTACAATTTCAAGTTAATGTCCTCACAGAAGTCTTGTCTGGTAAGAAGAGTCTTCTACCTGCCTCAAAGCATTTCCTTCCTTTTCTCCTCAATGAACATGTTCTCAACCCTTTCTCCCAACTGCAACCCGTCACTCTCCTGCAACCCACTGCAGACTGGCCTGTATTATTCCAGGTTATAACTCCTCACCAAAATGATACCCCCCCACTATTCTTTGATCTTGCTTTGATGAAGAAAAGATGACATGTTTTCCAATGGTATGTTCAGCTAAAATAACTCATAACTTAAGAGAGGACAGGCTAATTAGGAAGACCAGGAAACAGATGACCCTGGTTTCCAAACACATTGTTTCAAGTCAGAGGCAGCTCTCATATAATCATAGAATACCCTGAGCTGGATCAGGATCATCAAGCCCAACTCCTGGCCCTGCAACAGGACACCCCAAGAGTCACACCATGTGCCTGAGAGCATTGTCCAAATGCTTCTTGAACTCTCTCCGGCTTGGTGCTGTGACCACTTCCCTGGTGAGCCTGTTCCAGTGCCCAGTCACCCTTCTGGGTGAGGAACCTTTTCCCGATATCCAACCTGAATCTCCCCTAACACAGCTTCAGGCCATTTAATTGGGTTCTGTCACTGGTCACCTCACAGAAGAGAACAGTGTCTGCCTCTCCTCTTCCCCTCATGAGGAAGCTGTAGACTGCAATGAGGTCTCCCTTCAGCCTCCTCTTCTCCAGGCTGAACAGACCAAGTGACCTCAGCCATTCTTCACATGGCTTCCCCTCAAGGCCCTGCACCATCTTTGTTGTTCTCCCTTGGGTGCTCTGCAACAGATTCATCTTTTGTATATTCTGGTGCCCAAAACTGCACACAGGACCCAAGGTGAGGCTGCACCAGTGCGGAGTAGAGTGGGAAAATTCAGAGTAACACTCTAAGACTTTTAACATTATTATTATTATTATTATTTTTATTTTATATACACTTGAGAATTAGCAGTTAGACTCCATCTCTTATGAATGGGAAGCAAACATTCAGCTGAAGAGGCGTTCCCTTAGGAGCATGAAGCACAGAGCAACCACAGTCTAAGAAAGCGAATTAGCAAAAATCTGGCATGCATGCAATGAATGTGCACCTGTAAGAACTGAGCAGAGACTTTTTCAAATACTTTCTAATTTCTACCTCCAATCAGTCAAACTTCAAATAGCTTGGAAGTACATACCTGAAATTCAAAAATTTAATTTCACATCATGAAACTGGCAAAGCTGTACACAAGCCAACTCAAGTTTTCATTGTTGCGAGACAAATGCAATTCCCAAACTACAGATCTCAATATCTACTGTTCTTCTAGATTGTAATTACAGGAAAATTTCAAACATGATTGACACTTTACCTGATTAGAATGGGTAACTATAAGAGTTCGTTGTTCTGGGAAATTATGATAAAGATTAGATATTATCTGGACTGCTACATCAGTTTTTCCAGTACCAGGTGGACCCACCACCTAAAACCAAACAAACAAACACAAAAATTAAAACCAAACAAAAATTTAATACACAATTTATCAGAATACTGCTCAATAAAAAAACCAGAGTCAGCTGGGGAAGAAAAAACCCAGAACAATCTCATAAGTCACTGACATTATATGGCTTTGGTGAACTTCCAGACCAAATACAATGTATCATAAAAGACCCATTCAGACCAGTTAGGCAGATCCCTGACTAAGAGGAATATCTCAATCCAGCACATGAGCTACTAATCAGTTTCACAACTCATGAAAACAGACCTCCTCAGAGAAAAAAGGTAGTTTAGCCTCAGAGTATGGCTAAACATGGGGGAAACTAAAAAGAGCATGAAGACACACAATTAAAGAAGAATAAGGTGAGACGGACATAAAGAACAGGAAAATAAAGAAAAAAAGAGAGTTTCCTTTTATTCCTATGATTCCTTTTATTTGCTCAGAAATCTACAACTGATGACATGGACATATAAAAACAGTTAATGTTTTCATAGACTCAATTACACCAACATTCCAAAATCGACACCTCAGGTATCCAAGTATTATAGAGCATCTCAAAATAATTTTTTCAGCATTAAGAAGCACAGAATGGCAGTTTTCATAAGCATCTACACATAAAATTAGAAATTGCTATGAAATCATTCTTGCTTTACTTAAAGACTCTCCAACCACTGAAAAAGTAAATTCAGTTGCTGTGGAAAGTCCTCAGCCACTGAAACACAGGATACAGAGGTATGTGTTGTAGTACAATTTTGTGAAGATGGGAGGATGTTGAACCGTTGTATGTTAATTTTTCATATCTTTAAACTATTAACAGAAGTTAACTCAGCAAGGCTACAGCAAGGGGCATTACTAGTATTTTGTTGAACGTACCTAAAGCCAGAATTAAATAAATCAGAGTATAGAATCCTTAAAAACATTCTTACCATGCTTAAAAACATTCTTACCATAGTTAGTCCAGGTTGCATTCCTGCACGTATGGCTTCAATCTGAGTATGGGTAAATTGAATAGTATTGCTGTAACAAAGCAAAACAAGATCAGATAATTGACAGATTTTGCCAACAGTTTTGATAAAAGCAATTATTTTAACAAGTTTTGTTTTAATTAATTGGTTATATCTCTTGCACACTTGCAAACTTTTGCATAAATTAAATCAGCATTACAACTATCTTCTTTCTAGATACAATAGTCTTGTAATTTCTAAGCAAGATAGTAAATCATGTTGTCCATGCGACAACAAATTAATCACAACTAAAGGACTGTTTTCTTTAGACTGTTTTATTTGCAGAGAATGCTGTAAAATTATTTAGGTATCACTTTGCTAATATTCAAAGACCTGAGACAAAAAACACTGGAAGACAGTATTTCTCACTGTTCTTCAAGGGACTTTTTTAACACATAGGGGATAATAGTTTGATTTAAATATAAAACAAACCAGTCTCATTTCTGAAAATGAACTGCTATGCATGCGTTACCATTTTAAAATAAGTTCTCGTCCATTTATTACCGTTTTGGTTGATTATATGGATATGGTCCCCTGTTTGGAATAACATGAGGCTCTACAACCAGTGTTTTAGCTTCTTCAGGGTTTTCTTCATTTCCATCCTCTTTTCTTTTCGTTCCTTTACCTCCCTTTATTGGGAAAGTTATCCTGTAACACATAATTTAAGGTTACACTTCAACATGTTCACTATGACACAGACTGTCTTAGAAGGTTATAAAGAAAGATTTTTCTCTCACCATCAAGACAAACTTTCTCACAATAGGGAAACAAGTGCTGCAAATGACAAAGTTTTAATGAGAATAAAGAGAAGAAATGGCAAATAAATTTATGAAGCTGATTAGACAAAAAGTATGTCAAAAGGACTCGCTTCATAACTCGAAAAACCAGGAGCAGTGCTGAGAGCCAGCTGGAAGAACACTGAAGACAAAAATTTCATAAGTGAAAATGGAAGGGACAGGAGAAAAGTTATCAAAGAACATAAGATATGCTAATGTTCTAAACTGCTCCAACACATGAAGCCTTTTATCCTCCCATTTCAATTTTTTAATAGCCTTCTGTACATATATTAGTAAGCTTCTCTAATTCAGAAACAAATCACAGGTGAAGGAATCCCTATGCCTATCCAATTATCTAGAGACAAAAATGCAGATACCTATAACAGTAATAATCTCTTAGTCTCTTTACAGGACAAATGTAGCAGTAGGAAGAGCAATAGCTCTTCATAAAGAGCAGTATCTGTCTCAATCTATGAACTGAAAATGAACAATAGGTCATCGAGGAAAACTGTGTGCGAGATCTTTCCTTGATACCATCAGACTATTTTTATATCATTATATAGTGTTGGTGCCTTCTCCACACAAATTCTCCATGTAGTCTTTCCAAAAAAAAGCTTGGAAGATTACCTCCCTGCTTTTCAAGATTCAATTTTGCCATGATAAAAGCTGACTGGTGTAGGGGAAAGCAATCTTTTCCCTTCCCAGATTTATTCCTTCAAAAGGAAAAGATGTAGTTTCTTCAGCTGAAGAAACTGGTCTCCAATACTATGCACTGTGAAACTCAGTTGCCAAAGTTCAAGGAAGTGCACGAGGAGGAAGAGAACTGCCAAGTCTAAAAATGTTGGACAACAGCATCGCTGCAGCAAAACGAGTAAATCTCATTTAGCTACCTAAGATAGGCATCCTATTTCAGAAACCATTTCTAAAACAAAACATGCAATATGGGACTTCAGATTTAATCCTCTGTGTTGATTGAATGGTGTTTCCAAAAGCTGAAATTTTAACTGATCTTGAAATTGCTGTTCTTAGCTTGTTTTAATGAAACATGTAAGGAAACTATATAATTAAAATTCTCTAGGCTGACCTTGAGGAGGCTAGATACCATAATGCAGAAGTGAATACTTTGTGTCTTGATTCCATCTCATTGTTTTGTTTTTTCCATATATTCCACAGGCTGATCCACAAGCAATGCTCTGATGCATTTTTGTACAGAACAGAACAGAAGCTGGTCCTGGGTCTAACTGTAGTAGTTAACTCTATCATGTAATTATCTAAAACTTAACATATCCACATCTTTTCTTAAAAGACAGAGCATGTCCCTTCAACTCCTGAACATAACTCCACCTGACAACACATTTCAGCAAGAATACCAGACCAGGAGTACTTCAAATATTGAGATCACCTGAAAGGGGGTACATGCAGAAGTGGATTGTCCACAGTGACTTTAACATTGTATCCAGGAAAGCTAGCTTTTAAGTGATCAATGGACAGGAAAGTGTCATTAAAATCCAGAGTTGCAATCTGATTTGGCATTTTTGAATAGTGTGCACTACTTGGGTCTCCATATCCAAGAATGATGTCATGCAGCCAGTCAGGAACCACACAATCTGTGTTCATCAAATTCCTAATAGTCTCCAGAAGAGCCTGTAAATGAGAAAAAAACAGAAAAAACAGGATTGGAGAGACTGACTTTTCGCCAAGCAAAAATCATAAACAAGATCAATCAAATCTGTTCTAAGATGATAGAATGTAACTCTTTAATTGACAGGTGTTTGGTTAGATTGAGTCAATATACAGACAGTGTATTTTTGCAACAAAACACCAGTATCAAAGCACAGAATTCTTAAACTAACCTGTTAGTAAAGAGCTAGTAAAAATGACCATAATCACCAGTAAAGTTTTCCTTCCAGAACAGTAACAGCAGGAAGAAAAGGTATAGAAACCCTCACGCAACTTAATGTTTTCTCTTACATCCCTATAAATTTCATCCCTGCAGTCATCTTAAGCTTCCTTTCAAACATTTGCTCTTCACCCCCAAATTAATTTATCTATTAATCTGTGGTTTTGTCAGTTTTCTCTCCTTTCCTCTCTTGTGAAAACACCAATGCTCCAGATCCTGGACTTGCACAGAGGGGGTGCTTTTTAACTCAGAGGTAGCTGAACTTTAGCCTTCCTGTTAAAGGGCTACCTCAGTGGCAAGTCTTCAACAACCACCGCACTTGAAACCTGGTATTAGGACACCATGTATCTGCTCTTCAGCAGCAGAAGGAACACAGGATACCAGATCTGCACTGGTTTCCAGATCCTCCAACTTACCATGCCAGCAAACATGGATACAAATGCATGGAAAATACAGTGCATCGGTAGTCCACACCAGAATATAATACAAAACCTCCAAATGCCCATCTTGCAAAAGAACTGTCAGTCAAATCAAAGTATAGAATTTTATTCTGACAGTCTACATTTACATATCTATCTCCAAAGGGTAGGTTTCTCTGCCCTTTTCTTGCTTTTGTTGTATCATTCAAGGAATCAAGTAATTTGAACATCATCCCTGCTTAGTCAACTCCTATTAAGGTCCTGATTCTTCCTCTCTAATCAGCATGGTGAGACCACATCAGAAGTGCTGTATCCAGTGCTGGGCTTCTCAGGAAAAGAGACACAGACATAATGGAATGAGTCCAGCAAAAGCCGCTATGATGATTAAGGGATTGGAGAATCTGTTGTATGAGAGGCTGAGAGAGCTGGGATTGTTTAACCTCAAGAAGACGAAACTCAAGGGGCGGTGGAAAATTTTATTAGATTGTGTAAACAAAAAAGATAATGGGAGGAAGTAAGGTCAGTGGAACGAGAGTCCACTCAGTAGTGCCCTGTGAAAGGACAAGGAGCAATGGACACATACAGGAAATTCCACTTTAATACATCAAAATGTTTTTACTGTAGGGGCAATAGAACACTGGAACAGGTTGTCTAGACCGGTTATGTAGTCTCCATCACTGGACGTATCCAATTCCAACTGTACAAAGTCACAAGATCTTGAGCAACTTGCTCTAGCTGACGGCTTTAAGCAGGGCTTGGACCAAATCATCCCTAAAGGTCCCTTTAACCTCAACCATTCTCTGAATCTGTTCCTTCTAATCATAATCATGCTGTGGATTTTGTGATAGCTCTGTAAAGTTACTAAGTAGAAGGCATCTTAGCACTTCTGAAGCCTGAAGGTCCTGGTATTACTTCAAAGATATATGGATGGATGAGTCCCATATTAACTAAGAGTATTTATATTTTTGTTGCAAATATAGAACAAGTACTTCTGGCTTAAACATATATTAAGCACAGCATAATATGTTTGTGCTAAGAAAAGCACAAAGAAATCAGAAAACATTGCTTTTTCAGGTATGTTGTATGAGAGGGATGATCAGCTTCTCAGAGGAAGCATGAGAAACATGTGCCTAAAAGGTAACGTGCTGCTTCTACAGCACATTACATCACAAAAACTTTGCTTGAGCTTTTCAAAAGTAATTTCTATGCATGTAAAAATAGTAAGATTTGTTCTTGTAAGAACTAACACTACTCACCAATTGTAGTGACATAGTGGTGTCACCTCCAGCAAACACACTGCATTTGCACTTTCTCTGCTGTCTCATCCGCTTAATTTACTAGGACTGCAAAGGAGTTCCCTTGTCTTTTCTCCTACAAGCTCAGCTTTAAACTTCAAGCTGCCTTCTATCTGCTCAGTACACTGCCCACACTAATCACAGTGTTCTTTTATCCAGCTGAAGTTAGAAAGGTTTGCAACTGACATGGAATGCAGGCACCTAAACTGGTAGCAATGTGATAATTGTGGAAATACCTTAGTTTGTCTTGAAAAATGAATGTATGAGACTTTAGGAAAAGCCAGCATAGAATGGTTTGCACTGGGATTTGCGTGAAAATTAGCTGCAAGAATACAGTAAAAATTTGAAAGCTCCACTCACATTTAACAGCAATGTTGAGCAACCTTAAGCATTCACTGCAGCACTTTCCCTCTCACTTCACATCATATATGAATGAAAAAACACATCTACATTCTGGCACACCAGGAGGCTTTGGCAGAGGGTATTTGTACTTGTAATGTAAAAGGAACCTGCCACAGACACACAATATAAACAATAAGTTGTGTTCTTTCTAACGTATTTATAAAGGACTCTCTATGAAGTACTTTCAGTATAGCAACCCACAGATGGATGGCACCACAATGGTCTATGCAGGCTGCAAATTACTGTTTCACATCAGAGGCATCTTTCTAGATACAGGAAAAAAAAAAGGTCCAAGTCTTCCTGCCTGCCTCTTTATCCATTTACACAGAACTTGCTCAGAATCCTTTAAAATGAAAATAACTTTAATTATGCAATGCATTATTTGAAGGCACCAAAAGAAAGGCAGTTTTTCATTCATGTTGCATTTTCATAATGGAAAACTCAAGGAACATTAAAGATTCAGAGGTCTAAAGAGCAAAGAAACTGAGTAAGAAATATTTTTAGGTGTACAAAAGTATGCACCCTCACAGCGAAAAAGGCCAACAGCACCTTGTGCTACATTAGGAACTTGCCCAGCACGTCAAGGGAGGTGGCTCCTTCCTTGCTGCTCAGCACTGTTGAGGCCGAATCACAGAATGGTTCTGGTTGGAAAAAACGTTTAAAGCTCATCTAGCAATGAGCAGGGCATCTTCAACCAGAGCAGGCTTCTCAGAGCCCTGTCCAACCTGTCCTTGAACATTTCCACGGATGGGGCCTCTACCACCTCTCTCGGCAACCTGTTCCAGCGTTTCACCACTCTCATCATAAAATATTTCTTTCTTATATCTAGTCTACATCTACCACCTTTTAGTTTATAAACATTACCCCTTGTACTATCACTATTAAAAACTTTGTCCTCATCTTTCTTACAAGCTCCCTTATTGAGAGAGTGCAATAAGATCTCCCTGGAGCCTTCTCTTCTCCAGGCTAAACAACCCCAACTATCTCAGGCTTTCTTCATAGGAGAGCTGCTCCATCCCTCTGATCATCTTCACGTCCCTCCTCTGGACTTGCTCCAACAGGTCCTTCTTGTGCTGGGGACCCCAGAGCTGGATGCAGCACTCCAGGTGGGGTCTTACTAGAGCAGAGCAGAGGGTAAGAAGCATCTCCTGTGACCTGCTGGCCACCCTGCTTTTGATGCAGACCAGGATGCAGCTGGATTTCTGGGTTGTGAGTGCACACTGTCAGCTGACGTCAAGGTTTTCATCCACCAGTACCTTCAAGTGCTTTCCAGCAGGGCTGCTCTCGATCTGACTCCAATGCACAATAAGAAATTCATCCAGTGATCCTCCCAAAAGCTAACAGGTTCCTCTTATTTTCATATTTTGACTGGTTACTCCTTTTCTTACAGTTCACTATTACATTAGGTAACAAAGCATTCCACATACTCCCTGAACCCAAAAGGCCAAATCTGTAGGCGTCCTGTTAAAAGACTGAAATTACAAACTACTGTTTCATTATACACTGAAGCAAAGTAGCAGTGTTCCGATTTTCAATTAGTTCAAGAGTTATCTGCAAGTGAAAGTTATCACCAGCTGACATGCTCTAGCCTCCTGAAGGGAAAGCCTGCTTTGCCACCTGAAAAGCCTAACTACATGCATGTAAAATAAACACATCTCAGTACCGACAGCATATTCAGACAAACTCTTACCTAAGAGTCAAGCAGCAAGTACCTTACCTTGAAATTGTTTTCTTTTGGTTTTCTTCTCATTATTATATTAAATGTCTCATAAACATCTTCTGCTCCATTTTGGATTGTATTGGTCATGTCTTGCTGATACTGGTTTGGGTCCAGAAATACTCTGTATGTTCTGCAATCACCTTTAAGTCTTGGTTTGGGTTCAGGTCCTGCCCATAATGAAACAGCAAAATTAGAATTTGAGTTAGTGCTAAAAGCATATTATCATTCAAATAAGTGATCTGTAATTGTTTCTCAAATGAAATTTAGACAAACTCAGATGATGAAACTAATTTCTGTATAGCATTAGCAACATCTTCTTTGCATTTTTCTAGTAGTTTTTGAATAGGATCTATTTTATTCCTAAACCTAAAACATACTGGATTTATTTAATTAACGTAACTCCATCAGATTTTACCAGAGGAAACCGGTTAACTTTTCTCAGGCTGCTTATAGAATTGTCTTGGTTTTTCCAAGTAGGTAATGAATTCAATGAGCATTTCTTAATAGAGAGGAAAGTTATTAATTAGGCTGTTAAAAATAAAAAATAGAGAGAGAAAAAAAAGATAAATCTTTTGAAGAAGTTTTGGTATATCATACCTTCTTCAATAACACGCCCCTTCTCATCTAACATGCCCTGAATTTCACAGCCTCTGACATACACCAGGCCAGTCTGCTCAACAAAAGGTTGTCGTCGGTCAAACTTGGTGCCATAAGGTTGCATGGGACGCACCGTAATCAAAAAGCAGACGTCATGCTTGCGCAGACCTGACCACCAAAAGGAACATTCAGTGATTTGATTGACTGGCATTTTCCTTACAAGTTCCTGAACATATATATAACATATATATGATTTAATTTCTTCTAAATAAAACCCCACCTGTTTAGAGAATAATGTCTTCTATTTCAAAATATGCCTTGAACTTAACGGATACAGAACCATATAACCCGTATGTCACATAATGCCAGATGTAAGAAGCAGAAATTGAATGCTTTTTGCATAATAACAAACATACTTATTTCAAGATTTTTCTTCTCCCAATAATCTTACTTCAGTTACACTACCTAGATATTTTCAGTCATCTCAAAAGAAGTGTGTCATTAATCTCTTATTCTCATCGCCGCCTTCTGGATAAACCTCCAATTCATTTTTTCTTTTTTTGTTTTTACAAAAATTTAAGTGCAGTGCCTAGAACTTGGCACAAAATCCTAAACCAAGTTAGTTATCTATTTAATAGGTTAAAAAGTCACTTAACCAAGTTACTTGTTTACTGCGTTACATTCCAGTTTATAAATCCCAATACGACTCAAGGTTTTTTCCTTTTTCCCTCAGCAGTAACATGATGTTGGGAGTCACATTCACTTCTGAGCAATGATGACCTCAGATCTTTCCATTATCTGCCTGGTAAGTTATTCCCCCAACATGCATTTGTGCAGTCACTTGTTCTTGCTTAATAATCATCTTTGTTGAACTTCGTCCTACTTTTAAAATGCCACTTCTCCAGTTCACTAAGGTAATTCTGAACACTAAACCTTTTCCCCAGTACATCTCCAGATTCTCACAGATCTAAGGCATCTTCAAAATCCAGAAAACATCTGTATTTTTCATGAGACAAATAGTTTCTCTTTATGCACCAGATATTATTAAACAGAACGTAGTTCACCAAGATCCTGTTATGTCAGGTAATGAATTATTCATGAATTCGTCACCTCAGTTTTGATTAATTTTTTTTTTTAAATCATAGAGGCTGTTCTAGTATTTAAAAAGCTAGATGCATCACTATATAGATACCTTTAGTATAGTGAATTCTCTGCCATCCTCCTAGATTTTCTACTTTAACAGAAATCTACAGTCCCAAACTTGTATCTGCTTATTTATCGCATAGTCCAGCTTTAGCATTTGTGCCACGTGACCTGTAATCACACTATGCAGCTCCAGCACATTTATCAGGTTTCTCTAACAAACGAGAAAGGAGTGACATTTACTGATAATACAAGTACAAGTGCATGCTTCTATGTCACTTGCCAACACGGTCAACTAAAGTTCAAATCCCCAAGCAAAAGAAGTGTGCATACTTATAAGAAACAGAATTTGGTACAGTCAGCACTTCGTAACAACATTCAAACATACTGAAAACTGCTAAAATGAATTGAATTAAATCAAAATCTGTCCTCTCTACTTGTACATGAGACAGATATCACATTCCCCATACTTTTCAATATGACATTATTAGCATACCCATTATTTATAATGCTAAATTAACTTTCCACAGTCCCTGTAAAGGACAGAATTCTACAGCTGGTAACTGAATTACATCAGCCTGAAATTGAAAACATTCTGTTCTCTATGAACACCTAAGTACTTTAATAATTTCAACCTTCACTTCAGGGAAGCATAAACTTCTTAAACTTGGAGTCTGAGTGACTGACTTTTAAACAGTGTATTAGGATTGACAAAGCTGTACCTTGGATTAAAACCCCCTTTTCTTACAAGTAAGATTACATCAAAATGTATTTTTATGATCACCTATTTTGAGCACTTTACTTCAAACAATGTTAAATACCTTCCCATTCATCTTTGATGTTATCTCGGACATTCAAATTAATTGTAACATCTGCTCTTACTCGCATGGGCCAGTTTTCACCAATATTGGGCTTAGCCACCTCCACCACTGTGAAAGAGACAATGGGTTGTGCCATCCTAGCCCATCCACCAAAGACCACACCTCCATATTCTGATAACCTAAGAAATAAACCCCGAAGTTTTGTTAGTCATTATCTGATAACAGATTCAGTTCTTTTTTAAACTGTGAAACTATTTACCACACAGTACATTCTAAGACAAAAGCAGAATTCTTAGCTTTACATGCTACTGAGTTAGACTCACATAATCCTGCATTTTAGAATCTAAGTATAACATGAACTGACTTACATTTCAAAAAATAAAGGCAGCTTATGCTAGCATTAACCTTACAGAGACAAAAGAAAAAGCAACTACTGCGTATAAAAGATATCACACCAAATAAACCCTTTAAATCTAAAGAGGATTAAAATGTGGCAGATGGCAAATTCAAGAATACTCAGTAACACTTCTCACAAACCAGAGAAGTTTATGGTAAGTTTCCAGATTTTGTAATGTCAGCCGAGGCTTAGTACTCACAGAAAACTAACTCATCCTTCTTAACACCAAAGGTTGGTTGTCAGCATCCAACATACTGCCTTTAACACACCTACAGGGATACATATCCACAACACCCTTAAAATATCACCCCTAGGGATGGCAACACCTTATGGAAGGAAGAAGTATAAAATACAGTATCTATGTAATAATTTTAAACACATTTGTTACTACGTATTTAGTATACACACAGTATCGGTTATTAATTCTCAAATGCACTCTGATTAGAACAGAACTGATTGGTTTGCACCAGTTAATAAATATTACCATGGCTTCATTCTACTGACACTATCTTCAATGTCTTGTCTGATCTCATAGGTGGACTCTAAGCGGAAAAGATTGAAGTTCCTCAGCAGGTAGTCATGGAGAGTCAGAAACTGTAGATTCAATTTGGGAAGTGCAAGACAGCCTAAGGGTTTAAGGGCAGAAGGGAAGAGGTATTTGGTGGATAAACAAAAAGAAGATTAATTACTATACTGTTTCTATGAATTCATACACACATTTTTGTTCAACTGCCATAGCTGTTATCCTTGGAGATTCTAAAACCTACCCCTTTTATCAATATGCACCTCTAAAAACCACATATCAGTCAGGTTCTCTCTAAATGAACCTGCACAAGATTGCACGAATTTTCATTCTTCTAGCAGTAATACGGTGAACTCTTTAAATATTAAATCCATCCATGTATTCGGACTATAACAAAATTGATTTTATAAAAATTAAATGCAGGGCAAAGTAATGGTCTTTGGAAATGCAACAATTAAGTTAGCATTAAATAATGATGAAAAATGCTCATAAACTAATAAACCCCATGCTATATCCAACAATTCTCCAATTCCCATGCCTTATGTTTATTAGATGCCACAAAAACCATTAACGTAGAAAAAAGATTTAAGTCAAGAAATAAAATTTTAATACACAAACCTAAAGCTTCTGTTACTGGTTTGCTTTTTTAATGAGAATGAAAAACATAGTAAGGTTAGATCTAACTACACAAGGAGTATTAGAACTCCTAGACAGGTCCTGAAGCTTCCATCGTTTTAGGATAGTCTTAGATGCAAATTTTCCTTAATTAAAATTCTGTAACTGTAAGTTACTCATTTAACATTACTGGACTACTACTCTAGTTTGACACCTGTGTTTAAGACGTGAGGTCTTAAACAAAAGCATCTCGCTTTTGTAACTTGCAATATTACTGTTAAAACGTTTCACTGGTATAGGTACTACATATTGGCTTTCACATGCACTAAGATACAACAGCAGTGAAGAAAGGCAGCAGAACACAGTAATTTCTATTCCGGAAAGCCCGATGGTGATAAAGTACTTTAACACATTTTCCCAACACCAAGTAACAAACCTCGTCCTGTAAAGCTAGTTATATGCACAAAGGGCAGGGTGTGAAGCAACACCTCTTTAAGGCTGCACAGTATTTATCAGACAGATACCCTTCTTCCCTCATTTTCTAAAAGAAAGTAGAAACAATACTCCTATCCTTCTTGGGTTAAATTACTCTTACCTAAGTTTTAGACCAAAGTAATTTAGCTACTTTTAAGAACACAAAAAACCCCCTTCAAGACCACAAAACCAAAACCATCTTGTTTGAAACGAGGGCTGGAGAATAATACATGGAGATTAAATGAGAAAGTATAAACTAAACTAAGAAAAGCAAAATAAAAAGCACTTTTAACAGCAACAGAAATACTTCACAACAGCACCATCAATACAATAATTGCAAAAGAGTTCACCACAGGAGGAAATGTTTCCACCATCAACCACTGTTACTTGCCAAAACTACATTTCATCATTAACAAAATTTCTTTAATGCATTATTAAAAAGTCACGAAACAGGTGTGATGAGCTGCTCTTTCTCCTCCTGCCCTCTCCTTCTCTCCCCCACTGTAACACATATATTGCCATTAATATATTTGGCCAATAAAACATAAGCACACAGCGCATGAAAGTCAGCCTCCCAATACAGTCTATATGACAGTAAAGCTACCCCGACGTGTATTTAAGAATCTGACTGTTTCAGAGCATTAGAATACCTATGTGTTGTTCACCGAAATAAAAAAGAAAATCTAAAAAAAAACTTGGTTTACATATTAATTTCCTAGAAATTACAGCAATCTCCCTGGTTTAGGGGTTTTTTACTTTGTTTGGTTTGGGTTTGGTTTTTGTTTTTGGAAGGGGGTGCTGTCAATTTTTTGTTGCCTTTTTTTTAAAAAAAGATTAAACATAATCAGCAGATCTATGCTTCAGAAGAATCTGAATCAGCTTTTAACTAATTGCATCATACTAAATATAAGTACTTTCTCTCTTCTTGGGCAGATCTCTAGATAACATTTGTATCATATCTGTTAGGGAAAAGATCTTTTGTTGCCTATAGCCCTGCCTATCTAAAGGGGTCATCTCTTTCTTTTCATTAATACTCGTTTCACAGAGAATTTATCCAAAGAGACTAACTTATGCTAAGCAGCTGAACTTAAAGCTTATACCTATGCAAAAAAACCCCTCTGAATCAAAACTACATGGAGAAGGGTATGGAATACTCGCTGCTAAAACCTGAAACTAACTTTATACCAGTCTTTGAAGAGATATGTTATTTGATATTTCCACATTCCAAATTAAATTTTCACATTCCTAATAAAATTTCTCATGATCTATATTAACACAACAGTTTTTAAAAGTAGCTAGACAAAAATACATGTGCTGTTTCTTGCAAACCTTAAAATTACATAATTCCTGTCTGCAATACCTGCAGTTTGCTTCCTTGATCATGAGCACATTAGGTTCTCAATTTAGTCACCCTTCAGTGATTATGTGTACACTCCTACCGTGAAATAGGAGTAAAATAAATAATGTTAATTTTCTCCCATTACCATCCTTTCCCCCCCCTCCTTTTCAGAAAGGCTTTCTTGAACATACTTACAAGCAAAGCACAGACCAGCTTTTCTGTTGCTGTTTCCAACCTGTTTCACCTTACAGTAACTACCTGTGCCTCAGCTGGTAGTATAGCACATCTGTTATCCAGAAGCAAATAAAAATCTATGTATAAAAATAGATTTTTTGGTTTTTCTTTAAATC
This sequence comes from Ptilonorhynchus violaceus, assembly GCA_013397565.1. Classification (NCBI taxonomy): domain Eukaryota; kingdom Metazoa; phylum Chordata; class Aves; order Passeriformes; family Ptilonorhynchidae; genus Ptilonorhynchus; species Ptilonorhynchus violaceus. Next base: position 435,724 of record VZRJ01004883.1, on the reverse strand, counting down.
CACTATACAATTGCTAACAATTTAACCTCAGAGTTCCTGATTCATAACTGAAAAAACCCCCCTGATCTTACTCTAAGATACTGCAGGATGCCAAAGTACCATGTATAAATTTCTTGGACAGAATAAACATAATACATCAGAACTGCTTTTTTTATTGCAGCATTTACTGTTCTGTTCAGCATTTACTGAACTACTAATCATACCTTCTCCAGAGTAATATTCAGTTGGTACAATGTTTTCATCCCAAATAATCTTCTCTGTGGGATAAAGAGGCATCTGGTTGAGTTGCTGAATTTGAGATATTCGTCGCTCATGACGGGAAACCTAAAGAAAGGATGCATTTCAAACTTCTTTAAGTCAATAAGGAACAATAACGCTATTTTTGAAACACACACACTTAATTCATAAGACTGCTGGTGGTCACTTGCATTTTCTCTTTTAATTTTTTTTTTAATTAAATATTTTAATGTAACCAAATGCTCAGAGTGAAACCAGAAGACGAAAAACAACATAGTCCAACTACTGGTCGTTGTACTAGAATGAAACAATCATTTGGCTATTCAGCAGACCAAAAATGGCACAACAGAACTGAAAATATCCAGTCAAGGCTCAGCACAGAATCAACTTCAAATAAAACTATTTTTACTTTCTAATAAACATATGGTCAACAGCTAACTAACACTGCTCAAAGTTAGTCTTTATTCCCTCTTTGGGACACAAAAAATCTATTCAATATTACAACATGTCATCTGAACAAGTATCTCTCCATGGCATCTACAGGCATCATATCTCTATCATCCCTCTAAACCTTAGAAAACTACATGAACAATTTTTTAAGAAATCAACAACCACAAAACAAGCTTATGAAAGAGATTTTAAGAAACAGCTATGCTATTCTAATACCGATATCAGATTAGAAGCCTACAGTAATACTGGTATACCTTGAATATCCAAAAAACCATGATGTGCACCAAATAATACTTCAAATTTGTTTGAGGCCCAAATACTGAATATCTAGATCTACTTTAGCAATTTTGTTGGTTTTAAATGGGACAAAAAGGTTACAAAATAAAGAGCAAAAACTTTTCCAGAAGAACTCAAAACTATTGCCAAGAATCTCCTTATTAACCTTTACAATTACACCAAACAAACACATATTAGCTTCTCATGGAAACTATATTTATGAATAGGCATTTTCAAATACTTAATTTATATAGTTTTAAACCCCATCTTAATATGCCATTTACTGCTACAATGCTGCTGTGGTTCACAGGCGGTTCAGCAAAACGTCCTAAATGACTGTTTTACTACAGTGTAGTTGTTGGATGTACCTATGCCTTGATTTTTCAACAGAAAAAGTCTAAGCAGCATTAACTATGCTGTTACCAGCAATTCCAGCAGAAACTCCTTTTCGTGGCTCGTGTCCTCCCCTTCGGCCAGCGGCGGCAGCAGGCACAGGTACGACGCCACCTGGTGGAGAACGTTGGAGCTGCACAGCGAAAGGAAAAAAAGAAGCCTCTGTCACACTGAAACCAGAGAGGGCACTTACCGCACCGTCTTTTTCCTTAAAAAAAATTCCAACTGTCTATTTTGACCAGAGACCAACCATTACGGATCAGCCCTTTAAGTGAAGTTTGAGTATAAGGTGTACACTGAACCTCTCACCTACAATAAACATGGCAAGGGATGAATATTTTTTATTGTTTCAAGACACAGAATCAAACAACAAAGCGCATGTTGCCTTTATCAAAATTTCTACTGCTATCCTTTTACTCATAGAATTTACCATATGGTACAGTTAATACAGTGGCATACTTTCAAGATTTCTGTTGTAGTTCTTCTACAGAACAGAGTAAAAAGAAATAAACTAAACAAGTTAGACGTTAACTACTGCAAGTAGTTGCGACAACTACTTTAAGCAGCTAGCTTATTTTCCAAAAAGTTAGTACTTTCTCACATTCGTTAGAATAAAAGAAAAATAAAGTTATTTTTCATTACTAGTGGACCCAAATTCTCCCTGTCTCTCTATTTCAGCAGATGTAAAGGCACCATGACAAGTCAGAAGAAACTGGTAAGTCACATGAGAATGCACATGAGAAGTCAGAAAGAAAAAGAGGCTAGAAATTTGTTACATTAAATTGTATGAGAACAATGAACTTCAATTTCAATTTGATAACTTACCTAAGGGGTCCAAACAACTTCATCAATGCGTCACGAGTATCTACTGCAGCTACATTTGAGAGTGCAAAGTCATATAACTCTGGGAAATGTGCAAATGCTGCTCTCTACAAAAGATCCATGCACAAACATCGGATGTAAGCATACTAATAAAACAATTTAATAACAGTTTAAATATTTAGAAAAAAGCATAGCTGCTTCTGATTCATAATAAGCACCACTCTATAGACCCTACCAGGACAGAAATAAAAGCGAGAGGAAATCTCCATTTTTCTTAACGCCTTCTATTTGTTACTCCTGGACTTCTGACACAGTGTCTTTCTTATACACCCTTCTATCAGCATTTGTTGTCATTAAAATAAAACATAAGGGAGCAGATATGTAGCTTTGCAGGTGACTAAGAAAAGCAAGGAACAAGTTTAATTTAACCATGTTTCCTTGAATTGTTCTGTTGAAACTGATGGGAACAATTCTGAAAAGCACACACTGATTTACTCCTACATACAAGGGACCACTGCTGCCGCACATGAGCACACTGATCTTGAGGAAATGCTGCCACCTACTGCATCATCACACGGTTCTACAGCATTCTGCTTTCCCTTCTCAACAGATCTAACAGGAACAGCTCATCTCGGTAACTTCAAGTTCAAAGTGCTGATGTTTTGCCGGAGCATATTATTTAGTGACAGTCACATCCACCACACTGAAGCATTACATCTCTAATATGGTATTGGCAGTCAAGCTAAAACTATTCCTGTGACTCAACAGTCACAATCAAAGTTTGATTGGGGAAATAACCTCATGCCTATTTCAGATGCAAATTAGACTAGAACAACAAAACCAAATCCTCTGTCTCCCATAAGCACTTCATCATCTGCCTACCTGTAGAGAAGTAATTCTGTCATAGTGAATTGTTGTCATCTCATTCTCTGTCAAAGCATTTCCAGTCTGATCATTGATTTCAAAGCCAGTGTAGAATTTTAGCATATCTAAAAGCTGAGACATCATCAATATAAATTAGTGGATTAACAATAAGAGACACCCTATACAAAACCCCCCACAATTTAAGAGGACAAATGCACAAAGAAGAGCTCCTCCAAGTTCTAAAAGAAATGGACTAAGGAGTGGTATTAAATTTCATGCTTGGCTGATGCATAAAATAATTTTGGTTAGGTATCTCACCTGCAAGCCATCGAAATTAGAAGTATAGTCCACAACCAATATGGTTTCTTTATATACTAGGACTTGAAACTGAAACTAATCACACTAAGGTGATCCAGCCAGAGATTCAGTGAGTCACTGAACCCAACTTACGGCTTGCTGCTACCAAAAGGGAGAGGTCTTGCACCCTTCTGTCCTCTGTGATGGCAGCTCTGAAATTCATCCTGCATTTCAATGGGATTATTTAACTTGGAGGAAGAAAATTATTCAGATGTGCTGCTGGCTTTGTGTTCCATCAATACTGACCCTCAGAGAAAATGAACAAGGGCCAGAGATGGGGGACAGCAAGCAGCAGGAAAAGCAGTTGAGATGCAGGAAAGGGGACAGATCCTCAGATCCTGCTACAAATAAACAACATACTAGCTATGACCGAGTAAACTGAAGGATGGGACTGAAAAACTTCTGCACTGTGGAACAGTCTGAAGTCAAAATGAACAACAGAAGAATGCACTGGTGACAACCTCTCCTCTGTGTGTGATAAAGCATGCCAGGAACTGCACTGCTTTCTAGCTTGTACTTTTAAGAACTTTTCAAAAACAGAAGCAGAAATATTACTCTGCTCTTGTGAGACCCCACCTGGAGTACTGTGTCCAGCTCTGTGGCCTCCAACCCAACAAAAAAAAGTGGACTTGTTGGAACAAGTTCAGAGGAGCTGACTACAGGGCTGCAGCATCTCTTCTATAACAACAGGCTGAGAGTTAGGACTGCTCAGCCTAGAGAAGAGAAGGCTCCACGAAGACCTTATAGCAGTCTTTACAGTATCTAAAGGGGGCAACAAGAAGGCTGGAAAGGGACTTTTCACAGGACATGTAGTGATAGTACAAGAGGGAATGGCCTTAAACTGCAGGAGGGTAGGTTTAGATTAGATACTAGAATGGAATTTTTTACTTTGAGGGTGGTGAGGCACTGGAACTGGTTGTCCACAGAGGCTGTGGATTCCCCATCCCTGGAGGTGTTCATGAACCAGGTTGGATGGGACTCTGAGTAACCTGGTCTAGTGGAAGGTGTCCCCGTACATGGCAGGATGGTTGGAAATGGATGATCTTTAAGGTCCCTTCCAACTCAAGCCTATGATTTCATGAAATGTAAGAGCAGTCACACACATAGGTACAGGTAAGAAGGAACTACTGTCTAAAGGATTTAAATAAATATGCAGTTTGCATCCAGAGAAAAACCTATCTTTAACAAACAAATACAAAACAAAACTGCAGCATTCAGAAACAAAACAAAGAAAGAAGTTATTTTAAACAACTTTTTATCTCACCTGGCAGAAGAGATGACCCTCTTTCTCTCTTTTAGCAAGACTAGACAGGTAACAGTGAACAACAAGATGGGAGTCATCCAACACTGTATTAAACCAGCGCCGTGTGGGAAGCAAAGCCTGTGGTAAATAACCTCACATTAATATAAGCAACTCTTCAAAAGGTAAGAAATCCCGGCTTCTCAGAATCTTCCATTTCAAGAATGCATATTAAGATAGATTGCTGCAGCTATTTGCGTATCTAATACCCTAACACAGGTATTAAAGCAGCATTTATGTATGTCAACACACTGGTTTTATGCAGGTAAACTGCTATGAACACAGTCTTTTTTGTAACTGGGAGCATGGCACAAACTTGCCATTGGTGAGTACTCATCCTGCCAGTAAAAAAAGAAAATTAAATAATTATTCTACTACTAAGTGTCTGTGTGCTACAAAAGATATGTCAAACTGCTTCAGCATTGTTTTAAATGTTTGTTTTCTATGCTAATTTCATTAATTTTAAGCTTGTCTTCCTCAAAATTGCCAACTGTTTCTTCTAAATATGATATAGTATCTTCTTTTCTTTGTAAAATACTCTAGCATTTTTCAAATCTTCAATAAAAACAAAATAGAGATCTTTTCAATGTAAATAGCTTAAGCTGCTGTATGTAGCAACTGTTGAACAGCAAGCATACAGTAATACACCACAATTTAAGAGAAAAATTAGTTGTTCTCTACAAACTGAAGTTAGAAAGCCAAAAAGCATCAACATGGTCTTTAGAACTAAGATGAAGAAAATGAAAGAATCTGTAGTAGAAAATGTTGATTGCCCCGCACAATGATTCCAGAAACAAACTCATAAAATCATAAGAACTCTCCATGGAATCATTACCTTCAAATTATCAAATCATCAGGTTTTGATGGCAATGTATGTATTGTAATACGAAACAGTAATATTCTGAAAAAGGCTTCAACACAAGTAAAAAGAGTCCATTCACACAGTACATGCTACAAAGGCAAGAAGACTTGGATTTACAGCTAATTTCTCATTTGCTTGTTCCAGTCAATTAAACAGGCTTTATAACCTGTCTGAATTCTAACCTTTCTGTAATACCTAGAGAGAAACAACATTAAATGGGCTGCCTCTAAGCACTCTGGCTAACAGACAGACTTCAGTTCACCTTCCAATACACATTTTCTCTTATAAGAGTATATTACATACACAAGACAACAAGCTCTAATTTATTCGTTCTATTGCAACTACAAGCACAGACTACTTAAGTGATTTAACAGAGGACAGCCTGAAGAAATTCAAGATCAAGGCATTGTTAAGTTCCCAGTGATACTGTTTCAGAAAACTCTATTTCAGAACGCCTTCTGAATCTGAAGTTTCTCTAAATAAATATCTACTCAAGCAAGAAATTGTAAATGAATGCCTTTTAATACTGGTACTGTGGTGTCTAGAATTTTCTCACTTCCTAAGTATCTCCTGAAAAATTTCACAAAACCTTGCTTCATCCCCTGTTACTCTGTAACAGACTGCAGATCACCAGACCAGGTACTTCTAAATTGCAAATTATGGTCAAACAGAAATAGTTTGCACTTTAGAACTACTGCTGCTTTCTGGGATTTAACCCTATAACACAAAAGATACTTTAAGTGATCTGTTTTGCATTGGGAATAATAATTCTGAATTATCCATAGCAGATTAAAGCATCACACATTGTCATCAATTGCCAGAATTATTACCACTATTCCAATAAAATTCCCTTCACTGAGCACTTTAGGATCCTATCTTTGTCTAAGAATTCATCTGGATTATCAACATTAGTGTTCAGTTCCCAATATGGATGCACTGCTACAACCTCCTGTTTACAGATGGAACACCACTATTAAGCAACCATACCAACCACCTGCTATTTGGAATAAGGCTGTAATAATTACTTTATGCATTTAAAACCTAGAAAAGTACATCTGAAAGCTGGCTGAATCAATTTAATAACTTACCTCAAGGTCAAGCATGAGTTCAATAAACCTCTCGCAATAGTGAACTTTGTCCATAGAAATAGGACCTAGATTAAAAAAAATATTTTTTTGAACTGATCCATGTCATAATATATTTACACTTGAACAATTCTTTAAAAATTAAATAAATGCTACAAATCTAACAGTATTAGTTTTAATCTTGTTAAAAACTAATTAAAACATTCTTCTCTTTCTGAAACAATCCTTTCTTACATTCAAAATTATTCTGGTAGCAATGAAAGAGTAATAGAGCCAGAATTTCAGGAGTGATTTTATCAACTTGTTGTTATGATATTATCAAAGGTTGAAAAACCTCGAGTGTGACAAGCAAAAATGCACACTTCCATGAGATATCACTGGCCCATTAAGCTTGTTAAAACTTTTAACGCCAGGTACTCAGAAAGACATTTTTAAAAGCTGCAATCAAGTTGTGTGCAAAAGGCATGGACCATATTCAAGGATACTCGGTGGTGACTACTAAGGGACCTTTAGAATCATGTCAAAACACACACAAAGTTTGTTTTAATGACTACATAATTCTTACAGACTGCAAAGAACTGTTAGTGTAAATCTTCCTAAAACAGGTCTAGCATAATTAGGAAAACAGGGGGGATAAGTATCCTTTCTGAGGAAACCACAATACACAAAATTTACCCTTCCAGCTCAGGTAAGTTTGCTAAGAGTTTAACAGCAAAAGCAGAACTCTGGGAAGTGATTTCACCGAAATTGTGCTGTGCTTAGAGCATAATAACCCTTTTCTGTTAAAAGACTAACATCTTCCTGTACAAACACTTTTCCTTTCTAAATCAGGCAAGCAGATAATTTTGCTTGTCACAATGACTTATAAATCAAGAGTAGTCAAATTTTACAGAATTTCACTTCACTTAGGCTTTTGTTCTCACTGTAAATCAACAGTATTGACAGAGCCTTATGATATGCATTTATACCACCTGTTTAACAAGGCATCTAAGTATGTATGAAATGCTTTAATGCTTTAAGGCTCTAAGCACACAAGAATATCGGTACAGAGAAACACTGTTTTTACTAAGTACATACTGAACAGATGGAGGTTTTAAGCAGCTTTTTGCTGTTTCATTTTTAAAGCATATATAGATTTGAATATTAATTTTGATATGAAATCCATGCCAACAGGCATAGGTTTCACTACAAGCCCACCTGAACAAGGTTACCAACCTCAGGTTGATATCCTAAGGAATAGTTGCTTCAGCAACAGGAAAGAATTTAACATAGATTACCAGAAAACAAAGTAACATTAAGAATCAGAGTTACCTGAGACAGGTATTGACTTTAGAACAGAAATGAATTTCTGAATGAGCTGTGAAAGAAATCTTCTCTCTCGATATGCTCTAAAATTGGACATATAACAAAAGAATTAATACTCCTTAAATGCAGACTAGAAGTACATTGTAACTTTCACTAATACAAAGTTAGCTGCTTCAAAATTTATATAATGGTAGCAAGTTGCTTTGAAACACACCTAAACTGTTTAGATGATGACTTTTGTCTCTGCACACAGGCAGACAGATTAGCAGTCTACAGTTTTAGGCACAGAAAGTGATTAACAACCCATGCTTCTTCCTGTGTCAAAGAGAAGCATGTCACCACCTACTTCTTACCACACTGCCACACAAAGACATTGGAACATTTAATCTTGGTGAGATAGACACAGATTTATTCAAATACTTGCATAATCTATATACCTAAGAGCTAAACATTTGCTAAAGGTAATGTAAAAAAGTGAGTAACTACATGAATATTCTTTTATGCTTTCATCCTATAGCTCTAAGATTTGATGTCACAAATTCACTGATCAAATAAAATATAAAGTTCTGTAACAGTATTTTGCATAAAGACTACTGAAAACCAAAACAGCTTCCAGGAGACCACATATGATCAATCCTTACTTGCCACAGGATTTTTAAAGAACACTTTTTAAATTGAAACAATGTATTTTAACTGAAACACAATGAATGCATTAAGGATTTTGGATTTAACAGGAAAAGAAGGTTTCTGTAACATACTTCATTCTTGACTCTTCATCCATTTTTGCATCATTTTTCTTAATTAGATTCCAGAATTTTCTTAGTTTTGGTGTCTTTTTCAGCTCTTGTTCCAGTCGATTCTGAAAGGTTAACATGTTTTTCAATCACCAAGAAGCCTTGTTCTCTTGATAAAAATACAATCTACTCTTTTTATTAAAAAAGAAAAATATGTAACAAACTGAAATAAATAGCTGTCTCTGGCTATTCTCAGCAAGTATCACCGTAAAACAAAAATGTAATAATGCAAGAGAGAGTCCAGCCATGACCGGATGTCAGATCTACTGCCTCCCTGTGACCTCATGGTCTTCTCTACAATTATAGCTTGAAGAAGCTACAAACAACATAAACCTTAGTTTTATGAAAAATTACATAAAAATTATTAGTACATGGAAATTAGCAACAACAAGAAAGAATTTAACAAAGCACACAAAAATATAATTCTGCAGCAATCTGTAAATATTAGAATTCCTTAACAGTATTCCATAAGAATTCACTTTACACGACTTGGATAATGCCTAGAAAAGTGCTCTGCCAGATAACGGTGTTACACTTACAGGTTGTAGAGCCATCCACATCGGTAAGGAAATGAGCTGCTGCACCTGACCTCGGATCAAATCCACTTCCTGTTAGAAAGTTACAGATGAAAAAAAGTTTTTTTAAATTTTTATGTTTTCTGATATGCCTGTCCTACAAAATACACAAGTGTACATTACCACCTGGCAAAAATATTTATACTGTTCTATTAGATTTCACAATTTCCTAAGAGGAAACTGCACTACAGCCCTACCCAGTAACACCTTTGTATTTTAGGTTCTTTTCATGGAGTCTGTCAGTTCTTAATACTTTACCATTCGTGCAAGTATTTTTAGCACAAAAGCTGCTGAGAACTGATGATCCTTCTTCAGTCACTTCTTATTCTTGAACTCAGCTTTCCTACTGTGCTTTCTCTACTTGTTTTTGATCTACTCTCTCTCCTGAAGCCCTTAACTTACCAAGTTTCTCTCACTTTATCTACACTCTTCCCATTCTCTGAAATAAACCATTTTCTCTGTATCAGTTCAAAGTGCTCTCTCCAACTCTGCCTGTGATCTGGATCCACAAAGTTTTCCTTCTTTCCTAAACTACTGAAAAATTTCCATTGACATCTTAAGTATGTCTTCATGGACAAATACTCAATTCTCAGCATCCTGAAACTTCAAACTTCAGTGCTCTTCACTTAAAACACTACTGTGATTATTCCGTTCTGCCCTTCATAAAGAAGGGCAGCTACTAATATCAGTGTGCTTTTACATGCACATTTTCACTGGCTTCCCTATCATGTTATGTTAGAAATGTGCTCTACAAAAAGGATTCCATAGTCACCATCAAACTATTTAAAATGAAGATGCATTGTACCATGGCCACTACAGAAAAATACTATCCCAATAAACTGTACACATAAAGTTCAAGATGGTTACTGGCTCCCAAAATCATTCCTAACTCCAAAATCAAATAATACACTTTCTAAGTTGTTTGTCTGAAAAACAATTTTGTTATTTGTGCAGATCCTGATTTTGAATAATACATTCTACGTGCAATGTAATAAGGAAAAAGCCCAGTAGCAAGAGAGGTTAGAGAGCACTGTTTCATATAACAGATAATTTTAATTTCTCCCTGCTTGCTATTTAGGATCTTTAACTCTGTTTTAACTATAGATTGAGAACACAAATTGGTGCAATGCTTTCTTAAAACTAACTCAGGAGAACAGCAGCTAGAAATAGTATCTAAACCTGGTTTCAAAAACAAAAAAAACCCCACTGTCTTTCTCAATAGTTACTGGAAATAATTTTTGTGCTATTTCCTAGGCAAACTAAAAAGAGCACAGTAGTAACTAATCTGCTTTTAAGTGTAAAGCACCTTTTCAAATATAAATACATAATTTTAAAAGTACTATTTTCAATATAAAAATTTATATTAAATCATGTCTATAAATTGTCTAAGTGCCAATCCTCCAATTTCAAGTCTCCTCTATGACCTTGGGTCAGAGAAAAGCAAATGTGATGAGAGATACAAAATAAGAGTCAAAACAGAGGGTAAAAGCCCTCTGGTCTGTCTTCTCCTTAAATCGGAATTTCCATCTGCCTCGTAAGAAGAAATTGCTCAAACTAAACTGCTATTAACACAGAACAGCATAAACACACTGGAAATATTACAGTTACTTTTAACATACCAAACTGTTGAAGCAGTGATCAAGGAAAAGCAGGAGGACTGTCTGTTCATGCAGTGAGTATTCACTCTCATTTTCAACCAGTGATGCTTCCAGTATGCATTTGAAAAAGAAAGGGAAGTGTTCTGGCCTTTTTTTGAATGTCTAGGAATAAAAGAGGAAGTTAATTTTGAGACAGGTTGATACAAATAACTTCAATCTTCATTCACATAACAAAGCTTAAGTTCTCTAAATCCATTTAAATCTATAAAAAGAGGGATTAGTTTTTCTAATTTTCATTTATTCTGACCAGGCAGCACAAGTAAAACAGATGAATTATATCTTCCCGACAAGGGATCCTCAGACTATACCTTCTGCATAGTCTAACACAGGTGATGCACAGGACAAACCAAACAAGAAGCACCAGTGAAGTGCTGTGGGAATGTTCAACTGCTGACTGCACAGAAATACTGTAAAATGTCCCAGGCAGAAGAAAAGTGGTAGGTTTTGGCCAAAATTATGGCAGTTCTAAGAGATCTGAGAAAAGTGAGAAGGTAAAAACCACCAGAGATTAATTATAGTCCTGGAACTTCCATTCAGTTACCTCAGCAGGAAAAAGATAAACTAAATAATCACCGAGATAAAACGGTTTCTTTACAAGGGTAGTCACATACCAAGTAAAAAATTTAAATAAGCTGCTTGGAATGTAACACGCACCTGTCATTTTACCCCTAGTACATATGCCAGAAGAAAAAAACACAGACATCACATGAGCAAGCTATTAATCCTTTGTGCTTTGCCAGCACTCAATAATGGCACGGGTATTGAAGTAAGTGTGCTTCTGAAATAATGCCTTCATGGAATGTATAACTAGGCTCACATTGTTGAGACAGCCAGTGAGAACTGGACTGTTCATAGAAACATTCAATAATTTCTAAACCTATTATTACCAAAAATCAAACAAACAGACAGAAACAAAAACCCCAAACAAAAAACTCAACCGAACAGTAAACACAAAAGAAGAATAAAACAGTATTTTAGTATCCATAAAAAAAGGTAGAAAACCATATTCACACGTTTTAAGCAAGACACTATTTGATAATATGTTACACTTCCAGTGGTGCCTTCTTATTTACACAGATATATAAATCCTTTTTTTTCTTTCAATATCAGAGCAAGAATTCTCTGTAAATATCCAATTTCTGTCAAGTCCCAAAAAAGCAAATGCTGGTGACAATGTACGGCATCTCACAGCAGAACGAAGGACTTCTGCACCAGAAGGAATCAAGTAATTTTTCATCTGTCCATTCCTTTCTCCAAAAAGAACACAAAGTTTAAAACACCATATGAGATATTCCAGCTGAGGCACTATTTCCTTTTAACACTACAAGCTCTTCTACTTTTTGGCACCATAAATGAGCACACCGTAAAAGCTGCAACTTGCAGATTAAAGTCAATTCTAGCTGTAATTGAAATCAGTTACCTCCCACGCAGGGACATTCTCTCTGAACTTCTCATTCACCATACAGCAGATTGACATTAAATATGCCTTACTGGACACCTCTGGAGAATAATTCACCCATAGGTAATTTTCAAGGTACTGACTGTGAAGAGACAAAGAGTATTTCATTAGTTGCAACCACCCACATAATCTGTCACTCATTTAAAAGAGCAGTTATCCACAGGGGTTTTTTTTCCTCCTTCTCCTTAAAGCCATCTTCACAGTTTGTGAGTAGTTCCTCAAGTTACCTCTCATCTAGGTCACTCAAGAAAAACTTGTTAGACTCAGTAACTGCTACAAGAGACAGATGAGTTTTTTTTATCAGGAAGACACATTCACCAGTGGGTTTCCAAGTGCAACAAGCAGCCACAGCTCCATACAATGTCATAACATGAATTAATGTTGATTTTCCAAAAGAATAAAAAAGAAAAAACTTCACTTGTCTAAAGAATGTCATATTCAGCATTTCCAAGCATAAGATGAAAAGGACAACTACAGTAAAACTGTATCTGTATTACTAAATAACTTTTCTTGTAAAAATTTTGGAATCATCTAGACAGCTTTCATACTTCTAATCATATAAAGGCAATAAAAATAGTGGATACTGTGCAACTGAAATAAAGGTTTGTCTATTAACGGAGTGATTAAATGTTTTCAAGGTGAAAAAACATTGCTGAACACTGGAAAATTGCAGTTCCCCTGCAGTGAGCATTTCTTCTTTGTTAATACTTTGTTAATACTGTATATTTCTCACAGAAGAAACTCTTAATACTAGATCTTAAGAGATGAGAGGCTATTTGGACTGTCTTTCTCCTTTACTTTCCTATGCAAGACAGTTACATCTGAGCAGGCAATCCCTAAATCCAGTCTTGCACCCTGTGCTGTTTCATCAACTGCCACCAGAAAGTAGAAAGTTTTCTTTCTTCCTAAACAAGCTGCTCATCCATTCCTTCCTCTCAATGCCTGTTCTAACACTCATTTAGCCGCTCAGGAGACAACTCAGTTTTATCTACTTATTTTTTCCAGCTAACTCTTGTGAGGTCTTACAGTAAGCTAGTTCAATAGTTTCAGAAAAGACAAGTGACAGAAATGGTGGTGAAAAAAGGCAGTAAGAACCTGTATGTAACCAGGAGCTAAAGGCTCAGTAACAGAGAGGGATTTACACTTTCTGGGTGGGTCAGTCAGAATGCACAGCTTTAGTTGGAGCTAAGACAAATTCATAAGCATACACAAGATGAAATACATACTGCTTCCCAACAGCTTGGATTTGCCAATGGAAGGGGAAACACCCCCCAAAAATCCACAGAACTCCATAAAACATTTCACCTAGAAATTCCTAAAGACTTCAATATGTTTTAATAAAAATACTTTGATATCCCCAAGTGAGAGAAACATACATGAGCAAGAATGAAGGACAGGAAAATCTCACAAAGGTAAAGTCAGAAGAGCTTAACAGACAAAGTAGGGGAAGGGGGGGGACAGCAAAGAAAGAAGAAAATTACGTACAGGACAAATGGCAGTAGATGTGGCTACAGACCAGAAAGTACTAGTTATATTAGAAGCTGATGACATTAACAATGTTCACAGAAAGGATAAGAACCTCTAACTCCATGCTATTGCTGTCACACAAATTCCAGAAGTCCATTGCATCCCATTTATTAGTGTCAAACCCTAAATTGTAATTTATCTTTTCTTTTCTGTGCTTTTTCTAATTAAGAAGCAGGAAACCGAAGGAAGCTTGTCCTACTTTTGTAGTAAATGCTACTAACTTATTTACTTGAGCCTTTTTGAAACAAAGACTCTACCTCAAATGACAAATATCTCATTGTATTTGTTAAGATTTGAGAGACAAAAGAGGCAAACAGAACATTAAGTATTGTGGTTTTAAAGATGTACATACTGCAAATATTTATTTTACATCACTTTAGACATACTTTAAGTAAGTTCTTCCAGGAAACTCTGAAGTAGTCGTAAACTACTGTTTAAACAGATTTCCATTTCTTTTCAAGAGAATAAAATGTTAGTGATGCTGCTGCAGCACCACTCTTTTTTAACGTCATAGTAAGAGACTTAATCCAAAAACTTCCTCTGATTTCAGTGAGTTCTAATTTAAGGCTTAATGACACATTCCAAATTACAGACCCAAGTTTTTTACTTATTTCATTCACACTGTCTTGGTGCTCCACTTGTACTAGAAATTGAGAATCATAAAACAAGATACCCTGAGATGTTACTCACGTTTATGGAATTATTTCCTCTTTAAAGTAAGCTCTCCTCACTTTATTTTCCTTGGTAGACAGTTCAAGGCGTTAAGAAGTAGAAACGAATATACTACCTTGAAACTGTCTTACTGCCCTGCATTTGCTTCTCATCTTTGCAGGTTCCTACGAAAAATTCACTCAAAATTTCCCTCCCGCTAGCTTACCTGAATTCAAGTAGCATTATCTTTCTAATTGCAAACCTAAAAAGGAAAAAGTAATCAATTAACACAGGAAAGAAAGCCTCCCACACACATCTCAGCTGCATGGAAAATGGCTATATTTTCCCTTATTTCATTATATATGGAAACTTGTAGAAACACCCAGGAATTATTTCTGTCCTGACATTTCCATGCAATGGTACCCACTTGAATGCAGAAGCAACTGCTGTAACACTGTGGACGCTAAAGCTCATGAGGTTTAAAAAAATTCATGTAGGCCTTTTAAATATGAAGATATATCTTCCAATAGCCTTGAAGATACAAACTACTAGAAACCGAGAGTGTCTTCTGGAAAACTACAGTTATATATTTAATCAGTTTGTAATGGTATTTTTCCTTAGTGACTGGAAACGGGAGTTTGCTTTGATTCATGACAAATTCTTAGATTACTTTCATACAGGAATAATACAGAGAATTCCCTCTAGAGCTCTAACTTCCCCCGAAAAGCTCCAGCTACAGTTACACCTCTTTTCTGTACACAGAGCTGGAGAATGCAGTTTATCTTGGATTCTTTGTCTCCCCCATACAACAGTACAATTCACTGAAATTAGACTTTCCCTTCATGAACCTGGTAACAGCAACCAGAAAAGAGAAGAAAGCTAGAGGCAGCAGACTCCTCAACAGTAGTTTTTTTTCTTTACATTCCTTAGTGACAAAAGAATGGATCAGCCTTCTATAACCATTACAACAAAACCAACACAAAACACAACAGACTACCAGGCAAAGGAACTGAACAATACTAAGTCTGACCATCACATTTAAGGTTTATGGGCTTACGAACTTTCTTGTTACCATTTTCAGACTTTGAAATGCCATAATGATTAAATTACTTAAATGCACTTGAGTAATTTCCATCTTCTTTCAACATGTAGATGAGTTTTAAACTATTCTATCAAACACTGGAAACCAGTTCAATAGGGATAATGTTGGAATGGTTGTCAGTAAGAGAAAGTGACTGGTGTACTTACTTTGATCTGACAATTTCTTTTGTATATACATCTTCAATGACCTAAGGGAAAAATTTTTAAGAAAATTTTATAAACTTAAAAAGGTGATTAAAAATGCATTAAGACATCTTACTCTGAATTAGTAACTCTCTGCTTACTGCTATTAAAATACTTTTAACAAGTTTTTCCAACCAGAATGAAAGAACCTGCACTATCAGTTGCAAAAGGCACACTTTGACATCACATGGCAGAAATGCAGTTCAGCTGCTTATGTATATCCTAGTTATAACAATCACAGACAAAAATTCTATCACAAATACTACAAAAAGACTGAGTAAACTGAGGCTAAAAAGGGAGACTGAGGCAAACATCCACAAGAAAAAGAAACATAACATTTAAGTACCCTGCACTACACAAAACCAAACACACCACGCCAAACTTTAAACATTCAAAATGCACATATCCACCAGAATGGCAATGAAGTTGTCTGGTCAAAGCTCACCAAACAAACTTTTAGAAAGCACACAGTTCAGTAATATGGATCCTTCATCCTTGTTTGATTTCTAAAAGTAGAACCTCTTCAAGCATCTTTTAACCTCAGAGGAGATGCTCAAAAGTCTTTTGCCCTCTTAAGTTCTTGGCCGAAACAAACTGAACAAATAGCATACAAAATTACTGCACTGCTATAGCACACCTTCTTAACAGTGTCTACGTTTATAAACTGCAAATCCATAACAAATACAGTGCCTCAAGCAACTGTTGACCTTCCAAGCAGTCTCCTATACTCTCATACAAAATAAGCCACACTGAACACTGGCACATCAGAAAATGGTTGATCCTCATTCTTTTGCACCCCAATAAAATTCCAGTAGAAGTAATTACCTTTAAATCAAAAGACAATGTCTTCTTCACATGTGGAGCCCAGTATTTATTTGCTAACTGCATATGGGAAAAAGAAAGGTTAAATACATACATTTTCATCTAATGATATAATATCTCTATAACGTATCCCATCCCCAAATTTTATTTCACTAATATCTTGCTTAATTTCAGCTTATGCTAACTACCAGTAACAAAATTATATTTTCTAACAGCAATGCTTGTCAATCATTTAAGGTTTTATGCCTAAACCTTTTTCAACAGAGATGCAATTCTCTGGAAAAGTTTCAGATGTGTGGACTGCTTTAGAACAATCATTTTCTATTCTTAAGTTATGTCCAACAAATCCATCAAAAATAAACCACGATCTTTCAGGAACTGCAAATTCCAGCTTGCACGTGATTATGCTTTCTTGAGGAATGTGACAAATAACTAGAGGCTACATATAAAAGCCTAGCATTTTAAGGCTCTTTGCTGAAGCCATCACTTCACCAAAACTCCTGAGCGATGATGACAAGTGTATCCTATCCAACTTTATTCAACCTTCTTTATGCTCTGGAAGAGTAAGGAAAGCAAATTTCCGCTAAAAAACCCTCGGCAGCTTCTCCCGTGTTAAAACACGCCTTATGGCAGTGCACACTGTATTGCACTGATGCGCGTTGTGGTGCTGCTTTGTAAATCTCCCTGGTCTGGAAGCGCGGGAAGAAATACCCACGGAGTAGTACATGACAGAGGCGTTACACCTCTCTTCACTTACAACAAAACAAGACCTCTTCCCCACCACCCACGGCCTAGGAAGGCTGTTTTAAACACTGAGGCGTCGGCGCCGCCGGCCCGGCCCTTCCAGCCCCGGCTCCCGCCGCGGGAGGGACGGCGCGCAGGCCGCGCAGGCCCCGCTGGCCCTACCTGTGTCACATACTCCGCGTTGATCTGCGACACCGTGGGCGCCACGATCTTCTTCGGCGGGGCCGAGGATGCCGATGCCGATGCCGATGCCGCCGCCGCCATGGTGACGCCGCGGCAGCCGCCTGATCCAGTCCGCGGTCCCCCGCCGTTCCCACCCCGGGCCAGGCCGAGGGAGGGATCTCCGGGGCGGGAGCAGCGGAGCCGGGAGCGCTTCCGGGGTCGGGAGCACTGGAGCGGCAGCGGGGCGGGCAGGCGGCGGCGGCGCCATCTGCTGCTCGCTCCGCGCCACTGCCGCTGCCGCTCCCTCGCCTCCTCTCTGGCGCTGCCGCCGACGGGAGTTGAGGAGTCAGTAAACGTGGAAAAGATGAGGGAAGCACTCAACGCACGGAATTGCTGCCTCACTCAGCCTTCCAACGCTCAGTAAATCTGCTTTAGGGGAACTCCTGTTTTATGTATCGCTTAGGGCACAGGTTTCTGTCTATCTAACGTGGAAAGACACACTCTTTCTGACATCAAACAATTGCCACCGAGACCTGAGCGTGGCTGAGCACTCTGTCCGATCCACATGCCCGTAATTAACGTCATTTACTTAAGAGTTGGACTCGATTATCCTTATGGGTCCTTTTCAACTCAAAATATTCTGTGAATCTGTAAAATCTGTAAAGGAAAGGCAAATGTACAAGGGAAAAATTGCATGCTTACAGAAGTCAACAGTTTGGTAATGCTTTAGAATAGTTTACCATTAACTTACTCTATTTGATAAACAGATTAATTAAGGAGGAAATTAACAGACTCCCTGGGGAAGTTACCGTGCTTTGTTTTGGGGCTCATTATCCAGCACCTGCCACTTGAGTACTTTAAACTTCCAGGCAGGTCCCATTGAAGTCTGTTTGAATATGACCTCCTTTGTTTCGATATCAAGGTGATCTCCATTTCATTTCTTCAAGCAGAGGTTAAACTAAATATTCTTTTTGAAGTTGAATTAGAATGTACAATGGGAATGGAAAAGGTAATGACAGTACCTTGAATAGGATCAGACAATGGCTGCATTCAAATAAATATGCCTACTGCATGCCTTTACTTTAGAAGATCCAGAAAGATGAAAACCAGTAAAATTTAAAAGTTACAAAAGTACCAGTTTTATATCAGTTTACAAATTTTTTAAATAACAAGGATTGAACATGGTCTAGTCTAGTGACTGAAACCTTCAGAGATCTATATTTGATGAAAAATATATAAATGCAAAGCACTTAAGACCAATACCAATGGACCCCATCTCACACTTAAATTGTTATTAAAAACCCAGCGTATTAAGATGCTTCCATTTAAATTAAACAGCCTAGAGATTGTAGCTTGTGATTGTTTTAGGCTACTCAAAATCTGTGCAAATATAACCACACCTTTTGGTATCTGCCCTTTCTCCATCACTTGCTAGCATTTGCATCCATGGACAGATGTAGAAAATACAAGTGAAATTCACCTGAGCTGGCTGGCTGAGCCATTTTAGCATCTTGCTGCATCTTAGCTCATAGAAATGTCTATAGTGTTCTTCCCAATTTACCTTCCACAATTAAGCTTCTTTATATTGGCCTCCCTCAGAAATCAACATACATAGATTACATTTGCCTGTATCAGAACAAGTAGAAATGTAACTGTTTGTGAATTTGGCAAACAAACAAACAAACAAAAGAGTACTTTTTCTATCCATAAGTGAACTAGAGGGATAAATGGCCGGAAAGGGAGCCTATTGAAGCTATAAAACAGTGATTAAAAGGACAAAGGAACGTAAGTTCACTACCTACAAATATAGGCTGAAAATAGGAAAGCTTCTGAAATTGGCTTTCAGATGGGAGCCAAAAGTTTGATTTGTGTTGAAGATGGACCATGGGACAATTAGGAGAGGCAAACGCATTTTGGACTTTGTAACTAGATCAGCCTTGTAAGGCTAACCTAAACCTTCTGGCTTCTGCTTATGATGGATCATCAGGCATGTGTCAAAACCCACAACTTTCCACATGGTATAAAAGCTATGAAAGCTCAAGGAGGAATCCACATTTACCTAACTTTTGACATTTGGGGTCCCAGTGAGGAGGTCGGTTGTCTTAAGCCAATGACAGAGGTCCCTCCAAAGGGCAAATCAGAACTAATCTAAGTGCTCTCATTCTCTGAAGGACCTTCTGATATCAGAAACTAACATTAGTTGCTTAATGTTAGGCAATATGATTACATCCCTCAGTGACAATATCAAATAAAGTGATAAAGATCCCCTCCCTATAAATAATAAATTAATTTTTTCTCTATACAGGGTATTGTTTATTTAGAGAGTGCTGGGACAGCAGCACTACAGATGAGTAGCAAAAGTATAAATTAGTGCTTTGGAAAAATAGACTGCTTTCAAGCCTCAAGAGCAGGGGAACCTTTAAAGAGTTGTGGGGAGAACAAGCATAATGACATCCAGTGTTTTACCTTTGTCCCCATCTGTGAATCTCACCCCAGCTCACAACTGCCTTTCAAGATTGGTCTCTTGAATGCCTACGCTCAGTTTCCCCCAGAGTGGAGGCACATCTGACACTTTCCACTGCAAACTCCTTTGTAACTGAGGAGAAATAAAACCCTGTACCCCATCATCCCAGCAGCCTTCTGTGAAGTTCTCCATCTTTCTGTACTCATTGGCTTAACATGTCAAGAAAATCAAATATTCCTTTCAAAAACCTGTTAATTCATTCATGAAGACATGTATTATTTAACAGTCACACATTTGAGTAGATGCAGTTTTCAAGACTATTATTCATTTCTAGGCTGCATACAGTCTTGGTCAATTTACATTCTATGCTGCTTTCTTGCTTAATTAGCTGTTCTTGGTTTGGATGCTTCCCCTTCTATATTATTGTAACCAGGAGAAATATGATTTTCTCCTTTTCTTTGTGAACAGTATAAGCCAAGGTTATCTGTAAGCTGGCCATTGCTTCTATTTCAATTATACTCTTCTGAACACAGTTTCAGCAGAACAGGAAGGTACCTAGTGAAAATCAGCAAGGGTTGATTCTCTGTTCCGTGTTGTCTACCTTTTAGACTATTTTAGGTTCTACCTAGAGTCACAGAAAGTATTAATTCGTAGCAATGAAACCCCCAAACAATTCATAGATAAATATTTCTAATATTAATTGATTTTGTTTGTTGTTGGTTTAGGGACATCAGTGAGACATGACCAGTGAAACTAGATTCAGCAGTGCCATACTTTTAATATAAACACCGTTTCACTTTTTAGTGTTTCTCTTTCACACAGAGATTTATCCTTCAGCTTTTTAGACATAAATAAATCCTGCACTGAGATACAGACTCAGTATGGATACCATCTTGCACCTATGAAACTCTGGTGGAAAAGTTTTGTTCCAAAGCGGGTAAAAAGTACTAGCACTGCACTCAGGATGCAAAATGGCATTATCTTATCCATTCTAGTCATCAGATTCCTTAAAATTATGAACAGGCATCTTGTCTGATGGACAACTGACTTGTTCTCTTCCAAGCAAGCAGTGTGCTAGGGACAGTTGATTCCCCATGTGCCTTTTCCTGGTCACTGCAGCACAGCAGCACAGTGACTATTCCTGGCTCTTTGATCTGGAATGATGGGGTGGCTGCTATCACAACTCTACTGTCACTGGTCCTGGTGGCGAGGGGACTAGAAGTGACAGAAGTTCCCCTGACATGAGATGGAATTGAAGATATAGAAACCTTCTTTTCTATAAGGTTTCTAACAGGTGGAGACTCTGTTCCCTCATAGCTGAGGGCATGCTAACATCACACTTAGAAAAGCAGCTCCCTGGCAGACAGCATTGTTGTACTGCTCCAAGCTCTCCCATCCAGGGGTTGTTTTCCTGCTGGTCCATCTGTACAATTTCAAGCTAGACCTAAAGTTCCAGGGCATGACGAAGGCTGTTGAGTCTTTGGCCTCAATTGCTCCTTGATAGAGACGCTGGGGCCAGATAGATACACTTCTTCATTCCCAAGTCATTGACTATGGCTTTCAACAGTCGTTTTTATTCTTTTCTATGTATATTGAATACCGTTAGTGTTTCGTGGACCTTGTGTTACATAACTCAGCGGCCAAGGGAAGTCTAAATTCCCTTTTCGAAAGCAAGCCGTGATTGTTCTGACAGCCACGTTCTGTACCCAGAAAGTCAAAACAGCTAAGTCCTAGAAGGAGATGGCTGAATTGTGCTTTCTCTGTGCACAACTTACAAATATTGAGGTGGTCCAAGTGGTTTCTAATAGAACCATGCTTCTCAGGATGGAGGTCTAAATATCTGAGGTGCACCTCACTGCTGTATGGGAATGTGTTATCTAGACTAATATAATTGCATTACACTACATGGGTACACTTAGCTTTGGGGAAGTACCTAACTGCATGCTGAATACCTTAATTTAGGGCAGATGAATCTCAGCCTGAGTGACACCAAGCCATATGTTGGGTAGGCTTTCTGTGAAGCAAAGCTGTAAAGCTTAGGAGAACGCATCACTTTAAAATCAGCTTTTATCTTAGCTTGTTGACTTTTACACACACACATGAGATTTTTCAAGAGGCATCCCTCTGAAAAGCTCTGAAACACAAATCTCCACACATGAGAATTTCAAGTCTCATCATGTATATATACAAACTTGCACATACAGCTTTCCTTCTAATCAAAGGAGGAAAGTGACTATGAATATGCAGTATTTTGAAATATTTCTTGCAAAGTTATATGCAATAAGTTTTTGAAACGGATGAGTGGATGAATGGCATATAAATAGAATAATATGTACATTAAGCAAAGAAGATTTGAAATCTCTGTGTCTCTTATCTGTTGAAATTATAGAAGAAATATATTGATTTAAACCTGCTTTTAGGTAAATAAAATTTGGAAAAGCTTCTAAAAACGGTCAGAGGAATCCTTCGACATGTAAAAAGCTTAGGCACAATGACGAGGGATTATTCTTTTGGTTATAGCTCATCCTTCCTAGCAGTTAATATTCATATAAACTAAATGTTCAGTCTGTTCATTACAGCTTTAATTCAATCATGTCACTTTGCTTTTACTATTTTATTTATGTGCATTCTTCTAGTCCAAGACTTTTGTCACTGTGTTCATCTCATTAAATATGTGTACTTCCACTCAGTAAATATGGGTACTTTCAAAAATGATGCCTCAGTTTAGTAACAGATGCTTCTTAAAATATTTAGAATTTTAAAGTGTAAAGAAGCCATCAGTAGCATTCTGATTTGTGTATAAATATTTATTTAGCACACATTCTGGCCAATGTACTGCCCTTGATTTTTGTGCAAAACTTACAGTAACTTCAGTGGATATTCTGAGCTCATGACTAGAGGAAAATATGGTTAATTCAGCAACCCAGCTGCTTTTATATCTCAGAATAGCAAGCAGTGCCTCTAGTGAAGGAGATGGTGAAATAGGAGACTTTGTGTCATTCTTAGCTTTCTGTTGCTGGGCTCACATTTGGGTAGCAGCTAAGTTAGAGCAGACTATGGACTATTCCAATTCTCTTCAGAAACTTTCAGCTAGGTTCCTGCCAACTAGGCAGAACAGCAGTAAGAAGTTGAGACCAATGGTCAGAAAAACTCTAGAAATGTTTGCTTAGAATCCTGTGAGAGGCTTTTATGTGATAAAGTTTCCATGTGGAAAAAATTAAGATGAAATAAATCTGTTTGATGGAGGAACTTCATCACAGAAATGAGATTTTGAGGCAAATAATTTCCTTTCTGCTAGTAGTGGTATGAGAAGTGCTACAGAAATTTGGGTCTTTTTGCAGCATCATTGTAAAAGTAGATTATTGATCACATACCTTTTCTCATAATAAAGAAAAAAAAAACAGATTGCAGACAAAACTGAAGCATATCTAATATGGAACATAAAACTTAATCGAAACAGCAATTCTAAGATGCTGAAAACTAGCTCCAGTCTCCTAAAGCTTTCATACTTGCCTTTCTTCATATTTTCTAGGTTTTTGGTAGACATTTCCATCAGCATGTCAGGATTTTAAGAGAGTATAAAATGGCAATAAAACAGAATTCCTACTGAAAACAGCAAATTCACACCAGTGTAATACCAAAAAATAATGTATTGACTTTTAATAATTCCTTTTACTGAAAAACCCTTCTACTGTAATATAAACTACATTGTTACCCAACAAATCATTTTAGCTTATTAGCAAATAGATGTTTTTCCTCTGCTAATTGCACCAGCATCAGACACGCCATTCAACGCCCCAGGGAATTCCTACGGAGCTATTGTCCCTACCCAAGTACCTGCTATTTTTAAGGCCCAGAGTATACAACACAAGATACAGTACACTAGACAAACAAGGTTGCCAAGATACTAATCCGAGGTTGCTCTCAGTGTCATGAAAAAAACCTAATATGTTTTGATCTTAAAAATTATCCTCAAATTGGCTGCTACACTTGAGATGTCTAGATAGCTTAGCAGATTTCTACTTCATTTGGTAGGACTGTATTGTCACTAACAGGAATCTCTCTGCTCTGCTGTCTTTTCAGGATCATCTTACAATCAAAATAAACTAGAAATTGAGGAAATAATCTTATCTTCTGTAGGTCAGCCAGCTACTTTTGCAAACGCATACTAAGGATTAAAATTTGTGCTCCAAAAAAATGCACAAATAAAATAGTGCCACTTTGCATCCAGAAAGATAGTGTTTTCCTTTATGTTGATAAGGATGTGAGTGCAGTGCATTAGCAGTACAAAGGGAAGACACCATGAATACCTGGTTCCTTTAGTTTAGGAACAGTCTTTTACTTTTTTACATAGCAGTGGCCAGGTAATTCTGTTCCCCCCTCTTCACTATGTCAGCAAGGCACATTCAAGTGCCACCAGCAAAGCAGGACAGTCACCATATCCATATACTCCAACTACCCTGCGCACCCAGATGACTTTCAGTGGAGAATGACAGGTCACAGTCTGCATCATTACCAGTCAGCTGCTCACATCTTCATGCACTGACATCCTCAGGCACTATTTTACATGCTATGGCACACATGCAACAACCAGCTCCATGACTCTTGGACTAGAAGTCACACACAGGGTTTCACAGATCCGTACAGGCTGGCACCAGGGACACCAGAGGGATTCCAGTGAAGAGGAAAAATTTCAGCCACATATCCAAATCATGTCAGGTGTGTAACAGTCAAGCCACACATTAGGATATCCTGGGAGCAGACCGGAACTGGAATGGCAGAGAACAGAAGTAAAACAGCATTCAGAGACCCACGATAACCCAGGACAGACATAATGACACTTTCATGTTAGAACAATAGTTTCTGAACAAGGAGATATCAATTAATTTGTAAGTAATTTTGTTGGTGTAAGACTGATTTCTCCTTCACTTGCATGGACTTTGAAGATTCACTTTTTTAACAGATGCTAAAAAAAATGCTGTTTAAAAGCTGCTTGACAGAACTAGTCATTATATGAAGAAGTACAACTTTTTTGCTTAACCTGGAGAAAGTGTATATATATATATAGGAGAGCACAGAAAAGCCATTTCTGTAATTTCAATTTTCCTTATGATAACTGCCTCTCAGACACATCCATAGCCATCAGACCATTAAACTAGGCTATTAAGTTAAAGCTTGCACTTTAAACATCTACAAAACCTTGTGCTAGGATGAACCATTACCCCTTTAGTTATTTAGGAGGTCTAGGCATTTTGAACATTATTACAAGGGGCCATTAGATGGACCAAATCCATAGTCTTTATTGATTTAAGAGTCATCCAACTGTACTTACCTAAGTGCTACTCAAATGAGCTACTACTGAGAGATTATGACTTTCACAGTTTTACATTTATACTAGGAGGCAGCCAGGAAAACGAAACATTAGATCCAGCATCTCAGTTTGAAGCCTAAGCTGTCATGAACTTCAATTAAGTTTCTTTTGTGTCTATCTCCCATTTGCCTCACTAACTTTTCTTGTTGGCTCCGGGTGTAATACTGAGAGCAGACCACAGATGAGTGAGAAACCCAGTACTCAGTGACAAGCAGCTAAAAAAGTGATCAAAGTTTTTCTGTGGTTTATCATTGCTCTTTTCCCCTTTTGAATTTTTCTGTAGACATATATAGGAATACCTATATATGTAAGTTTTGACTTTCTGCAAACCTTGTGTGGGGGTACAGCTGCCACCCACACACACACCTCGGGCCATGTTATCATCTCTGAAATGCTCCTTAGGCCTTGGCCTTGACAAACAGCTTGAGCTCCTCTTGAGCTTATCAGAAACACTGTCTCTTCCCAGGAATTTATGTTGTCTAACAAGCTCCTGTTTTTTTAATGAACAGCCTTGGAAATTTATGTTTCTTGCCTGCATTAACAACCCAAGTGGAACAAATTTTTATTACCTAACTTTCAAAAAAGTTACTGAGCCGGATGGCAAAAAATTGCTACAACTAAAGGCAACAGTCTAGCAACACTATAAACAGTGGTCATATGTGAAACCCTTGGAGCTCTCCTTGACCACAGTGGGCTTGAACCAGCAAACTCCCTCCGAGTGGGATGGCTCCCAGCCGGTGAACTCTCAAGGTCACTATACTGGGAGGACCAACAGCAAACACCACCACTGGAGCCTGGGCTGATACCCCCACTCCCTGAAGCTTAGCAATTTGCTCATGGAGAAGATGTAAAGGCATCTGACGTGAGCACTTCACAGAACTTGAGGGAAGTTTTTCACGGGTTTTTCACCTTGGACATACTCCTTTAGGTCCCTGTGTGTGTGATGTGAAAATGCAACAGCAAATATACTGTGAACGTTGCTCTCTTGGATTCTTAAGTATGTTAAATTCAGGAGTTAGGCCTGTGAGTTACTGTCGTGCTATATAAATTCTATAGCATCTCTGTTAGATTGTTTAAGGCTATTGATTTAAGTGTTAGCTGCTGTTACTTTAAACTGTTGGCCAGCTCTGGGGCTAAGCTTGGCAAGGGGCTCCCCTCTGAACCTTGTGACTCAATTGGAGGGTCCCCCTTATTTCTTTTATCCTTATCCTTTCCCATCCTTACCCTTTTTCCATCACCAGCCTCCACACACATAATTTTAGGTTGATTTTCGTTTTAGACTGATTTATTTTAGATTTTATTCTGATTTTTCTCTGTGTGTTTTAACCATCTAATAAGTAGTAGAGTGAACCTTGCCAACAAACTTTGTTGTGCTTTCACCTTTATAGTAAACCTGCTTTTGATGATACCTTTGCTTGTGATTTTTTGAGCAACCTAAACCACTCATTTGTGACACATTGCAATGATAGCCCACCATAAACATTTTAAAGGTATCCATAGCCATATTTCCTAGATAGAAAATGGATGTGATCAGTTAGTAATGCAGTTGCATAATTTGTCATCAAAAAATCCCTTTTACATTTTTTCTGCTTGTTTTAAAATATTTGACCCTTCTATTCCACATAGAACACCCTCAGTGCTAAATCCACGCTGTTGGAGTTCTCTTTAGCAGGAGCACAGTGTTAACACAGGAGGACCCACCGTTTTGCTCTGTAGAATATGCTTTGGTTCTGCACAGTCTCTCAAAAATCCACTTCAGTACTATCAGATTATTAGTATTAGCCATCAGTTCCATTGTTCATTCTAATAAAACCACAGGCAATGTTTCTGCCACCAAAGATACTTAAGATTGATGGCTTGACCTTGCCTTGAAGCATTATGGAAAATGACTGACATACTAATGAACAACAAAAAGTGTTACTGTGAACACTGAGAAAACCATTCTAGCTCAAATTCTCAAAAATACAGGGATAATTTTACTGTTAATGGCAAAAGACACAGGATTTCAACCTTAGTTTTTTTCTCTTTTGACTCTTAGAAACCATTTAACCCCTTTCTAGATAGTTTATGGGAGAATCCCCTTAAAATAATGAATTTATACTGACACAAAACTTTTTATGAAGGGGTGGAGAGCCAGATAGACATAGTGGTTCTGAAATCCAAGCTCAAAGATTTCATTACTTTCCAAATTAATCAGACAGTAACACTTCCCACAAATGTCTGTTAATCCCTCAAAAATGTCTTTTTGTATTGCCTTCCTGTCATTTTACTTAAATTGATATTTTCAAAACGTAAAATTTTGTGTTCTATAAACATTACACTCATAGCATTTTTTAAGTGGTTGCACCTCCTTAAGAACGATCTTATTATCTTTAAACATATTTTATAACAAAAAATATCTGAAACCAAACCTATTGTTTTAACATGCAAAGTTAGTTATTTTGATAAACAGTCTTTTCTGCGTAATCAATGTTAGGTAGTTTCAAAACTCTGGTTTGCACATAAAGCACACAATGAAAGTACAATATAAATAAAATAGTTTATTACAAGTATTTTAAAACAGCTGTACAATATGCTTTCAAAACATTTTATACAGTATTCTCTCTTTCAATATGAAACAATTCACACAGAGAGAAAAAAATCTCAATATATTACTATAGTTATTATTAATGTACTGAATTTGTCTGTCATACAAAAAGCATAGTAACTACAGACCGTTTCTGAGTATTTTTCCAGAGGTTTTATTCTCTCTGGAAATGGAAAAGAATAAGATGTATGAAAATAAAACTCCTTTTACCCTTTCCCTTCATATTTACCAAGTCCTACAAAGCTCATGCGACTTCAAAAATAAAAAAAAAATCAAACTCATTTTACTTAAATAAATACGGATCTATTTAAACACTGAAAACAATATCATGTATCTTACAGATATGTTAATTTAGAAATAGGATTAAGAATAGAATAGGATTCAGGTTTCAACTATTCAAAAGTTGCACTACAAAGAAAGTATCCTAAAAGGTAGTTTTTTCAGAAAAAAAAAAAAGGAACAAACTTCATTCTTGTTTATAATGTATGAAGCTCCACTGCACTTACACTTCTTGCCAGCCCCATTGGCACAATGGACAAAACCATCTACTTACCAGAAAGTATAACTGCAGATTCTATTAATACAAAATCAGAATTACTTAATTTCAGCTAAAAGTAATTTTCAGTCTCTTATATTTAATATAATGAGAACATGACTTCCTGACAAAACTGCTCATCTGAGTTATTATCACATCGGTTCACTATGTATGCTAGAAGGAAAGGATACTGGAACAGATAGTAAGTTCATTTGTAATGTTAATGATAATTTCTTGTCTTCTTTTCTTACAGAAAAATAGTTCAGTAAAGTATGAATTGGCCAAAATTGCTAGAGAAGGCAAGGGATATACAAGGAAGTGGAGTTAATGAAGTGGTGAAATGGATTAACTGATTATAAATCCTAATATTATAGCATTGTCTCCTTGTATTTTATATAAAAAGGAAAATTATCTAATTCCTCATCTATAGATCTCCAAGCACATTACAGTTATTTTTTTCTATCCTGTAGAAAATAGAATGGTCTAAAATGCCACATCAAAATTTTTCTCATTAAACTTTCTCCCTTTTTTCTACTCCCCTTTCTTTTTTATCTTTTATCTAAAATTAACCATTTTTTCTAAAGTATGGGATACATACAGCAAGTGTCCTCTGCTTGCAACATACAGGAAGCCAGAAGACACTAAAATGACCTTTTTTCCATATTCTGGAGATTACCTTTTTGTCTTTACTTTTCTGATAGTTATCATTGAACATAAAATACTATATGGGAAAAGGTAAAACTTTTAAACTATCTGATTCATGGAACACTGCAGATTGCTGCAACACTATTGATACAGTATGAATGTGTACTTATAAACTAATTTAGCCAAAGGGAATGTAAAGTGTGTGGGTGGGTTTGTTGCACTTTTAGAAAACATCTTCTCAACATTAATATCTCACAAATTATATCAAGTAGACAGTTCTGAAGACAGTAAATTAACTTCACCAGGTCATCTCTGCAATAGAAAATATAATCCCCTTCAGTTAATTGTTTGGTCTAAGTCTTTTATAATTATGAACCAAAAAATTTATATATATGGTTTCATAGGACATTATCCAGTTTTGACAAAACCAATACACTCTCCACTTGTTGCTCAGTGGAACTAAGCTTTAAGCTTTCCTTAAAGTGAGTAAGGTGGTGTCTTTTCAAATGTGGGGCTTGTCTGAATTTTCTTCCACAAACTAAACATTCAAATGGCTTCTGTCCAGCATGCATTAGGTAATGTCTTTCAAGCTTAGAAGGAGATTTAAAAGTTTTAAAGCAGATACTGCATTGATATAATTTGTTAACAACTTCACTTTTTTCAGTACCTTCAGAAAAATCATGCCAATAGCTGTAACAGCTTTGCTCTGTTTCCAACAATTTACTGCACAAATATGGCTGTGGGCTTCTGCTGCTGGTGTCAAGAACAAAATCCCCTGACTCGATTTCAACTTTGATTTCAGCTGCTTGGTTTGACTGAATCAGCTCAAATTCTTGAAAGCCAGATAGTTGTGAAGGTGTTTGAGAATAACCTGAATAACCCACAGGCTGAGAAGACTTAAATTCAGTGTGATCTCCCTGATGATTGAAAAGTTTGTTCAGGTTTTCAAATTCTACCTGGCAAACAGGGCTTTTACAGGGTCTCTTTTCAGTATGGGTGAGCTGATGTCTTTTTAAGTGAGCTGACTGTCTAAATGTCTTCCCACAAACATTACAGCCAAAGGGCTTTTGTCCCGTGTGTATAAGATAATGTCTTTGAAGTTTGGATAAAGACGGAAAGATTTTTTCACATCTGTCACATTTACACACTTTGTGTCTGTTATATATATTTTTAGCAGAAGCTGAAAAAGCACAGTGAAGTACTTCTGGATTATCAAAGAAACTATCATTTGATGAACCATAAAAAGCATCATCTTTATTATCCAGTGAATCATCAACATTTAATGTGCTTTCACCAGTAAGCACACCTTTTAAATTAATGCCCAAGTCGGGTGGCTGCGGGTACTCTTGCCAAGGTAATGGCACAGCAAACGTTCTTTTCAGCTGAGTACAAACTGACTTGCGCACATCACGCTTGCTCCGGCAGTCCTTGGGAGGTTTAGTGGACACATGCTGATCACAACACTGATCTCTAGCTGCAACCAGGTCAGGACTTCTAGCGTGACCTGATTTTATTTTTTTTCTGTCAGTCAGAGAAAAATCTGTTGCCTTTCCTCCAGGATGCTTCAGTTGCATCAGGGTCTTATTTTTCCTGTTGACTGTGTTTCTGCATGCTGTTGTACCATTATTTGAACTTCTGCTGTCTCTTGGATAACAACATTCATGCAAATTCAGAACATGCTCTGTTTCAAAACACTGCTCACATACTGGGCACTGAAAGGGTACAATATAAATTGAGTGCACATCATGTGGGTCATTCTCCCGTGACTTGTGTGTGTCAGCACTCTCAAAACTATCTCTCTTTCCTTCCAACAGGTTGTGTGGTCTGGGATATTTAAGAGCCTTTGTTTTGCACACAATATTGGGGAAAGTCTTATTTCTGGCATGGAGCTGTTTATGCCTCATAAGTTTGCTCTGTATTTTAAATCCCTTCTGACAAAAACAGCACTGAAAAGGCCTTTCTTCTGTGTGTGTGAGCTGATGAATTTTCAAGTGTGTTGACTGTCTGAAAGATTTGCCACATGAAGAACACTTAAAAGGTTTCTGGCCAGTGTGAATAAGGAAGTGTCTTTCTAGCTTGGATCTTGATGGAAATGTCTTGTTACATGATTCACAAGCATGAGTTTTCTTCTTTCTCCTTTTGGTACCATGTAGATCTGACTTGAGACACTGATGCATCATCCACCTCTCTTCAGTTGTAAAAGGTTTCCAGCACACAGAACAACGAAATATGCCACAAGTGACCCTGTCTTGCTCAGAATTCACACAGTTTTCTGCTTGCTTTGTACCATTCTCATAATTTTCATTATGAAGCTGCTGATGCTTTAAGAAAGAGATTACATTTTTGAAGTTTCTATAACAAACAATACACTTAAAAGGCAGATTATGGGTTAACTGATGCCTCTCCAGGTGGACTAGCTGCCTAAATGTTTTATTACATACATGACATTCAAATGGCTTTTGACCAGTATGTATGAGATAATGCCTAGCTAATTTTGATGGAGTTTCAAACTGTTTATAGCACATGTCACAAATATATGGTTTTTTCTTGGGTATCTTGACAGCTGTAACACACTCCTGAACTTTTAACATTTTTAAAAGGCAATTACACCTCGCCTACTCTTAATCTCTTCAGATAGGTATTTCAAGTGAAATCATCAATTGCACGCTAAGATGGAAAGCTGTAGAAGGAGCAAATTTTCTTAGGAGAGATATTCTTAAATCCCACAGGTCCCTAAAATAAGAAAGAGAGTATTATTTAGCCTATATTAATACATAATTGCCTAAGTTTGTCTCGTTTTCTACATCAGAGACAAAGTATCTTCATTTGTTTTGCTACATGATACAGAAAAACTAGACTACTTTCTAGAAGAAAAACAAGTTTAAGTCATCTGTACTGTAAATGCACCTATACTTCCAAATAATACACAGTTCAGCTACATTTTATGATATTTACAAATAAAGCATATTCATTAAAAAAATCTCGATAACTTATGGTAATAAATGTCTTCCCTACAGCAGTAATTCTAACTCCCAAATATAATATTTATGAAGATGAGAGAAAAAGAGAAGAACTAAGATTTCTTATGCTTCAGAAATAAGTTAAATGAACACAGTGTTAGTGAAAAGAAAAACACTTAGCTTCAATATATTGTTAAATTTACTATTCACATTTCTGCATCTTATCCACTGTATCCAGCAGTGTAATCAATCTTCACTTCTCTCAAAATGGCAAATGCTGGAGTCAGTCAGCAAGAGCAACACACTAGCCATAAACTACAACGAGAACAAAGACAACTCCCAGAACACAGAAAAAACACAGGCTCACTGACTATAAAGCTAGAATATCAGAGTTGTGATACCTAACCATGCATATACTGTGAAGTTATCATGAATACCACGGTAGTTATCATAATTCATCATAATTATTGTTTTAGTCTAAACCAAAATAATGAAATGCTTTTCATTTTCTTTGGATTTTCAACAGATGGAACACAATTGGCCACGCTACTGTGTCTCAGCTCAATGACTTACAAACAAGAAAAAATAATTCGCAGGTTCCTGAGTACATGAAAAGTTATTAAAATATTCAGAGGAACACCTAGAATGTACCTCAACCAAACACTTAGCCCAAGCCTTCCAATGTGAGGCCAACTCACATCTGGAGAGCCTCTGAAGTGGTCTTAAAATCTTCTACTGAGGGAGGTTCCTTAACCTCAGCAGAGCTCCTGCTCCAAAGAGTCACCTTCTTATGAAGCTTTTCCCTGCACTCAGCTAAGCCTTTCTTTACTACAAAGTTATTGCCAGTGATCTCTGTCACCATTTTATGTACTCAAAGTCTGCTTTCTCTCCTTTTTTTTTTGAAACTAGGAAAATTCTGTTTTTTTCCTAAGTATTGCTATTGCTTTTAGGTCCACAAAATATAAAAAAAAAAAATTGGTCTTTTTAATCATCTCTGGACTAATTTCAATTGGTCACATCATTCCTAAATTGCAGCAAAGACATATTAAAATACCTCTATGGTATTACATATATAAAAGAAAAGGGATGAAGGGACCAAACTTTAAAGCAAGAGCATAACAGTTAGGACTTGTGAATTGTAGTATAAAAATTATCACAAATTATAGTTGGTAGAAATGTCTTATGTATCTCAAAGTTACTACAAGTTACATATTCATTCAACATACCAGCAAAATAAGAAATTCATTTCTTCAGTGTCTCCAAAACCCGTCACTTCACAGAGAGCTAATGTCCTTATTTTTTAAAAATTCAGAAATATACAGAATGTCTATTCAAAGTAATTACAAAGAATAAAACCCTACTGCAATTTAAAGCAAGTTACAATGACATTGAAGAAACATGCACAAAGACTGAAGATATCTGGTGAATCAAGATTTTTCTTAAGTTTCATGGAAAGAAAACTTGGTCATGTGGTAGGATTGTTCCACCTCTCACAGATGTGTTCCTATAATAACTGTGGGCCTTAATAAGGAACATTTGGATGTCCGCCTTAGATGCAGTTGTCACTACACTGAGGAGTTTCTTAATCTCACTGAAATAATTTAGGATAGAAAAAGCAATTGAGAAAGTCAACTTTTCCTTTCCTATTCTCTTTTCCTGTAGAATTTTAACAGTTACTCAGTTTCAGTCTTCTTTTGAAGATGCAAGAAAACACAACACTTTTAGGAGACCCCCTTTTCCTCCCAGTTGTTGTCACATCATGTGAAAGCTGGGAGTTTAGAGAGAGTCAGTGTATGACACCAAATGCTTTCTAGTTTGTGCTACCATGAAGCTAAAGACAGGCAGGCTGAGAAAAGGAGAAAAGATTCTCTGCTATGCTGAGTTTCTGTGCAGCTCAAGGCAGCCTCCATTAGCAGGGAAAGAAAACCTCCTGAGAAAGAACTGTAAAGAGTGATGAATTTTAGTTAACATACTGTCATACAGATCTAATTTACACATCAGGAAAATGCTCAAACACTACAGTGACATGCAAAGAAAAAAAGTCCGAAGTAAGAGACAGCTGTGGCATATTACACAAGGGATTTTGTATTTAACTTATAAATTTTTAAAGATTCGATCTGGTGAATGAGGAAAATGCTCTGTAGTACAAGGTGTCAGAAGCAGAATAGAACTTCTAGCTGTGATCTTCTTGCCCTGTGAAAGACTGAAGGCTCAGATAAGCTAAACTATAAGGGGATGCAGTGGAAGGAAAAAGGAGCCAAGATGGGCATTACTGTGTGCCCCAAATATATTTTCAAATCCTATTTACTAAGGATAGGCTTCTCCATATCTATTTCAGGATGCTCTGTGCCTTGGACATCTAAGGAATAAACATGCTGCTGCTAAAGATCAAAGAGTAAAAGACAATCTTGGAATACTACTTCCTGCTAGCCTTAGAAGCACACAGGCCTGTCCTAATTAGTTGGAAAACATACCTCCCTATGTGATAAGGATTTAGTTTGTGGCAAAGGTCCAATTTAATATTAAACTCACACTACTTTTCATCTTGGCTGCAAGGTCATGCAGAAGAATAGAATCAAGAAGTTATGAAGGCCATTGAAAGTTTACAGAGGACCCTCCTAAGTAGTATTGTTTAATGATTAACTGTTTCTTAGTATTACAGATGGCAGCAAGCTGCAACAAAATGAAAACATGATGGAAGAAAATTCTGAATTCTAACCCAGTCTTTACTAATCATTAAAGTTTGCATCATGTGGTTTTTTGTTTGTTTGTTTGTTTTTTTTAAAGAAGAACAAAACCAAAAAACCCCACCCCTCCAACAAAAAAGCAACCAACCAGCCAGGAAGGGCACTTTAATAAAAAAACCAAGATCTTCAATTTAGGCCAGAATAATCAACTGGAAAGAGGATATCTTACTAGGTTATAGTGCAGAAAAGACCTAGAGTCTAAGTCTGCATGAACAGATGTAAAGCTCTGAGAGCACAAAAATCTGCCTTACTGCTTATTACTGTTTAGAATTCAGCTGGAGTTCTCTATCCAGTTTTGAGTATTGCCCTTCAAATTGAGTCAAACATATGAACTAATTGGAATGAATGAATTCAGAGAAGAGGATCAAGAATGATCTGAGTTTAAATGCAAAATATACAAGAAAATATTAAAATAACTAGGAATATTTAAGTTGAAAAGAGGAGACACAATTTAAAAAAAGAACACACACACCCCCCACAACACAAAGCATAAGAATCACCTTTAAGGAAAACAGAAATAAGGTGTTCCCCAAACCATTTATAGTTGTGTATGAAAATGGCTTCAAATTACAATAGAGAGGATTCAAGTACATTACTGTCCTTACAGCTGTAAAGCTTTTCTTAATGAGCATACAAATAAGTTATGTGGGGAGATTGTTCTCCCTACACTGGAGGTCTCCAAAAAGATTGTACAAACACTTCTCCAATTCCCACACCCATATAGCTGACCCCATACAAGATACATATTCTTGCTTGTTTTCTGATGACTCGTTATTGTAATTCAAAACAAGCCATTTAGGAATTGAAAATTCAATATATTTCAAAATTTGCCATGCAGTATTCTTCTACATTATTATTATTAGTATACCTTCAAATCCTTGAGACGAGCTAATGCTTATAACTTCGCAGAAACAATTATATAAGAAAACAAATTATAATAACAGATGTGTGAAGAAACATAAGGTTCCTCCAGTAACACCAACGACACAACAGGAAAGTGAAAATCTAGCTGCTGATTTATGAAACATAGCATGCCACAGAGAGAGAGGAACCTGAGCACCAAGACAAACACGTTGCCCGCTGGATTTCCTCACCAGCTCTCTCTCGAGAAAAGTTTAGATTGCAGCGATGGGGAAACAAATCACACCAGAAATAGAACCTTCACCCGCCAGTTACGCAGAAATCAACATCAGGCATTATGGCTTCTCAAAGCTAACACCCTTCATTGTCCCCTATCTTCCTTGTAATTTTGGAAAACAAGCCCTTAAGCAAAACAAAATTAAAGATTTATGATGGTGAAGCAGGGCTGGCTTAAGAAGAAACCTATGTTCTGCTGCAGGGGCCTGAGACCTCTGGGACTGACACCAACACCCCCCCAACAGGACTCACGTAAATCCAGGTTTTAGAAACCTAAAAGCAGATAGCGAGGCGGCCCTTAGGGACAGCAGACCGTGCACACACGCGCGCACACACACACAGATATTCCTATATACATACATACACACACACACACCCCGGGGCGGCTCTCCCCTGGGGCACAGCGGGTCCCCGCTGGGCCTGCGGCCGCCCGGCCCCGCCGCGCCTCCCCCGCACAGTCCCCCAGGA